>OZ038475.1:142019199-142076699 GCA_964036315.1 Acanthosepion esculentum
GGGAGAGAGAAAGAGAGATAAGAAGTGATTGAGGTAGATCGGTTAGAAAGAATATATCTATATCTTTTATATACATACATATATATATATATATAGAGAGAGAGAGAGAGATAGATATAGATATAGATAAAGATATATAGATATATATTTAGATAGATAATAAATATAAGTCTATTTAGATATATAGATAGATAGATAGATAAAGAGAGATGTAGAAAGAAAGAAAGGCAAAATGAGCATTTTACTAAGAAGTTGGTGGTATGTTGACAAATGAATAGATTGAATTGAATATCTTTCCATCTATTTATATACATTTGAACTGAGTAAGTACACACACACACACAAACACACACACACACACACACACACACACATATATATATATATATATATATATATATATATATATATATAGGTTATTCCTGTGTTATCTTTTGTGGTTAGCATACTTATTGAGATCACACACATATATACAAGTATAATTTAATTATTTTTCTTTTGTTACTATGAATTGCGTTAATCCCAATTGACAGTAAAAACAAATCTCCAATAAAGAGAACAATTGAAACAAAAAACGCGAAATGACAAAGAAAAAATAATCAAACGACTGTCATTCTTCCTGTCCTTTTTTTTTCTTTTTTTTTTTTTAAACTTACCTGCTTGTACAAAAACCATGATTGTTTGTATTAAACACAGGTATTGCAATATCCACGGCGTAAGAAAATTGTTCCACTTCATCTTGATTCAGGTAAATAGGTTTGTAAGGTTGGTAGGTAATGTTGGTAGGTAAGGGTTTCCTCCCCACGGCGTTAGCCCTAGCAAGTTAAATGTAGTACACACACACCATCAATACAGCATATAGACTGGCTGACTAACAGACAGACCGGCCAACAGACAGTCAGGCAGTCTGACAGAGGCGGAATGGGTGAGAAGAAAATGTGTGGAGGGTGGAGAAACGATTAGAGTGAAATTATTCTAAGTCTTGAAGTTAGAATTTACGACTGCTTTGATTATTTTTTTCCTTTTGTATAACATGAATTGATTTATATTGTTTTCTCATAGTATTCAATTTTTCCCGGTGTAATAATTATTGTTATACCGTTTATTTTGTGTATTTGAAGCTTTTTTTCTTTTAATTCTTTCATATGAAATTAATACGTCAAGCAAACCATTTTTTGCGTATCTCTGATTTTAAAGAAATACAAAAGTTATACTAAATGTACTTAACAACATGTGCGATAGAAGCGTTTTTTTTTATGCTTACGGTTTTTTTTTTTATTGTACCTGAAAAGTTTTTTTTTTTTTTTTTTTTTTAATTCGAGTGAAATTTAAATCTTCAAAATGATTGTACGTATTTCCGTTAGTTTTACCGCCTATGTATCAGAAGATGATCAAAATCTGAATCGAAAATAAATTCTTTGCCGACTTTCGCACGCTTTTTTTTTTTCGCCTCACTTATATTACGTTATTTTAACGAATATTTTTCTTCTCTGAATTATTTTCCTATTTTTGTTTCATTTTTTATAATTATTAATAATTGGTTATTCACATCTCCGTTTGCATTATACATTTTTTTTTTTCTGGCTATTCTTTTTTTTTTTTTTTTTGAGAAAACCTGAGAAAAAAAAATTAAAAATATAAAACGAAGAACGACGAAATTTTACGATGATTTCCCCTCCTTCATCAGATGCGGGTAAACTTTTTCATATGTAAAAAAAAAAATAAAAAAAATAAAAAATAAAAATAAAAATAAATTTATTTTCTCTTTTTCAATTTTCTTTTTTTTTAATTTTTTTTCCTTTTTTTTTCTTTTCTTTTTTTTTTTTTTTTCAAACTTGCATTTTAAACAAACGTTTCGTCATATCTGTCTTTCTGGTGAAATCGTTGTCATTGTAATCATAAACATTTGATATTATCCAACGTTCTTTTACGATTCCTGACCATGTATACAATTCCAGTGCGGTTATCCTTATGAAAACACTTTAGCATTTATACAATGTATGTGAATATGCATACAACACAGATATCTCCCATGTTTCAATGGGCGTCTGTATGCGAGCGTATCGAAGATGTCGTTTGACTGGCGGCCTATCTATGCAGTTAGTGTGCGCGTGTGCATGTGTATGGGTGCGCGTGTGTTTACAAATGGGAAACTTGTGTAAGCCCTCCAGGTGTGTGAAGTTTCAAAAAATATCAAGAGACGAACGTTGCTTATTCCGATTCGTAAACAACAGCCGGCAAATCAACTAAAAGAGAGACGGGATCATGGTTTTGTAGCAGGATTGTTGCTGTTGTTGTTGTGTACCAATATTCGTTATTGGTTAGTGCTACTAAACTAACCCTAATGAGGCTTGTTGTTGTTGTTAGTGGTAGTATTTCATTGATATAGTTCTACCAGTAGTGTTGGCAACTTTGAAACGGTTAGATAGACTCAGCAATCTGGTCCGATAGTGAATTAACTTACGAAACATAAGGACACAAAAACACGGAGGCTGATAGACGCACACTCTCTACACAGTCAGGCGTTAACCTCGATACAGAAATAATATATTTATATACATATACATATATATATATATATATATATATATATATATATATATATATATATATATATATATATATATATATATATATAAATCAAAAGATACAACAACTGCGGTTTCGTATATGATCTTACTGTAAGCGATACTGTCTACATGCGTTTTACCGAGCACGTGTTATATAGTGTGTGTACCCGTTTACGACTGACCTTATTAACACTTATTTACGATCACAAATCTTACACAAGTACTCAACTGCATATAAAAGCATTGTTAAATTAATCTGTACAGATATAGGTGTGTACAAAGATACATATATATATACCTATCCGAATATAACTCATTTCGAGTTTTCATAAATACGTTGGTAGATGCGAGCTTGGTGTAAAATCTCTTTTCTACGTGTGGACTTTTCAGATCATAGACTTGCGTTGCGTTTCCATGCGTCTAGATTTCTACGAGATCTTATTCTTTGTAACATGCGTTTATTCATCTGAAACCTCGATCTCACCTTAAGGCTTTAATAGATGCGTTAATAATACCTAAATGAATGTAACTTGTTTGTATATATTTGTCAATTGAAACGGATCCTTGAATCCTAGGTACGTATATTTGCGTGTCTTCTCATATATATATTTATATATATATTTTGAATAATACATCCCTACATTTATGAATCAGTGTATCTATGTGTAGACATCAGTATACGTCCCTGTCTTTTGGGGTATTTATAAATAGATTTGTATGCATGTGTGACTTAATAAAAATATATCACGTATAGGTATAGAGAAAATTTCCTGCCTCTTTATACAATTCTGTAAATTTGTATTAGGCTTATTTGTAGAAGTATCTATAGGAAATGTATTTGTTTTTAGATGTTAATGTGTGTTCGTTTACAAAAACGGATATTTAAATTCAAGCCTCATAATTTTCAATGTTAACGGTTACGAAAAGTATGCATGGATGACTACGTATATGAATGAATATTTTGTTCATGCTTCAACATGTTATTTTTTTCCTTCAATATGCGAAAAATATACCTATATCATTTGTCATTTTCTCATCAAGTGCCTCTTTGTATAACCTTATCCTTATCTTTGTACTGACTCTCACACAAAAACCTATAAATATACATTGGTATATATACAATCTCTGTTCTGTAATTATAAGTATATATATATATACATACATACATATATATATATATATATATATATATATATATATATATATATATATATATATATATAATTGTGTGCTTTTGATTTCACACGAATTTTTATCGTATATGTTTGATCGGTCTCTCACTATAAGGGTATATACACAAATCTTTTAAAGTTCCATTCAGCATGTGTATATAAAAACTATGTACTCGTGTATAATACCCATCTTTATATAAAATAGTTTACGTGTCTACATATCTAAATTCTAATGTATATTCGTAAATATAAACAATACTTTTATAGTGTATGCTTCTATATTGCTAGCACGCGTGTGTCTGCTTGTAAGTGTATGTATGCGCATGTATGCGTGTCTGTGTGTTTGTGTATGTGTATGTTGGTGCGGGTAGGTGACTGTCAGTTGATAAGTCGAATACGGGTGTCGTATGCCGAACTGAAGACCAGCCCTTCCGTCACACCCGAGCGACGACGGTTTGTCCGTCAGTCGAAACGGGTTTCTAAAACTGCACCAGCAGTCACTGCTTCCCGTGAACTCAGAACTACTATTTTTTGATGGAACTATTTTAACTACTACTTCTTGTGCAACTACGTCTGCTGCTGCTGCAACTACTATTCCTACTACTGTTGCAACACCCGCAACAGCTGCTGTGTGGTGACGGCAGCGCAACGTAAGGAGGCAAAGTTGCTACATCGACAGGAGTCCATTGTCACCATCCCCACCTCTCGGAGACCGTTTGTTCCCTGACGGGGTTTATGAGGAGGGCTGGAATCGATGGACAAGGACAAGAGAACGTCCGATGATGATAAGTTAAATGTGGAGGGCTTGCAGTGATGCTGGCGTTGTCATTCGAGTTTAAAAGAGGCTGTAGCCTATGACAACAGCGATACGAACAATGGTGTTGGCATTGAAAAGATCATTGTTGTATAAATTGGGGTGGTTTTGCCTGCATTTTACTGAAGACGTTCTGTGTTCTTGAAGAAACGGTAGTTCAGGTTATTTATTTACTTATTCAAATGGCCCCAAGTTCTGAGTTCATCTACAAGATGCTATGGGTGTTGCTGTTTATTGAGATTATTATTATTATTATTATTATTATTATTATTATTATTATTATTATTATTATTATCCTTGATTTCTGGCGTTTACACATTTCTTTCCAGGGACATACGGTTAGAAATGGCATCATGACACTTTCCACTAACAAAAAAAAAAAAAGAAAAAAAAAAGAAAAAAACATAGAAAAAGCCATTCGTAAAGTATGGGCTGTACTTGTGAGAACAGTTTTTTTGTATCTCTTTGAGGCATGGACTTCCAGGAATCCCTTCAATTAGTCTACTGGAATCTTTTCCACCCAATCCTATTATTATTACCATTATTATTATTATTATTATTATTATTATTATTATTATTATTATTATTATTGTTATTATTATTATTATTATTATTCTCTTTCACTACTTCATTATTCATATATTTTAATTTTCAGTCTTCTCAAATATTATTCCTTTCGTTTATTATTACTATTGTTTCCCATTTTATTATTAACTATTAGTTTTCTTCGTTTAACTTCATTACTATTATTGTTATTATTATTATTAACAGTAATATTAAGATGTATTATTGTTGCCATCATCAACATTATCATCATCATCATCACCTCCTTCTTATTGTTGTTATTGTTAATACGATTTATTATTATTGCTTTCTACCTACCTTTATTTTTATATATCATTCATTCTTTCTTTCTTTACCCATCATCATCATCATCATCATCATCATCATCATCTTCTTCTTCTTCTTCTTCTTCTTCTTCTTCTTCTTCTTCTGAATATTATTATTATTATTTCATGCATTCGTGTGTCTCACAGAAACATCTGGTGTTTATCACTGGAGACTGAGTGATAGCAAGTCTTCCAAATTATCCAACACGTTTCTGCTGTTCTCATATTTCTGGCACATCCCAGCATTATTATTGTTACTACTACTACTACTACTACTACTACTACTACTACTACTAATAATAATAATAATAATAATGACATAAAAGATGTCAACGCAATATATTTATAGAAAACAAGCGTCGGTAAAATAATGTATGCATTTAAATATAAGTTTTTTTTTTACGGTTTAAAAAACTATTTTATTCTTGCTTCTTTTTTTTTAAATGTTATTTTTTATTTTATATCTCTTTTTAAATTGTTTTTTTATTTCTTTTTTTAAGTTTGAATATCAAACGTTGTCTTTATTTCCCTCTTAATAAATTTAAGTTTATATTTTATTATAAGTATATTTGATGGTGTAGTAAAAACCGTGTTGATTTACGTCTGAATTTAACATCCAAAACTGTGCCGAAAAACAAAACAACAAAAAAACTCGCTTATAACACAAGCAGAGCTTGCAATTGAATATTGGAAGTGACGTGTTTCGGGTAGCACTTTTTTAAGTTTCGAATTATTTTTTTCTCGCTCATTCTCTTTTAACTCACTTTTCGATTGGAGATTTTGACTATTTTCTTTGTTGGTATTGGTAATAATGTGATGAAGAGTTTTGGAAATGTTTTCTTAGACAATCTAATAATATAATGAACAGAAAAAAGATGTAGATGACGATCAATAAAATCTCTGTGGCTTCTCAAGAGAATATAAGAATTTTATCCCTTGATTCATTGAATGCTGCCATCTCTGATAATATCGGAAAGATGTGGTACTTAGAATTGGAAACAGCACAGAAAAATCGAATGCAAAGAAGAAAAAGAAGAAAAAGAGGAAGAAGAAGAAAAAGAAGAAGAAAAAGAAGAAGAAAAAGAAGAAAAAAGAAGAAAAAGAAGAAGAAAAGAGGAAAAAGTACATAAAGAAGAAAAAGAAAACGAAAAAGAAGAAGAAGAAAAAAGAAGAAAAGAAGAAGAAAAGTGGAAAAGAACATAAAGAAGAAAAAGAAAAAAGAAAAAAAAGAAAAAGAAGAATAGAGGAAAAGAACATAAAGAAGAAAAAAGAAAAAGAAGAAGAAAAAGAAGAAGAAAAAATGAAAAAGAAGAAAAAGAAAAAAGAAGAAGAAGAAAAAGAAGAAAAAAGCGGAAGAAGCAGAAAAAGAGGTTGTGATCAATATGAACGCAAACTAAAGATGCAATAACAGTTAAACATTTAAACGATGAAGGTGAACGCAAAGAAGAAAGAAAACGGGAGGGAGAGAAAGAGGGAGGGAGAGAGGGAGGGAAGAATGAAAGAAGAATATAGCATTGGGAAACTGGGGGAAAGAGAAGAAAATGACAGAAACAAAGAAACAAAGAAGAATGATAAAATAAAAATGTGTCGAAAAAAGAGAAATAAGAAAGAAAAAAATAGTGATTGCTACGTGGCTGTAGCAGTTATATAGCACATGTGTTGGTGGGGCGATATTCGAAATAAAAAAAAAATCTAAAATCATCAACTCCTTAGTGAGTTAAATTCTCGTTATTTGAATGTTGGGCGCAACACAGTCTTTCTACTCTTTGAGGTAACGTTGTATCAAATAAACTTAATTTATCCTAATTTATCTTGTTTGATTCATTCAGGAAAAAAAAGAAGAAAAAAAAACATCTACTTCGCGTTTAAGGTACTTGAATATGTTACATTATTACCAGTTTTACTTGTCCCAACTTGCGTCTCTGTCTTCGAGCAGAGTGCGACTCGGTTGCGGCTCCGTTGGAGGGGATAGAGGCGCAACTGAGGAAAATCATACCGTGAGGTGCCCTGCCTTGGGGAATAGATGCCCGAGGCTGCACCCTCTCATTGCACTAGAGACACGGATCGGTGCTCACACCGAGGCTAGCGCAACCGACAATTTTTGTCCTTGGCCTGAGTGAACGCACTTGGATTCCCCTCATTAAACCGACCTTGTGTCACAACCATAATCTGTGGGGAAAAGGGTCAAGTAAATCGTCTTAATTGTCCCAACACTAATATTGATTGATTTGTTTTTTTTTTTTTGTTTTTTACGACTTATCAACCCTTCGTGAGTTATTTAAAGCCGGGACATATTTTGGATTGTCGGATGTCCTTTTCAGGACCCGGACTAACTCTAGTAAAAAAAAAAAAAAATTTAATGCAGATTTTTAAAGAAAGCAGATATTTCTGATGGTGTGTTAAAGCATAGCAAATATCAGATATATATATCATATATATATATATATCATATATATATATATATATATATATATATATATATATATATATATATATGATATATATATATATATATATATATATATATATATATATATATATATATATATATATATATATATATATATATATATATATATAAATTATAATATCAGATATATTAAAATATCAAGAAGACAGGGATAATTATACAAATATTTTAGATCATATTTTAACAAACTCCATTTTTACTTGTATAAAGTTTGGTTAAAGTGTATGTAGTTTTGTGAAGATTCTTGTATGTCTTCACAAACATACATACACATAGAATTAATTTCCCGTTTTAATACACGTGACACGTGTCTGACCAATGAGAACTGACCCAAACATTATTCAAAATACCAGTGTTTCTGCTTTTTTGTTTTCTCTTAATCTCTGGCGAAGCTTTAATAAAAGTGAAACATGTTAGATTGATATACGTTTCCTATTTGTTCTTTATTCACACACACACACACACACACACACACACACACACACACACACACACACACACACACACACACACGTGTGTGTGTGTATGTGTGTCTGTGTGTGTATTCTGTACTTCGGAGGATTTTCTTGATTTAGGGTAGACATCGAAATAGTAGTTTCCAGTGTCTAAGTACTTTTGATTGTCGTTAAGCATCACCAAAACCTTATGTTTTGGGATTTGTCGATTTCTTCATTTCTAGATTTCTCGTTTCTGCATGTTTACGTGACTGTTCGTGACGTCAAGAACTTATTACAGGAATCGCTGCATCAAACATTATTCTTATTTATGCTGTATTTTTACGACAAAGCTCTTATATCGAAATTGCTACTTGTATATCGACAATAAATCCCTTGTACTTGCAAAAATGTGCAATTTTTATTATTATTATTATTATTATTATTATTATTATTATTATTATTATTATTAAGATAGAAGTCTCAGAGCTCATCACGTAAAGATGTCAAAAGCACATATCGAGACATGACAAAGTCTTGATGTTTCCAGCTGTCAGTAACAGACTCGGCTTCACACCAGTACGAGTTTTCCTATCTTCTTTTTCCCACTGGCTGGTTTGGACAAGGTATGACTGCTTCCAAGTAGCTGCCTAGTTGTCTGGGATTGGAACTATTCAATAAACATATATATACGTAATGAAAACCACATGTAAAAATCTGTTGATGTCAATTTCTTTCTTGTCAAGTTTGCGTCTTCAAAGCTGCCTGAATTTTCTCTCCTACAGTGACTTCAGAAAAACAAAGGATAGGGGTGGAATGGAAGAATTTCTCCTTAACCTTCCAGAAGCGCCGAAAATCGCCTCCAGTCTTTATATTTCAAAATCAACGATCCACAAATAGTAATAGTATTATTATTATTATTAGAAGTAATAATAATAATAATAATAATAATAATAATAATAATAATAATAATAATAATAATAATAATAAAATTACGTTAGCCTAAAATGCAAATTTTGTGATAAATATCCAGAAACAATTGACCATCTTGTATCATGTTGCACGGTATAGGCACACTAAATATAAAACTCGGCATGACAGAATGGGCCAATATCTGCATTGGAAAACCTGCAACTTTTACGGGAAGGAAACTGCAAGAAATTGGTATTAACACCACCTAGACCCGGTTACGGAGATAGGACCTGTAACAATTTTATGGGACTTTCTAATACACACAGACAGAACAATCAAATCTAGTCGGCCAGAGATCGTGACCAGAGATCAGAAAAACAGAAAATGTCTTCTTATTGATATGTGAATCCCCAAAGACTCTAATGTATCTTTTAAGATCTTCAAAAATGCAAGGATCTTAAAATCGAAGTCTCTAAAATGTGACACACGAGGACATCAATAATTCCAGTTGGATTGATTGGAAAAGACTCATTGAAAGGATTCCTGATAGCGTATAACTTAAAGTAATATGAAAAATTGTACTCACAAGTACTGTTCACACCTTACGAAGAGCTTTATCTATGTAAAATATGTGTGATCTTGGGGGTTTTTTTTCACGTCGAAAAAGGATAAGTGGAAAATGTCATGATGCCATTTCTGACCTCAGGTATCTGGCTGGATCCCAGAAAAGAAATGAGTATACACCAGAAATCAAAGAAAATAAAATAATAATATGGATGATGATGGTAAATAAAAAAAATAAAAAATCTTTTGAAAGAATTAAAATTGTCTAGACGAATGAATTGTGATCTGTCTAGGCACTGAAAAAATTTGAAAAACATTTGTATCGCCCTCTATCGATAACCACATGATAGCTGCTGCTGCTTTTGCTGCTGCTGCTGTTGCTGCTGCTGCTACTACTACTACTACTACTACTACTACTAACAACATGATGCTACAAATAGTTTCTGCTCAAGTGATTTGATGTTAACATGTGCATGTTTTGTCTTGGAGAATTACGATAGGCTACAGTAAATATCCTGTTAAGTAACACATGTTGGCTTGTTCAGTTGGACGATCCAAACCAGTTGAGTATGTCAGGTAACGCACTGTGCATCTATGTCCATGAGCGTGGACCACCATGGTCGATTTTTTTCTTTTAGTTTGAAGAGTGAAGCAGCCAAGGTGACATCGGAGTCGCAACTAGATACTTGGTAGCACCCTCACTCGGAGCGAACTGACCTGTTGGTATTTCGAACTGGCACCCAACTGTAAGGTTTAGCAAAACCTGTCACCATATCCTGAATATCTACCTATGATGCATGTACTTGGCATACGGTTATCAGACTGGTTGTGATCATGAGCGTATGTCGCTTTCTAAATTTGTATGCCAGCTCATTATAATAATCATAATAATGTTATTAGTAGCAGCAGCACTAGTAGTAGTAGTCGTAGTCGTTGTAGTAGTAGTAGTAATAAGGTGACAACTAACTCAGTAGAAAAAGGAACATTTTCGAAACAAGTCTGAGAAACAGGTATTTTTTTAAAAGCAAACTCACAGAGAGATATTCTGAACACTTCCCAAACCGGATTATAGACGTATGAAAATATATAGGATTAAAAAAGTTACAATTAATGACGATACTCAACATCAACCCACTCAGTTAATGAAGCTGATGGTCAATGTGAATAGAAGGAAAAGGCAGAAGACAACGTTTGAAGAATATGTTGATTTGACTACCAAAGGACGAGCTGACAGCACGCATCAAAGTACAGAGGAAAATTATTGGGAAGAATTATGACTGCCTAACGCTTCAGAAAAACTAACAGACGGGCGAAGAATGCTGGATCAGAAAACTTAAAAAAACGGTTACGAAATGTGTGTTAAAGCAAATTCTTAAAATATTCAGAAGACGTAGAGAAGACATTTCAGAACGTGCTGCTCTCTCGCTTATTACTACTGCTACTACTACTACTGCTACTACTACTACTACTACTACTACTACTACTAATAATAATAATAATAAATGCTTACCAAAATGAGGAAGCACGACTCGAAATCACATGTCGATAGGCTGTACGTACCAAGAGCTTTAGGAGTCCGAGTTGTAATCCAACAAGAACTAACACTAAAAACTACAATAATCGGATTGGAAGCATACCAACAAAAAAAACCCAAAACAATGAAGTTCTCCTGCAAATAGTTAAACACCAAATCCACTTCATCAACAAAGAAGCTACACTTTTCAAGAAACAGCTCAATATACTTGAAACTCTATCAACAAAAAAACGAAGCGAATGCCATCTACGCCAAATGAGTAAAACAGAAAGTAAAACAATTTGGCCTACAAAAGAACTAGGAGTACAAGTCGTTGTATGGCAAATATCTAAAAAGAACAAAAGAGACATATGTGGATCAACAGAAAACACACCAGTGACTGAGAAAGAAGGCCTACTTATTGCAGCTCAGGAAACAAAGCCTTTCAACCAGATCCTATCTCTGTCACATAATCAAGGAAGAAACAAACCTGACATGCAGGATTTGGGAAAATATGATGAAGCTGTCGACCATATTATCTCAAGATGTCCGGAAGTAGCAAAAAATAAAGATACCGACAAATATACGCACTGGAAGATATACAAAAAGCACAAAATCGAAACCACTGAGAGGTTGTAGATCACCAACCAGATATAGTTATCCAAAATAACGATGTATCTATCCTCTGGGACATGCCAATTCAAACTGACAGGGAAATAAAAGCCAACAGACCTGATATCATAAACAGTAAATTGTATGCTTATTGACAGAGACAGTACCATCTGAGAGAAACACCTCCATGAAAATTATCGAGAAATTTGTCCAGTTACAAGGACCTGGAGATCGAGATTAACAGGATGTGGGAAATGAAGACTGAGACTGTACCAATAGTAATCGGAGCTCTGGGCCTCCAGGAGAAAAGGAATGGACAATTTTACTAACAGAGCCCCAACTAACATCAACATACAAGTTGCCCAGAAGATCGTCCTACTAGGAACATCCCATATACTAAGAAAAGTACTATCAATGAAATGACAATTCCCCTATAGGGCATAAGGACCATAGTTTGAACCCGGCTCTACAGGATACAAAGCAGGAAGCATAGCTTACACAAATAATAATAATAATAATAATAATAATAATAATAATAATAATAATAATAATTGAAAGAGTTAAACTTACTCAGTACTTGTCTGGGTAACGGCTTCAAAACACCAGATAATGTAAGCAGATTGTGGCCTCGTACAATACTACTCCTAACTTGTTGAATAGTGAGATTAACCCATCGAAAGCATTTAAATTAATCTTCTTTTCCGTAATATTTATTGCATAAATTTTATTTTTACAGTCTATTGTTAGTCTAAAGTGTTTAAAAAAGAAATTCACAGCTCAATACTGGATTAGTGGCATCGACAATCAAGAAAGTCCACTGGAAAAAAAATCTTTTAAACAATGACTTTAAGTTCTCAGATTCTCTTGTCACTAATATTTTATTTTCACACCGATGAGAGATGAGAGTGATCTAGTAGTTGAGACCAAACAATTCTGTTCCCTAGAGAAATTGGTAATAGTGAAATACGTGGACCAGTGTCAAAAAACATTATTTTTTACATTGGCAAAAATTATTCACTCAGCGATTTACAAAAGTGGTTGATCTGCTTGAATGACATAATCAAGATGTTGACATTCCACACTACTTCAAATAAAAGGTTAATAAATAAACCCTAATCAATACTGGAAAGAGCAATAACAGCTACTGTAGTTGAAAGCTTATTTTCCTGAAAAATTGTATTAAGAGAATGGTTTTAATATTTCAACCGACAGTTGTGCTGGCTGTTCTGTTAATGAATGTCGATTGTTTCCTTATAAGGAAACGGTAAATATTACCTTTACTATTAATATAGTCTATCAAACTAGTTTTCTACATTATTGATATTAGTGGTTGATGGTCGGAAACTGGTTAACTTTAAAGGTTCCATTGTTTCTAACATCGTCTGCGGCAAGTTTTACACGTTCTTAATTTGTCGGCGTAAAAGTACGTGAGTTAGCTGAAAAGTTCATAGGCTGGATATGAAGGGGTGGTATTGGAGCTGTAAAATCTTGCAGGCGTTGATTTCAACTTGTCTTAATAATAACTGCATTGTTTTGTTTTGTTTTCAGATAAACAAAGATCAGGCTGTTCCTGTTGGTCGAAAATCTCAACAGTATGACGTCATTATCAATGCAATATTGGTTCCCAGCTCAGTGGTTTTTTTTTCATGTTGGGGAACAGATGATAGCCAAATCAGGAGAATAGGAAAGGTGATTAACCAGTTCAATGCGATAATCACGCACAGAAACCAAGGAATAGTGTGCTGGCGCACTGTCCTGATTAAACAAGACGCCTTTTTTCAGTTTTCCTGCTGCCACCACGGTCAGGGTGAACCTGGTAACAACATCAATTAAGATGTGGTTCCTGGCTTCTCAAAACCTTCAATTTCCCGATCAGAGACCTTATTGCCAGATGTAGTATATCGTTATACCCAGGACAGACTTTACACAAATCAACAGTGAATTGGTTGAAAAGTTTTTTGTTTTTGTTTTTTAATATCTGGTTTTCAAATACGTCTGTAAATTTCTAATCATCTTTTGGGTTTTATCTGCATTTATTTTTTACTTCTTGAAATGTTAAAGCAATTTAAGCGTACAAAGCAGGCCACCCTTTAAATTTTTCCTTCAATATTAAAACAAATATTGAAAGAAAAAGAAAAAGAACACAAGCCGTTACGAAGAAAATACATAGAAGAAATATTAACAAATAATCAACATAAAATAAATCCCGACTAAACACATGTTTTCATATCGCCAATATTCGTAACAGAATATAAGATTCAAATATTTGCCAATGATTTAACGTAGCATTGCAAATTCATTTCAAATATTCGACGTATTTATCCTACAATTGAAATACACGAATAAAATACATATTTAATTTTAACTTAGCATTTGAAGAATTAAGCATAACGGGCATAGATTAAGATCTACACGTGACGTTTACGCAAACAATGAAAACAACTTAGAATTAAAAAAATTACCTCGTAACTCAGCATTATTTCGCTTCGAGTTAGTTCTGATGAAGCTAAATAAGTAGCGAAACATGTCAAATGTATACAGATCTTCTTATTTACTCCTTATTTAATAATTCTGTCAAATTTAAGCCGTTCTCAACTTTTCCCTCCCTTCATCACTCTCCCACTGTCTCTAACACACACATAAATGCATACACTCACACACAAACACACACACACACACACACACACATATATATCTGTCTATATTTCTGAAATGAGGTATTATGTACACTACTTACATGATTCGGACTATTGTCCTCATCTGCCTAAGCCGGGTATTGAACTTACACTCTTTGGGTCCTGTCACTGGATCTAACCAACGCCTTTATCCACTGTTCCATGTGTTTCAATACCCGGTTAAGGCAGTGGAGAACTTTCAGAGGGAAATTAACAGGAGATAACTGATAACTGACATCCATTAAACATGGTACGTGGAACTAGAACAGTCTACCCCAATGAGCGAAATAAAGGGTTCAGTTCGACATTCCAACCACCTGAAGAAGACCGGAGCGTACAACGTTGTGATAAACATGGCGACAAAGATGAGGACAATAGTCCGAATAATGTAAATAATGTACATATATATATATATATATATATGTGTGTGTGTGTGTGTGTGTGTGTGTGTGTGTGTGTGTGTGTGTGTGTGTGTGTGTGCGTATCATACTTCGGCAAGAAGTTTATTTAATTTATGCATGCTTCGATAATAATGACGAACAACAAGTGTCATGTTAGTTTTTTCTTCATTTTTTCTTGTGCCCTTTTGTCTTTTGATGTTGAAAAATTGTCCACAATTTTGGTTTTCGCGAACTTTAATACTTTACTCATTTTTCAGTTCGGATTAGTTTTTAGTAATAAATTGGACTAATAATATATTGTTGTATTCACTCGAGTTTGTTTTGCTACTGTTCCGAGTTGGACTTACAGCGGTGGCAAACAAAATTTCCATATATAAATGACGGGTCGTCATTGTTAGTAGAGTGGACAGGTTTGGTTTGGTTTGTTTTACGGCATACAAACCTCAAGGGGTTATTTAATGGCGACAAGATTTTTTATTGCTGTCAATATATTTTTAAATGTATTTTGCTGGTAATCATATTTTCTCCAAAAATATATTACTGGAATTAAAACATATTTTTACACTTTCGTAGTGTTTTGACCCCAGTTTGACGGGTTAACTATTTGCTCACAGCTGGGACCCTAACAGGTGCTATCTCCCCGGGTCAGGGCGAACCTGGGAACACCAGCAATTAAGAGGTGGTTCCATACTCCTCAACACGTCCTGATCAAAGGCCTTGCTGTTGGATGTAGTTTATCGTCATACCCAGGCGGCAGAGGTGAAAGGAAATGGAATAAAATTCAACAAGCTGAAATTTTCACGTGTTTCATATATGGCTAATAAGTGATTAACAAGAAATAAATCACTTGTGCGCAAAACGAAAGAAAAAAAAAGAAACCTCGTTATTAATACTTTGTGTGTGCGTGTGTGTATGTGTGTGTGCGAAGGAGTTCAGTCACCCCGTGTAAAAATATCCGCAAGCAAGGGACGAGTCCCGTGTTGGTGCTGCTACTACTCTATACTGAAAAGAAAGAAAGAAAAAGAGGAAAAAACATAAAGTGTCCCGATTTAATAGCATGAACGGCGCCACCTGGAAAACCTGTAATCAAAGTGGGGTAATTCCACAAGTTTTGCTTAGTTTGCGAATACCTCTATCAAGACAGGAAAGAGTGGGCTTGGCCTCTTCAACTCAGATATAGCAGCAATACGCTATATTTGGTTTGATTCGTTTCTTGTAATAAGAGAGTATAACAGAACGATTCAGATGCTTATGGAATGGTACAATGAAGCTTGATTCCCCTTTAAGACTTTTAAGATAAGAAGCTTCCATTAGAGAGCACATAACCATAATGATAGTTGAATGTTTGGTCTATTATATATTTTAAAAGTGGGGGGGGGTACTGCTTTATATATTGCCCTCTATAGCTAGCTAATCGAACAGACGAATTGTTTTGTTCGATGAGTTCGCTTTTCACTGAGTATTTCCCTTTGTTGTTCTATCTTAGTTTAATCTAATACACATTAGATAACTTTATATCAAAGCAAAGAACAATGCACAAACCAGCAGCGAATAAATTAATTCAGTGAAACACAGATTTTAAGAATAAGTCACAGAATCATATTCTTCGCATTTCCTTCGTCTTCCGTTGGTAAGTTCCACTCAGACTGCTTGTTCCGCAAAATCATAACACTATGGAACAGATTCCTGAGAGGGTGCTTCTCTGATTATAGCCTCTTCATGTCTAGGGTCAACAGTTATCTATCCTACATATCCTCATAATATACGCTTTTATGTCTTTCTTTTATTCCCTTGCGAAAACACCATTCAATAACACTCTACCTTGAGTGGCTCATAGGCTTTTTATTGAGTGAATAACAGTATAAAAAATCTTATGATTTACGTTGGCTTTTAATGATTGACAGTTTTAAATAATTTTCCGATAAGTAACCAACATTACCAACATAACCAACTTTACTAAACCACTACTAGAGTGTATGTAAGAGTAAGACCTACTGGTCTTTCCATCTCATCTTTTTCTCTCTGTCATATCTCTTTCCTATATTAACCATTATTTTCTGCTTAACAGATTCCTTTTTTTGTCTTAAAATATACGTATTTGTTGCTTATAGCAATATTTGTTACTTTAAATGCTTAAACTATACGAGCAATTCTTTCTCATTCACCTCCTTCGTTTTGTTCAACGAGTTCGCTTTTCACTGAGTATTTTCCTTTGTTGTTCTATCTTAGTTTAATCTAATACAAATTAGGTAACTTTATAGCAAAAATAATCCACATTTCTTTAATTGTAAGCCAGAACACAGACCTAATCCGAATCATCGTATTATCAGTACAAGTAGAAATAGTAGTATTGGTTGAGTTTACAACAGCAGATAGTATTAGTATTAGTAGGAGTGCTGAGTCGTTGTTTCCAGCGATCTTACGAACTCTGCTGATACAAATTACCCACCTCTGCGCTGAACACACTACTCGTGTTTTCACATGAAAAACGCAGATCGTCATCAATTGCATCATCGACATTGATAGATTCATACTTAGTAAAACAATATCATCATTGCTACTACTGTTAAAATAACGTGAGAAGATCTGAGGAAATTTCGAAGTCCTTCTTATCCATTTTCAGAATTAAACTCCCAAAATGATTTAAATATGTTCCGAAGCCTAACATAATTCAATACGCGATATGGCATCATCCAATGCCCACTTTTTGCTGGAGTTGAAAACTAAACAGAAGACGAAATATTTCTTCTTATTCACAGTTTATGAAAATAATATCAAGCTGAACTGCATCGTTTATCTAAAACGGTTACTGCTATTAATTTTCAAAATGCATCAGAAAAAATTCCAGTTCATTTTTTATTTTTTCAAAAATTAACTTCTAAGTTTTTTTGTTTTTTTTTTACATGAAGTGCTGTATGCGTAAAATATTTGTAAGTTTAATTCCAGAAAATAAATACAAACGAAAAGCACATAACGTGTACTTAAAACCGGAACAAACGTTTACAGTCGGATGAAATGTCCAAAAAGAAGCCGAAAGAAAAAATAGAGAATAATGCAGCTATCTATATATAAAATTCTGTAACTTGCCTTAGTCTGCCCGTCCATTCGTCACACCCTCTAAAATAGCCATACATTGACCGATCGAAATCAAATTTTGCGGAGATGTGCAAACAGGTAAGGGAATACAAAATACAGTTGTTTTTTACTAGGGTGCGTAGGTTAGTACAATAAATTTTCATTATCTGTCTATATTTCTGAGATGAGGTATTATGTACACTATTTATATTATTCGGACTATTGTCCTCATTTTTGTCGCCATTGTTTCGGCCGTTGTACGTTCCGGTATTCTTCAGTTGGTGGGAATGTCGAACTGAACCCTTTATTTCGCTCACTGGGGTAGACTGTTCTAGTTCCACGTGTTATGTCTAATGGATAATCTCCTCTGAGATGAAGAAGAGATTTGAAACGAAAGAAATGTGGTTCTATAGAATGATGTTTCCGTGAAACAAAGTTTCCCCTCTATGCGTTCTTTAATATTTGACTTGTTGAATAGTTGACATTTTTTCTACTTGTCGTTTCAATGCGTTCCACACGTGTTCAAATGGATTTAAATCTTATGCTATGGTAGGCCAATCGATTAATTTTGCCATTTGATTCTCCGGGAATTTACTTTACGAAGGTGCGTAAAAAAGTGATGCAATTTATTTTATTATATAAGAATGAAATGACGCGATCAAACATACCGTAATAAAGATATAGGTATATATCTCAGATTGACTTCCTTACTTCTCAACATATTCCCCACCTTTTCAATGGCTGTATTACACCTACGTAGCCAACACCTTAGAGGAGTTTTCACTTCTTCATTACCATCTCGACACATTGCTGTAGACTAAAGCTTTATCTTTGTAGACGTTTTTTCTGATTTTTTTTTGTAAATGTTTACAGAAGATTCTCCTTCGGCAACGAAGAACTCGATTCCCGCTCTTTGCTTATGACGGACCTTCAGTGAGGCAGCCATTTTCATATCAACTTATTTATTCATAAATTTGAAAAACAAACGAAAATAGGTAATTAAAGAGGGAAGGTGTATGTGCCCTTATATCTGTATCAAATTTGGAATAATCTCATTAAGAAATACACCTCGTGTGACAAATGACATTATTTAATCTGTGAAGGGATCGACTTCTTCCTATTTTTATTTAGTACTGTTTACTTAATGCCTGCTCGTTTCAACTGAGTGCAAATACACACTGCCTAACCCAGGGATTGAACTCACAACCTCTATATCACCAAATTTACAAACAAAAGCTTTCAATCACTAGGCCATTATCAAGTAGGTTATCCAAATCGATATACACCCGAGGAAGGCAGGAGAGCACAACGTTGTAATAAAAACGTTGTAATAAAAAACAACAAAGATGAAGACAATAATTCGGATATAAATCGAGTAAATAATAATTACTTATCCCCAAAATTCAGGCAACAAATATTGTGATAACCATCAGGATTTCTTCGATAAGGTGTAGCTTAGATGTGACACTGGATGTAATACAATTCCAAATAAATATATTTACCACAAAATGGTAAATTGTGTTTTTCTTATACGCCTTGACATGATGACACAAATTTTGTTGAATGCCAACAGACATAAACAGGTCGATTTTAGTTCATCTCGCTAGACTACGCCGATCCTAAACGCTAAAATTCTATCCAATTCTAAAGCGGAAATTTCAAACCATCCTCTTCATATCTTGATTACAACTGCGCTTTCCAATGCAAACATCGCTCATATAAACGGTCCGTATTTGATCGTTGAAAAATTCACGCTACATAATACTTTTACCAAATTAATAATGTCCGTAGCCATTTTTTTTCCTTAGCCAATCCTCTGATATAACGAAGAAATCTTGCTGTCGTCTTGCATGATCAAGATGGTCTCTCTTGTAGACATTAATCTATTTCCATTTTCCTTCTGAAAATAGTTGTCTGATTCAAATTCAGCATTGTAGTTATTTTTTGAATGTATTGTTATGTTTATAGAAAGAAACATGTCCCTTCAAATCGAAAGAGAGTTCTTGCCTATAAGCAGTTTTTACTTAACTAAATGACTAAGCTTTTGTATAAAATATTTTAAACAGTGTCTAGTCTGTTTTATTAAGGACATCTATGGGAAGAAATTGAACAATATCGCATTAAAATTATACAAATTATATAGAATAAAATAATTTTTTTCAGAACGGGCACACTTAATTTACTTGGTGGCGGTAGCACCATTCATATTTTTTGCAAAAACTTTCGAGAGTCAGAAATAATAACTTGTAAAATTAATTTTAATCTTGTTGCCCCACGAGAAATATTATAATACCACTATGTCTGCGTTAGAGATTTTTGTACAAAAATAGTAAAGATGTACGCATCTACGGACGATACGCTGGATGAGTGTTATTGAAAATGAAAAAAATAAAAAGATGACTTTAAAAATGTCTGTACTGGATTTATTTTTTCATCGTTTCAAACAACAACAAAAAAAAACGCAATAAAGACTATATGACGGAATAATATTTAACTTTATTTCCTTTATATATATATATATATATATATATATATAATCTAAGAATTTATCTATTTTCTTAGATATATTCATAAAACCTTATGTCAGAATTTATTTAGGGTTATTCATCATATTCTCTCTCTCTCTCTCTCTCTCTCTCTCTCTCTCTCTCTCTCTATATATATATATATATGTGTGTGTGTGTGTGTGTGTGTATATATAAATATATATATATATATTTATATATATATATATGCATATCTTATATCATATCATATGAAATACGTAAGTCGTATGGACAATCCAATAGGTATTTTAATATAAAATATTAAAAAGATAGATCCATGAATAAAGCTCAATATATCAAAATACAGAGAAATATGATTTACATCAAAGGAAAAACTGAATACATCATTAAAGACGGCATTTAATGATATATTGTTTTTTTTCCGTATATATATATATATATATATATATATATATATATATATATATATATATATATATATATATATATGTATATATATATATATATATGTATAGATTAATGTACCTCGCAGATTGTATTAAACCCAGAGTCGGCATAGAGCATTATATATATTTATTAATATATAGCTCTGTTATTTAGCATTGAGCACCGTTGTACCTACACCGAAGGATATATATATATATATATATATATATATATATATATATATATATATATATATATATATATATACGCACACAAGCACACAGACACAGACACACACACACACGAAAACACACACACACACACACACACACACACATATATATATATATTTGTGTATATATATATATTATTATACTGAGGTATACATTTATTTATATTTATTTATTGGTATATATATATATATATGTATATATATATATATATATATATATATTTGTCATCCACAGACAGACTGTTTCGCTGTTTCACAGCTCATCAGTGTGGCTAGACGTCCGGTTGCCTCTAGCTAGGATCGAAACCCGAATGAATTTGCGTCAGTCGGAACTTCTCCCACTAAGCCGTCAGCGTACTGTCAGTGATGAAGGTGAATTTTAGCGTGTTTATTTTTAGATTTAGATAAACACACAGTGACTGACAGTGACTCAATTCTGCCGAAGAGTCGTGCAATATTAGCTTAAATAGTCACTGTTTACAAATTCACATCTCAAACCAGAGCTCTTGAAAATATATTTCAATTGAGCACTATTGAGTGATAAGGTAATTGTATAAACAACAGCCATCTGCGTTAATGCAAAGCTCTTCAGTAAAATGAATTGGAGCACTCTGGCTGATTTGCATTTGTTTACATTCATAAAAAACAATACGCTAGATTTAGTTGTTTCTCTCTGTCGAATGTAGATAGCTCAGTGGTAGAAACTCTGACTGATCGAGTGGGTTTCGATCCGGGCTTGAAGTATTCGGATGTCTAATCATACTGAGGAGCTGTGATACAGCAAAACAGTACTGTCTGCGAATGATATAATATATATATATATATGTATACATTATTTCTATTTCTAACACGAACTCAATACATCCCAGGGTTGATAAGGCAGACGACCGTTATCTTCGTCTGCTTAAATAGTGTATTCCCCATATGTGTTGATTTTGGATTCTATTGTTTATGATATATATATATATATATATATATATATATATATATATATATATATATATATATATATATATATATATATATAATTTGATAAATAACCCTAAATTTGCATAATAAATTCTTACATAATATATCTAGGAAAATAGATAAATTCTTACATAAGATTTTATAAATATATCTAGCAAAAACTACCAGCTGAAATTCACAGTGTATGTTTATATGGCATTATATTATATAAATGTATTCTTAAAATCTTTGGTTATTATGAGTTATAGTGTTAATTGTTCATTGACTTACAATCGACCCTGACCAAGCATCTCGTTTCCAGTCACTTTCTCACAGACGTGATATGGTTTCCCTTTACAAACATTTTCATGGTAACTGCTTGGGCGAGCTTTCTTTTCACTGTGACCTGAATACATGAATTTAAACGTGCCACTAGATTGGCAGATAGGTCTCACCGTTTTACTGTTGAACTTGCTAGATTCAACCGTCATTTCTACTCTAACATTTTTTCCTGGCACTTCCCACACACTTCCGATTTCTTCCTTCACTGACATCTACACTATTCAAAAATTTAAATGCAACATCAATCGCCATCTTCTGTTTTCTTGAAGCCTGTTCCTTTTTTCCCCCCTTTCCTCCCCATTTTCAATCTTGTCATTCCCGTTTTCTCACAATACCCCCCCCCCCAACCCCGTGTTCTTTTGGCATTGTCACCTTGCTTGGGGTGAAATGATTAAAAAGAAGAGATAAACATAATATTCAGAGTGTTCCAAAAGTCGCATTACCATTGATAACATTTTATATTTATCTACCAAATGGAGCCATGTCTCTGTATGTTACAATATCTTATTAAGAAAGCTTATTAGTGGAATTATGGAAGATGACGTCATGCAAATTTTGCCTGGTTGCTATTGCACAAGTATAGGTTTTCTGCCAATTGTCGAGTGACTTTTGGAATAACTTGTGGTTGTTATGCTTGGCACGCACGCGCGCACACACTCACACACACACACACACACTCTCTCACACACACACGCGCGCGCGCGCACACACCGGCAGACATGCATAGCGTAAGCAAGCTTTTGTTAAATTTATAAATATTTAATATATTTTAATATTTTTTTTAAGCATTCAACCCCAGGCAAGGCGAGAAGCCACTAGCACGCAAGTAGTAGTAGTAGTAGTAGTAGTAGTAGTAGTATATTATCGTCCGAATAGAATACAGCCATCGCGGAGAATGTAAATGTTTTTATTTTCTACTACAAAATCTGTTCACAAAGGCCAAGTCAAGATGTTATATCTACTCAATTTTTGTATTCATTTTGAACCAGCTAAATCATTTCTGAATTTCCTTGTTCTGGGCCTCTTTTCTTTTTATGTGCCGTGTCCTTTCAGGGCGTAGGCGATCATGGCTCTCCATTTCCCCCTATTCCTTGTAGGTTTCAATAGTTTTTTTCCCTTCTGACACCTCTCCCAGACGACGTTCTGTCATCCACTTGCTCAAGCCCGCCAGGTATGTCTTGAGTTGCTTCCCCTTGTTTCTCTTTCTTTCTATTCGACCTGTGAGTATCAGATTCACCAGACTCTCATTTCTCATTACTTGTCCCAGAAACTTCAGCTGCCTCTTCCTGGTGTTAAGTAGAAGCTCCTTCCTTGCTTGCATCCTCTCCAAAACTTCATCGTTGCTCTGGCCATGATATCCTCAGCATCCTTCAATAGAACCCTATCTCCGTCGCCTCGAGTCTCTTCTTCATCTTTGAGGAGACCGTCCAACACTCGGTACCGTAAAGAAGGATAGATGTCACGTAACAACTAAATACTCTTTTCTTTGTTACCAATGAAATCCTCCTGTCTTGCAATACTCTGATCAACTTTTGGAATGCTACCTTGGCCATCCCAATACGTCTATGGATCTCTGTGTCGCACTTACCGTCCTCTGTCAAAACACTTCCCAGATAGTTAAACTTCCGGACCTGCTGTATTTTAGTGTCGCCGACCTGCAAATCGCATTTTGGTCTCATCCTTTTACTGATGACCATGCATTTTGTCTTCTTGTATTTTATGCTTAGTCCCTTCTTCTCGCTCTCTTTCGCTACCTTCTGTAGGAGGTTTTGTAATTTCTCTTCCGTGTCTGCTAATAGTACTGTGTCATCGGCGTATCTGGGCTACTGAGGTAAAAAAAACAAAACAAAAAAAAACATTCCGTTTCTCTTTTGAAGTATCCTTTTCACAAATAATCTATGTCATTTCAGCTGTGGTAATTTTTGTATATACTTAAAATTGTTTTCTTTCCATTTTGTTTTGCATCGCAACATAATGTCTGGCCAATTCTTCTTCATCATTATTATTTTCCTGATCTGTCGATTGAACATTATTGATTTTTTCCTACAATTCCTGAGAAATATTGTTTGAAATCATGTGTCTACAACACTTAAATGTTTGGCAATCTTCTAGACAAATTTGGCGCAGCACATCATAATAGGATTTAAATTACTTTCATTATTAAAATTACTGCGTCATTTACTGCGATTTTGTATATTGAATCGGCAATTAAGAAGATAACATTGATATTTGGTTCTTTTCAAACAATTTAATACATTTCTTTCATTTTTATTTCAATTTCATTTTATTGCAGCACCTAGATAGTTTTCAATGACAATAGGTAAGAAATGTGGATCAGAAAAAAGGGTCTTCGACAATACATAATTTTATATCTTTTATCTTCCAAAAAATAGCGAAGAGGATAGCTAACAGAACGGTTAGGCCATAGAAGACACTGGCTGCATTCATTCAAACCTATTTTCAGATCGTTAGCACATAAAGGTTACTCAAAGAAATGAAGATTAAATCTCTGGGAAGACGGGAACTGGAACCCTGTATATCCATTGCTCGTGGAATGATGATTTGGAAGTCGCGATAAAAAGCAATGAAAAATAATAAGAAAGAATCACTGGTCGAAAGTTATTAACATTACAAATATATTTCACTCCACTCGCGAGATTCTCAGATCATTTCTCAGCTTCCTCCAATTTCGATTATTATTATTATTATTATTATTATTATTATTATCATTATTATTATTATTATTATTATTATTACTTTCTTTGATTTCTGTGGTATGCATATTACCTTCTGTTGTAACCAAGTAAATGGTTAAGAAATAACAAAACAAGAGTTTGCAGATGAATTGTGAACAGTTAATACAACAGAAGAGTGTTACACGACTTGGTAGTATGTGTCGGTTGACCAGTGTTCACTTTATGCTACTGTTAATATTTAACACCCCCCCTACGAGGGATGTATGCGGCACAAGGCCGAGTTTACCGTGGGTTCTCCGAACCCATAGGCTCAGCCAAAAATATTCCCTTTGAACCCTATAAATGGGTTCAGAGCCTGTTCACCTCTCCAGACGAAACTTTACCCTTCGGCGAAGCTTCGTCCGGGTTTCTCTCAGCCAAGGCAGAGAGTTTGACAGTAATGAACAATCTATGCTACTGTTATATTTAACAGTCCCCCCACAAGGAATGTATGTGGCATAAGGCCGAGTTTTACGTGGGTTTCTCCAAGCCCGTAGACTCAGGCAAAAATATTCCCTTTATGAGCCGTATAAACGGGTTCAGGGCCTGTCTACCTCCCCGGATGAAACTTTGCTCTTCGGCAAAGCCTCGTTCGGGTACCTCTCCGCCGAAGCGGAGAGTTTGACAGCAATGAACAATCGATGCGACTGTTCCCACGAAGCTTACTTTTCTACTATTTTTTTAGTAAGTGGATGAGTCCACGATAGACTCATTAGAGGGAGGACACCACAACACCTTTCGTGTCCCAATCAGAAATCTAACGTCAGAAATGGCTCCATGACATTTTCCACTGATCTTTTTTGTAAAAAAAATTAACAAAAAAGACAAAACCTAAGATCACACATATTTCACATAGATAATGCTCTTCGTAATTTGCGAGCTTTACTTGTGATTACAATTTTTTGTATTTATTATTATTATTATTATTATTATTATTATTATTATTATTATTATTATTATTATTATATTTCGACTTCAAATATTTACAGATCATCCGCCCCCCTAAAAGAGAAATCATTGTTAATGCAACGAATGGGAAGAAAATCTGACAAACTTGATTAGCCGTCCTAGCAAAGCACAAGTTCTAAATGAAAATAAAGTCTTAATGAAAAGTTAAGAATACTAACAAAGAGTATATACGGTATATCAACCTAAATGGGTTATATATTTATTCAGATACATTTCTGTCTCTGTCACTCTCTTTTGTGCTATATATTTCAGGTGGTCGTGACTCTCCGCAACTTCCTTTTTGTTACTATAAATAATTCTTGCTGCTTTACACTTTATCTTTGTCTTTTGAGGCTTTGTTCTGTCATGTATACACATAAACCCGTCAATACTCGCATATCTTCTAATGCTTCTCTTGCTTTCGATGTGTCCTCCTAAGGGTTGAATTCTACGAGTTCTTTTCTTATTATTATATGTCTTCAAAACCTCAGCTGTCTTTTACTAGAAGTTTCTTTGTATTTCGAAGCGAAATCCACTTTTCACCCGGGTAAATATAGCAAGCTATCCCTCTCCGTAAAAATCCACTTGCTGTGTTGATCACGGCAAGAAGTGAAGGACTGAATGGATAAAATAAATAAAAATAAACGGATGTAAAGTGTTTTTTCTTAGTTGAAGGAGAATCAAGATGAAGACAGCTAAGAAAAACTTGAAATTATTATTTAAAGCACAAAAGCGCTATAAGTACAATAATCCTCTTTCTCTTTTCTCTTTTTAATTTTTTTTTATAATAGATGATATAAAAAAAAAAAAAAAAAAATAGATGATATATATTTTACAGTAATTCTATTTTCGTTTATATTTCCTGTTCGACGTTTTCTTTCATTTATCATGCGTTTTTGTCTGTGTGTACGTCTTCCGACGTTCCTGTGTTTAATCTGCTGTGTCTGTGTGTGCGTTCATATCTCTTTCCAAAGTTAACAGCCATTCTATTAAAAGAAATATGTATGCAGTGCCTCTGTTTGTACAAGGGGGTATACTTATGTGGATTCTTCATTCTTTCATGTGTCAATGACTTTGATAAAGGATGTAAACATGTATGACAATTTTGTATATCGGATATATATATATATATATATATATATATATATATATATATATATATATATATGCTTGTGTGTATGTGTGTTTGTGTGTGTGTTTTGAACAATAAAAAATATTAAAAACTTAAAATTTTCAGACATAATGGATGACATTAAATTTTTTATTTTATTATTTCAATTAGGTTCCTCTACTAGTTTTGTCCGGAGAGAAAACAATCCCTGCTTATTCGTAGCAGTGAAATACAGGAGTGAATGACTGTTTCTGAATAAGTGAAGTTTATCTGTAATTTTCAATACTTTTTTATCGTTAATTTTGGTCAGTCCTTGTGATGCTCAAACGGGTTCATATCTATCTATCTATATATATATATATATATATATATATATATATATATATATATATATATATATATATATGTGTGTGTGTGTGTGTATTTTTTTAAACATGTAGTATTGAATGTTAAAGACAACATAGTCTTGCATATTTTCTTTTGAATTTTCTCATATTGTCTAATGAGACTTTTTATTTGAAAATGATTTCGAAATATGTATTGTCCATACTATGACCTAGCGCTTTCGAACATCATTGTTCATCTTCAGGGTCAATATTTTTAGTCAAAATTTTTAGTCAAAATTTTCTTTTCTTTTTTTTTTTTTTTCTTTTAAACAAACATTTGCCAATTATCTTGTAGCGTAATCATGTTGCTATTTTTTTACAAACTAAATAAACGTTAAAATCCTTTTAAATTCAAAAGACGCGATGATGTTATCACGTGCACGGCGAAGATTTTTATCATGTGACAGCGTGAAAAAGATTTCCACTACACAAGCCAAAAGATCGAAGAATACGTTATAAAATTTAAATATATTATAAACATTGTTTATATATATATATATATATATATATATATATATATATATATATATATATATATAATTTGCATTATTCGGACTATTGTCCTCATCTTCGTCGCTATATTTATTACACCGTTTCTGCCGTTGTACGCTCCGGCCTTCGTCAGGAGATTGGAATGTCGAACTGAACACTTTATATCTCTCACTGGGGTAGGCTGATTTAGTTCCACGTGCCATTTTTAATGGATGTCAGTTATCAGTTATCGCATCTTAATTTCCCTTTCCAATTTCTCCACTACCTTAACAGGGTATTAAACTTACAGTCTTTGGGTCCTGTCACTGGATCTAACCAACACCTTTATCCACTGTGCCACACACTTTGGTGGGGATAGAAAGGGAATTGGGAAAGAGGATGTCGAGCCCAATGCTCGGATGCGAGCGGTGCCAAGAAGGATATTGAACGCAACTGTATATAAAATGTGTTGTTGTGACCAAGTATATGGTTAAGAAATATCAAAACAAGAAATTGCAGATGAATAAGAGTGTTATACGACTTGGGAGTGTGTGTCGGTTCTCCTGCGTCCAGTCTATATCACAGTTGATATTTATTGTCCCCACCTTCGGAGGTACATGTGGCACAAGGCCGATTTTAACGTGGGTCACCAGAGCCCGTATGCTCGGTCAAAAAATCCCCGTGGAACCCGCATAAACGGGTTCTGGTCCGTCTACCTCCCCGAACGAGACTATTCCCTTCGTCACAGCCTCGTCCGGGTTCCTCTCTGCCGAAGGCAGAGAGTTCGATAGGATCTGCGAACAGTCACAGCCTCACGAGTTTGACGTGGGACATCCGTAGCCGGAGGCTCCACCAAAAAAAAAAATCCTCGTAGAACACGCATAAACGGGTTCGGATTTGTCTACATCCCCGGACGAGACTCTGCCTTTGACCGTGGGTTCTCCGAGCCCGTAGGCTCGTCCAAGAATACTCCCGTACAACACGCATAAGCGATCCGGGCCTGTCTACTTCCCCGGACGAAACTTTGCTCTTCGGCCAAGCCTTGTCCGGGTTCCTCTCTGCTCAAGACAGAGAGTTCGACAGTTGAACAGTCTATATCACTGTTAATATTTAACAGCCCTCCCAAGAGGGGTGTAAGTGGCAAAAGTTCAAGTTTACCGTTGGTTCTCCGAGCTCGGCCCAAAATATTCCCTTGAACCCGCATAAACGGGTTCAGGGTTTGTCTACCGCCTCGGACGAAACTTTGCCTTTCGGCAAAGACTCGTTCGATTTCCTCTCTGCCAAAGACAGAGAGTTCGACAGTACGAACAGGGAATTGCATTGTTAATATTTAATAGCCCCACCACGAGGGATATATGTGGCACAAGGCTGAGTTTACAGTGGGTTCTCCGAGTCCGTAGGCTCGGCCAAAATTATTGCACTTCGGCAAAGCTTCGTCCAGGTACCTCTCTGCCCAATACAGAGAGTGCGACAGTTGAAAAGTCTATGGCACTGTTAATATTTAAGACTCCCCCACGAAAGATGTATGTGGCACAAGGTTGAGTTTACCGTGAGTTCTCTAGCACGTAGGCTAGGACAAAAATATTCCCTTTGAACCCGCATAAACGGATTCAGGGACTGTCTCCCTCCCCAGACAAATCTTTGCCCTTCGGCAAAGCCTCGTCCGGGTTCCTCTCAGCTCAAGGCAGAGAGTTCCACAATAATGATATGGACCTGTTAATATTTAATAGCCCCGCCCCCACGTGGGATGTCTGTGACACAAGGCCAAGTTAAACTGTGGGTTCTCCGAGCCCGTAGGCTCGGCCAAAAATATTCTCTTTTGAGCCGTATAAATAGGTTCAGTTTCTGTCTACGCACCGCCACCCCACAGGACGCAGTTTTGCCCTTCGACACAGCGTCATTCGGGTTCCGCTTTACTCAAGGCAGAGAGTTGGACAGTAATGATCAGACTATGGCACTGTTAATATTAAACATCACCCCCCCCCCCCCACGACGGATGTATGTTGCACAAGGCCGAGTTTAGCATTGGTTCTCCGAGCCCTTAGTCTCGGCCAAAGTATTCCCTCAGAACCCGCATAAACGAGTTCAGGGTCGGTCTACCTCCCCGGACGAAACTTTTCCCTTTGGCAAAGCCTTGGCCGGGTTCCTCTCTGCTCAAGGCGGAGAGTTCAACAGTTGAACAGGATATGGCACTGTTAATATTTAACAGCCCCCGCTCGAGGGATGTTTGTGAAACAAGGCCGAGTTTACCGTGTGTTCTCCGAGCCCGCAGGCTCAGCAAAATATTCCCGTGGGACCCTGGGCTGTCTCCCCCCAACCTAACGAAACTTTGCCCTTCTGCACGGCGTCGTCGGGGTTCCTCTTTGCTCAAGTCAGAGAGGTTGACAGTAATGAACAGGCGAAGGCACAATTATATTTAAAGCCTCGTCAGGGTTCCTCTGCTATGGCACTGTTAATATTTAACAGTCCCCCCCAAACGAGGCATGTATGTGACACAAGGCCGTGTTTAAGTGGGTCCGGGTTGAGATAATCCACATCAACACTGTGGGAAAGTGACTAAAGTCCCGTAGGCTCGGCCAAAAATATTCCCTTTGAACACGCCTAAACGTGTTCAGGGACTGTCTATCTCCCCGGACGAAAGTTTGCCCTGCGGCAAAGCCTCGTCCAGGTTACTCTCTGCTCAAGTCAGAGAGTTCCACACTAATGATATGGCACTGTTCCCCCGAGGCTTACTTTCCTACTACTTTATACTAAGTGGAAGAGTCTACAATAGCATCATAAGAATGAAGACACCAGAACAGTAATATATATATATATATATATGTGTGTGTGTGTGTGTGTGTGTGTGAATCGGTTTGGCCGCATGCATGGTAATAAAGCCACTAAAGCACCAGGGCCTTCTCGGTGTGGGAGAATTAGAAAAAGAAACATTAATAATGAACAAGGAAACGAAAAATTAATCGGCCGGATAGTAGATCGCGATTGACATTGCATTTTAATTTTTGCAAATTTGTCTTAAAAGTTCCTCTTTGTTCACATGTTCAGTTCCTGCCATCCTTCTGTAGAACTACATTTCTGTTACCTCAAGCCTCTTCAACTCTAAGATTTTCCAGCATTCACTGTCATACCGATATTACAAACCATTTCATTACTCTTTTCCGTGTTTCAAACAATATTTTCTGGTTTCTTAATAAACTTAGCTTTTGGAAATCATCTTTCACTATTCCATTCTATTCGGTGTGCAATTTTCCGTCGTCTGCCAAAATATTGCCGAGACATTTTTTGCACTCGCTTGATATTGGTGTCTCCAATGCGTAATCCGTATCTTGGGCTGCACCTTTTGCTGACAACCATACATTCTGTTTCGTTAAAATTGATTTTTAAACACTTATTCTCTTCTTTATTAATTCTGTAGGAGTTCTTTTGGTTTCCTTTCTCTGACTGTTATCAACATTCTTTCTTTCCGAATTTCTACATTGTGGCCGTCTGTAATGAATCCTGGTAGGACTTATAATTCTTTTGGGATCACGGTTCTGTAACAATTGAATAAATCTAATGAGAGGACTCATCATTGTCTTATGTCCTTTTCTGTTCGTGTTTATTTGCAGAATTCCTTTTCTATCCGTATAGGCGGTTACTTAGATTATTTTAGAATTGTAATAAATCATGATTATGGGAGGACATTGGTGATAAGAAGAGACAATAAAGGAACTGGACTCAGATGACTGACTGACGTTGCATTTAAATTTATGAAGAACGTAGGTGATAGGGAAGCAAGAAACTGGAAGAGAGTTCCATAGGTGAGAAATGCGAGAAAAATATTAGAATCGAACTTACATCTAGCTATTTAATATATAAAACTATGGGTCCTAATTTCCAACATATTAGTACGATTAAATTCAAGCAATCGAGGTACAAGTGATAATAGCTCATTAGAACAATTGGCATTAAAATATTTATAGAAAAGGCTAAGAGAATCCACATCAACACTATGGGAAAGTAACTAAAGTCGAAAATGCCAGGTCAGGACCAATAACCCATTGGGGTGTTGATATGCCGTTGGTTTTGTTAAGTATCCCCAGATATTTATCGCAGGTGCAACAGATCAGATATGACAGCAATATTCAATGCAAGGGCGAATGGTAGATTTATAAATGTGCAAGATGGATTTTGGCTTGAAAAATTGTGTGGCACATATGAACCAACTTTCCTAGCACCAAACGTTTTAAGTAATATTGAGAAACAGAACTTTCGTTAGAAACAAGGAAAAGACAACTGAACTGTTACGTAATATAAGTCTTCAGAAATGCAATGGGTACTGGATAATCTCCTCAGAGATGAAGAAGAGATTTGAAACGAAAGAAATGTGGTTCTACAGAATAACGCTGAGAATATCAAGAGCTGAAAAACGACCAAGTTTTAGAGAAAATTGAAACAAAAACGCACTTTTATTTAACATCAGAAAGAGATTGAAATTTCAAGGTTACATAATGAGGAGAGAGGGCTTGGAGAATCTGATACGCATAGGACACATTACGAGCAAAAAGGAGGGAGAAAAAGAAAGTATAATGTACATATCCAGCTTGAGTAAATGGATGATCGAACATTACAGAACCTTCTTTTGGATATTGTCGAGAGTCCCAGGCTCAGCAAACCAGATATGACAGAAATATTCAATGCACGGACGAATGGTAGCTTTATAAATGTGAAAGATGGATTCTGCTTATAAACACTGTGTGGCACGACAATGTGAGTCAAATTGATTCAATTTAATCACTCAAATTTCATTTCACTTGCAAACTTTATACAAGGAAATCGCAGTTGCTCTCCAGGAAGTTAGCATCGGCCATGTTAATAGAAAGAAAATTGTTCTCTCATACATTTAAAGGAGAAGAGTTTCGCTTTAGGGGCGTTAAAATTAACATAAACCTTTTGAGGCAGACATAATAAACCAGAAGCTGAGTCGTATGACAGAAATGGTGAACACGACTTGCCTTATTCTTGACGAAATAGAGTTCGTCTTTGTCTGGCATGTAGGACATCGATTTGGGAGAAGGCGCGTACGTCGTTTCGTCAAAAGAGACCCTTCTTTTTTCTTGTCCGACAAGAAATTCGTTCATTAGTAAATGTGTATAATATTAGCGTGGCTGGATGGAATCGAGCAGAGACATCCGGGTGTCTTGGTGTTCCATTCTGAGGAGCCCGTATGTCTAGTATGTCTATCATCCGGGCGTGTGATTGGTGATTTCCCATTATAAGTAGACCATCGCGGAGATGAAAGAGGTGTCTGTTGGGAGTACATCGTACTGTACGTACAGTTGAGACAGGAGGAACGAACGATGAAGCGGATATACGGAAGAGAACAACGAAAAATACCGAGAAACCGATGAAGAGGCAATAAACGTCCAATCTGAAATTGCTTCCTAAAACAGAGTTGCTAATTTTTTTGACCACACCTTTTAACAATAGATTAGAGGTTATTTTCAAGATCAGCTGCCAAATTGATTTTGTCGAACCTATTAGACGTACCATTAAGACAGGGGTAAATAATTGTGCCATCAGCGTAGTCATCATGCCGAGAACTGATATCTGGAGGATCATTTATGAGCATTAGGAACAAGGTAGGTCCAAGTATAGAGCCCCGGGGACACCTATATTTATGTAAAAGCAAATGCGATAAGGAGGCTATGTAAGATACAATATAAAAACATCTAACTGGATTCAAGTGACGAAAACCCTACCTCAAAATAAGATGTTGATTTTGTTATCAAAAACAATAATCTAGTTACGAAAAGAATAAACTATAAACTAAATGTTTGTCTTCTTTTATGTCCGCTCCACTTCAGCCATTGGACATCCAGAATATCCTTATTTTGTTGTTCTATTTATACTTGACTCTTTTTCTGTCTATTTTCATCCCCGTTTTCAACACCTACATTCCTGTAAAAGACATCCAGAATATCCTTATTTTGTTGTTCTAATTATACTTGACTCTTTTTCTGTCTATTTTCATCCTCGTTTTCCACACCTACATTCCTGTAAAAGACATCCAGAATATCCTTATTTTGTTGTTCTAATTATACTTGACTCTTTTTCTGTCTATTTTCATCCCCGTTTTCCACACCTACATTCCTGTAAAAGACATCCAGAATATCCTTATTTTGTTGTTCTAATTATACTTGACTCTTTTTCTGTCTATTTTCATCCCCGTTTTCCACACCTACATTCCTGTAAAAGACATCCAGAATATCCTTATTTTGTTGTTCTAATTATACTTGACTCTTTTTCTGTCTATTTTCATCCCCGTTTTCCACACCTACATTCCTGTAAAAGACATCCAGAATATCCTTATTTTGTTGTTCTAATTATACTTGACTCTTTTTCTGTCTATTTTCATCCCCGTTTTCCACACCTACATTCCTGTAAAAGACATCCAGAATATCCTTATTTTGTTGTTCTAATTATACTTGACTCTTTTTCTGTCTATTTTCATCCCCGTTTTCCACACCTACATTCCTGTAAAAGACATCCAGAATATCCTTATTTTGTTGTTCTAATTATACTTGACTCTTTTTCTGTCTATTTTCATCCCCGTTTTCCACACCTACATTCCTGTAAAAGACATCCAGAATATCCTTATTTTGTTGTTCTAATTATACTTGACTCTTTTTCTGTCTATTTTCATCCCCGTTTTCCACACCTACATTCCTGTAAAAGACATCCAGAATATCCTTATTTTGTTGTTCTAATTATACTTGACTCTTTTTCTGTCTATTTTCATCCCCGTTTTCAACAATTCCTGTAAAAGACATCCAGAATATCCTTATTTTCTTCGATTTATACTTGACTGCATTTCTGTTTATTTTCATCCCCATTCTGTCACCCATTCGTACAAACTCATTATGTGACGACCTATTTCTCTTTGCTTATCTTGACTTCAGTATATCCTGTGAGTGTTAAAGTCTCTAAAATATCTTTTCTCATTCTGCTACTATAAATTTCAAGTTACTCTTTCTGATTGTACGTATAAACTTGCTTGTTGTTTCTATTACACTTAAGACTTCTTCGTTGCTCGCATATTCTGTCCATCGTATTCTTAACAAACATCGGTAGAAAATCTCTTTCAGTTCAAGTCCCTTACTATGTGTGGCCTGTTCTCTTTTCCTCACTTTTTTCTTTGTTTCAAACGACATTTGTTTCTATTTCTTAATACTTTCCTTAGTTTCTTGAAAACATTTATCGCTTTTCCCCCTGCTCTTTTGGATTTCTGCCATGTTTTTAAGTCGTCTGTTACGACACGAGTCAGGGAGTAAATTTTTTTTAACATCTTGATTTTAGCTTTTAATGTCCGCAAGTGTACCTCAAGGCTTGAGTTATTTTTTCTTAATTAATAACCATGCATTATGTCTTCAAAAGAGTGGTAATAGACCTTTCTTCCTGCGTTTCCTTGTTACCTTGTTTAAGAATTATTTCAGTTTGGCTTCTCAATCTGCCACCAACGCAGTGTCATCTACTTAACATATATTGTGAAGTATCTTTTTTATGTATAGTGTCCCTTCAGGGTACGGATTCTCATGGCCCTCTACAACTTCCTATAGTCTTTTTACTATCCCTCTCAGACTCATTTTCGCCACCCATTCACATAAACTCGTCAGGTACTTGATCCACTGCCTTACGCTGTCTCTTTTTCTCTTCGATACATCCTGTGAGTTTCCAAGCACCCAATCATCATTATGTGTCTAAAGAATTTCAGTTGTCACTTTCTGATTCTGAGAGCAAGTGTCGGTTTTTGTATCTATTATCCTTAGGACTTATTCGTTACTCCATCTATCGTATTCTCAACATCTTCCATTAGAGCCATATTTCTGTTGCCTCCGGTTTCCTCTTCATCTGTGAGGAAATTGTCTATCCTTCACTGCTATATAAGAAGATTGATACTACATAACAGTTCAGTTCTACTTATCTGATTCTAAAGAAATTTTCCTGTTTCTTATTACTTTGTTTAGCTTTTGGAATGCACCTGTTTTCATTCCAGTGGGCTTTCAAATTTCGATTTCCATCCACTTTTAAAACAGATAAGATATGCATATTTTAACTTCTGCATTTTTTATGTTCACATCTCCAATTCGTAGTTCGTATCTTGGGTTTTTACTCTTGCTGGCAACCATATATTTTGTGTTCTTCTTGCAATAAACTCACTGTTAAGTACAGTCAAGCAAAAATGTGAACAGTACCAGCAACAGCTAGTAGCATTTTTACTCTAATAAAGCAGAAATTAGTATGAGTGCACAAAATAATTAATGTGAAGACGTAAATAATATAAATCAGGGATTTTAATCAGTTTTAGTCGGCCAGCTTGTCTGTATATTTTTTCATCGTGGCGTGAAATTAAAATTCCCGTCATAGCAAATAAATATGACTGCGATTTCGTTAGTCAACAAAATGGTGCATCATGGTATTTCAAATCTCATAGGTATGATCGTTTTTTTGTTTTTCATTTTATATCGAGCTTGTGTGAAATTTTTTAAAAAATCTGGAGAAAGTCGAGAAAGCAAATGGAATGAAAATGTTAAAAAGGGTAAAGACATCCATATTTTATAGAATTAAGAAATACGAATAAAAGTTGAAGGGAAAAGAAGGCAATTAAACAGGGAGACTAGAGGAATAAGGAGGAAATGAGAGTCATTATAAAATAAAAGAAAGAAAGAAAGAAAGAACATAAGAAGGCTGAAAGAAAGCACACTGAAAACTGGGAAAAAAAGGAAAGGAAAATGAAAAAAACTAAGAAACTAAATAAGGAAAAGCGGAGGATTAATAAAAAAAAGAAAAAAAGAAAGAAGGTGAAAAGAGAAAGTAGTAGACGAAGATAAAGAAAAAGTAAGAGAGAAGAGAAGACGCGGGAAAGCTGTAATAAAATGTTTAAAGTAAGAATGGAAAGAGAGAAAACAAATAGATGAAAAAGAGGCTTTAATAACGAAATAAAAAGAAAAATAGAAGAGGCAGTAGTTTGTTTTGTTTTACGGCATATCAACACCCCAATGGGTTATTTAATCCCGACAAGATTTGCTGGTAATATTTTTTTTCAAAAATGTATTGCTAGTATTAAAACCTATTTTTTTATACTTTCATAGTGTTTTGACCCTAGTTTGGGGGTTAACTATTAGCCTATAGCTGGGATCCTAACAGGTGTTACCACCCCGGGTCAGGGTGGATCTGGGAGCCCCAGCAATTAAGAGGTAGTTCCACCTTCCTCAAAACTCTTGATCAGAGGCCTTGCTGTTAGATGTAGTTTATGGTTTTACTTAGAACGCGGAGACAGTAGCTAAAATTGTAAAAAAATAAAAAAAAAATAAAAAGGATGAACAGAATAAGAGGAAGAATCTTTAATAAAATAAACAAAATAAATTATGAAAAGAAACAAGTTCCACAGAATAATTAAAAATAAGACAAGTAAAATCGACATTAATAAAATGGTAAATGAAAGAAGACTGAAAACAGTGAATAAAGGACTGAAAGATAAAGACAATTAAGGCAGGAAGAAAGAAAGAAAGAAAAAGAAAACGATTTAATTAAAGGCTGAAAGAAAGAAGAAGGAAAAAGAGAAGGAGGTGGTTAAGAAAGAAAAAGAACAGAAAATAAAGTGAGAGGAAGAAGTATAAATAGAAAGGTTAAAAGAATGTAGTAGAGTAAAATAAAATAAGAAAGAAAAGAAAGGCGGAAGGAGCTATAATAAAAGGCCAAATGAAAAAAGAGAGAAAAGAGAGAAGAAAGTAAACGAAACAATGAAGAGGGAAAAAATATCGGAGAGGCAAAGAAAATGAAGTGAAGAAAAAACATTGGAAAAGAACTTTAAATATTGGAAAAAAAGAATGAAAATTATACACCAAAACGTAATTGAAAAATAACGTGTATGTGTATTCATATATATATATATATATATATATATATATATATATATATATATTATTACTTATTCCCAGCAACACCTTTTTATGGAAAGTTAATTTTCTTCTCGATCAACCAGATCAGGATTTTCTTATTTCTCGTGGAATATTGTTTAATCAAACTGTATATTCTTAGGCATTTTTTTATCACCGAAATTTACGACATAGAAAATTTCTTGCCAAAAATAATGCCGTCAAAAAATGTGTGCCCACTTCAACGGGAAAATTTCAGCTAAAGTAAATTTCATTTTTCTATATTTTCTATTTGTTTGATCGCCTTAATTTTCTATTACTGCTTGTAGACTTGAATACAGTGTAACCCGGATATAAGATACCCGGATATAAGAGAAACCCGGATATAAGAGAGATTTTCTATGGTCTCAAATTAGAGCCATACTTACCTAAACAAAATAGACCAAACCCGGATATAAGAGACTTCTTCTCCGGTCCCGACAACTCTCTTATATCCGGGTTACACTGTATATGATTTTACTAGATGAACTCAATCAGTGGATTTTTTTCTTAACTCCGACGGTATACGTTCTTTTAACTCATTACTTGCACTATTGTTTTCATCTTTGTTGTTGTTATCACAACGTTTCAACCCTTACAATCGACTTCTTCATCAGGTGTATATCGATCCTGGCAACTTATAGAGTATTCCGACCTGGACCTTTTATTTAAACTACGGCGGTAGACTGTTCTCGTTCCACTGCCCATGTCTTGGGATATCGCGTCTAGTTCATCGTTTTAGTACTGCACCGTTATTACTCGCCCTGTTTTCATTGCCTCTAGCTGCACATAGGGAATTAAATCACAGTTACTATATCAGTAAATTCACAAAATAATGCTTTAATTCACTGGGCTTGTGTTCCGTAGTCTTAAAAATAAGAACTAAATTAGATATCGCTCAGCATGAACAGTGGAATGAGAAGACTCAGCTCCCGTAGGTTAAATACAGATTTCGGTTCCGAATTGCCTGTAAGTTACCAGAATTGTAATCCTGGTGAAGGATGGATGGTACAACAGCCTAATCAAAGACGAGGGCGACATTACGCATGCAAATAATGTGTGTACAATCTTTCAAATCTGCTTTTTTGAATGGTTGACCTTTTTTTCTAGTTTATATTTCCGGAAATTCTGCAATTGTATTTAAATATGTCAACATGATTTGCCAATCGAGCATTTTTAAGTTTGGATTCTTCAGCAAATGGTTTTTTCATGCTGAAGCACTGAACAATATCCCAAGAATCGGAATTAAAGTAACATGACTTTCAATATATTGAAATAGAATTCAATATTAAAATTCTGTCGTTAAAAATACAGCTCTCCAATGCCAGTAAAACTCATACTATTCCAGTCCATGGACCTTTCCATTACTATACTTAATTGTTGAGATCAAATATTTTTCTTTTGTACGTTTCCTCATGATTGTACCCAACTCAAAATTAATTAAAACTAATTATATCGTTGCAAAATTAATAAATTGATAACAATTATTTTCAATTTTGTTCCTACCCAAATTGAGATATAAAATTAATAATATTGAGAAAAAGTAAATTTCATTCAAGTATTATTTGAAATTTGAAAACAGAAGACATTTTCAAAGATTATTCATATTCGTATCTTGCAGAATGGATATTATTGATACAAGAAATAATTTCATTTTTCTCTATTATGTTACACTCTTTCTCCTTCTTCTTTTTCTTCTATACGAAGTGTCAGGGTGTGAACGATCATGACTCTCTACAGCATCTTATCTTAGCTGTTAGCAATGTTTCTCCCTTTACTAGCCTTAACACTTCTTCCTATTTTTCAGTCCATTCACACAAGCTCATTAGGTAGGTTACAACGCAGTTACACTCTATCTCTCAAGCCTTCTATATTTTATGTCAATGTCAAATTATCCAAGCCCTGTTTCCGTATTGTGAGTCCTAGAAATTTCAACTGCATTTTTTTTATTCTACGCATACATATACTTTTTGTCATAATTTTCCTTAATACTTTCTCGGGGCCCCAGTGCTCCCTCAACGGTAATTTCAATTCCTTCTGTAGAAACAGATCTCACCTGCCTCTTCAATTCAACTATACATCTGTGAGAAATTTGTCTAGTATTCACTTCTATACTTCTTCTTACGTTTTATGTGTCACGTCCTTCCAGTACAGTATAGTTTTCTTTGTTTTCCATCGCCTTTAGCTATCATATTACCAACAACATATTCTTTCTGTATCGAAGAAAACAAAGGGAGATATTTTAACCTTGATTGATGTTTGATTAAGTAATTTGTTATAGAATCCATTTTCCTAGCTTGTGGATATTTTGCTAAGTAATTTAACCGCTGAAATACACAGGTTGATTTATCACGAAATCCACGTATTTTTGGACTGCATTTAACGTCAATATTATCTTCAATTCTTATATATCTAGTTCTAAAATTTTCTTTGTGCCTAAACACAAAATCATTTAAGACAACACATTCTTTTGCCCATCGCATTATTAACATCAATTTTAGTCATCCATCGGTGAGCTTGTCGGAGTTAACTCCTCCTTAATTGTCCAAATATTTCACTAGGACACACTCTCCCTACACTATAAATACTGGGCGACTTCTTGCCTCGTTCTCTTTTTCACTTTGCATTTCAGCGGGCACATTTAAAAATGTGATCTCTCGCAGAGATCCGCGTTTTGCCCACTTATGGGAAAACGCCATGAAACACGTACGGACATACCCGTACGTACATTTGCCAAAATACAAACTCTTTACGTTCACACACAAACACAAATGTTGATGTCTTTATCACTTGTAAATTTGTTGTTTATTACATATATTTGTTGATATATATATATATATATATATATATATATATATATATATATATATATATATATATATATATATATGTATGTATATATATATTTGTGTGTGTGTGTGTGTGTGCGTGTGTGTGTGCGTGTGTGTGTGTGTGTGTAATTTGGCAGTAACTTTTCTTTTAAACATGTTGTGTTGAATGTCAAAGACAACATAGTCCTGCATATTCTCTTTTGAATTTTCTCATATTTTCTAATGAGACTTTCTATTTGAAAATTATATCGAAATAAATATTGTCCGTAAGATAACCGAGTACTTTCGAACATCATTGTTCATCTTCAGGGTCAAAATTTTTAACAATGTCTTATATATATGTAGAGTCAAATTTTTTAAAAACATTTGCAAATTGTCTTGTAGCGGAATCATGTTGCTACATTTTATTTTTTACAAACTAAATAAACGTTACAAAATCATTTTAATTTCAAAAGACGCGATGATGTTATCACGTGCATGGCGAAGATTTTTATATATCGGTCTTGTTTGTTTTCTTTACATCTTCGGTTGGACTCAACTTGAGTCCGCATTGTTCTTGTAATTAGACCTTCTAGCAGGAACAAACAGCACGTGTTCCTAATTTAACAACACGTAAAACACACAGTTCTCTACAAACTACCGTTGAACCTTTAGCCAAATTAAACATGAAGCCAAATAATGGCTAATATGCGTTTTATATTCGCTCATAATATTTATCCAAGTCACATTATCCTATTTTTACAAAGTGATCTTGAAGAGGATACACAGGTAAAAGCAATTAACAAGGTGAGTAAACTTGAAAGGCAGGTGCAAGTTTTTCTTAACATTGTACTACGGAACGTTTCAAGTTTGGTTCGATAAATTCTTCGAAGACTTTTATTTTCCAAAATCTTGAATTTGTTTGAGCGACGCATCAGATTAAAAGCGCTGCATGGGACTAAAGGATGTTAATCTGATGTGGACTTGTTTGTAAAAGACACCGCTTGTGGTAAAGAATTCTATTTGAACTTCATGATCGTTTGCTGTGAACGGATGTTATCGTGCAGGAAATTCACCAGTCGATTCCCTGACCAAAAAATTAGGAAAAAAAAATGCTTCTAATTCTTCAATCAAAGAACTTCACTGATTTCTCTTTAATTCCATTTGTTTGTATTACACCTTCCTTCAAGAATTTCCTCCAACGTATTTGTTTTCAAATCCTGAGGTCATTTAGGACATGTTGTTCAAAACGTACTATTATCGACACGTTCTTGCTTCTATTTCATCATTTTTGCAATCTTTAATGATATAGAAACACATTTCCGCCGCCGTTTTCTCAAATTAAACATAAAAAATAAACAGTTTTGAATGTGTTTTGGTGCTAACATAAACAAAGAGCTGTAAAGAATATAACAGAAATCACACCACTCGAGGACGATCAACAGAAGAGAAAAATAATGATGATAATTATCAAGATGTAGATATTTCAAACTTTTTAAAATCAAACGTTAGGAAGGATGCATCTATCAATATTGGCAAGAACAATAACATTTAGAACAAAGTAACTATCTAAAAAAATTTTCTATCCTCTGTCAGCCGCAATGATGGAGAAAGCATTACCTCGAACCATCGCCAGTGAGACACGCTGCAAGAGTCACTCCGTTTCGCGAGGCCTGTCCCTTAATCGAGACGCAATCGCGCCAATCCTCCGAAGGAACTCCAAGGAACGAGGGAAAGTAACCCCAGAACTCTCCACTCCGACAGGAGTAAAAAAAATCTATCAGCAAGAGAAGAATATTTAACTATTTTTTTTATCTCTGCGTCCCGGGTGACAGACCCGCCTCAACCGCGGACCTGATCAAGTTACCGGGCGAAAATGTATCCGCACAAGTCGCATCCCAAATCAACGACTTACCAATTTTAAAAGAGAAAATGGTAATGCCATCCGTCCGATTTCGATCACCACGGTCGAGGCCTACGGGGACGATTTGGGAAGGGAACCCAGCTGCATCCAAACCTCTTTTGATGATGTCGTTAATTGCTGCATGCCGTGGAAAGCGGTCGGCACTAAGACGACAGGAGAGAGGATGCAAGCCAAACTCATAGATGGAGGCGCCACATCTGCATCTGTAACGCTCACATAATTTGAGTCCAAAATTGGTCACCTCAAGGCGGTGTAATGGTTAGCAAGCTTGTCTCGTTAGAACAGTTATGACTGAGTAGTGAGTTCGATCTTCACTGGGGGCCCCATACTTTCGGCCTTGTGCCACATCCGAGCTACGCTTGGAAAATTGCTAATTTGAGTCTAAGACGGATTGCGACTCCAACCCGAGTGCACTCATCATCTAGAAATATTTTATGAAATCAATCGAAATACCGGTTGCTCGGTCAAGGAATGCCAAATGATACCTTTTAGTGAAACAGCTAATATTACAATTTCAACAAATAATTCTTAAAATGTAAGCGCACAATAGCTATAATTAGAGAATTCAGTCACAAAGACACATTTTCTTAACATTGTGCTAACATTAGCATTGCGAAATTTGGTATTAAGTCATTATATGCCTATCACTGGCTTCTCCCCGGTTGTTTACGTGTGCATAGTGATGCTCAAGGTTTACATGCATACGCTTGTTGTAAATTATTTTGCGAAACGGATAGGCAGATGATTCTTCCTGAAAACAAATGGACATTTATTTAAATTATTTCATTCTACATGAAATTTGTAAAAATTGTGTCGGTACTTCGACATTATTTTTTTCGTTTTCGAAAATTCCGGGAGATCCAGTTAGAGCTTAAATAATGCTCTTTTTATGGTATATGTTTCTCTCTCCCCATCTCTCTTTCTCCATATATATATATATATATATGTGTGTGTGTGTGTGTGTGTGTGTGTGTTTGTGTGTGTGTGTGTGTGAGAGAGAGAGACAGAGAGACAGAGAGAGAGAGACAAAGAGAGCGAATGGTGCTGGATGCGCGACGATGTAAACACTGAGAAATCGGGGAGCAGAGTTCAAATTCAGTCGAATGTGTTACATTCATTTATGTGCAAATAAACCTGGGATATGCATGATTCTCTTTCCCAAGTAGTCGTGGGTAAATATCAGGGAGGATTGGGCCCTAAAAACCTAACCAACTCTTCCGTTGCCGTCCTCGATTGCGTCTCCCTAAAAAAAAAAAACAAATGACTAAGAAATAAGGTACGAAGAAAAAAAGAACATTTCGTTAGAAACTCCTAAATTGTCTGTCTATATTTCTGAGATGAGGTATCATGTACAATATTTACATATTCGGACTATTGTCCTCATCTTTGTTGCCATATTTATCACAACGTTTTCGGCTGTTGTACGCTCCGGCCTTCTTCGGTTGGTTGGAATGATTTAGTTGGCTGAACCCTTTATTTCGCTCACTGGGTTAGAAGTTCTAGTTCCACGTGCCATGTCTAATGGATGTCAGTTATCAGTTATCACCTGTTAGTACACCTCTCCAAGTTCTCCACTGCCTTAATCAGGTATTGAACTCACAACTCTTTGGGTCCAGTCACTGGATCTAACCAACGCCTTTATCCACTGCGCCATGTGTCATTGAGTGGATAAAAGGCGTTGGTTAGATCCAGTGACAGGACCCAAAGAGTGTGAGTTCAATACCCGGTTAAGGCAGTGGAGAACTTTCAGAACTATCCACTGTGCCATGAGTCCTTAAAACATGGCACGTGGAACTAGAACAGTCTACCCAAACGAGCGAGATAAAGGGTTCAGTTCGACATTCCAACCACCTGAAGAAAGCCGGAGTGTACCTCGGCCGAAACGTTGTGATAAATATGGAAACTGCTAAATTGTTAGGTGATATCTATCCACTTATATGGCAGTGAATGCTTGACAATTTCTTCCCGGGTGAGCAGAAAACTGATGACAAAATAAGTTGGGCTCTCAAAGAAGGATGCACGGAGTCTGTAAGAAACGAAGAAGTGCTAAAGAAATTGGAAGAAAAAGAGGGTCCTCTTGCTAGACCATATTTTGAGGAAAGGGACTGGCAAAATTTGGCACTGACACAGCATAACACGCTCAAACAAGACAGGTCAACACAGAAGGTCACCCATCTGAATAGCTTGTGTGAGTAGATAGCAGAAAATGGACAAACGTTGCTAACAGCCTGGGCCGGCGCCTCCACCCTCCACTGAAATTTTGATACAGGGCCCTCACTACTACATGTCGATTTAAATGTTTCCAAACCGAGGGCTACAAACCTTCGAAAGAAAATCGGGGGTAGAGGTGGCGCTTTTTTAAATTACCAAATCAGGAAATTATCCAATTTAAATCAAAATTTCAGTACATATTCATTAATTATTTACTTTAATAATGAATATTTTTTCCTTAAAAAGTCTGAGAAAATTGTATTCCTTTTGTAATAGCCACCAATATTTTCAAGATTAAATTTTACACGAAATCAAATGTTTAAGTCGCAAATTTTTACATTTCCATAAAGATTAATTGCCGACACATCTCCTCTAAAAAAGGTTTTACAAAGATTCCAACACAACACAAACGGGATTGTCTTAAAAATTTGCTTTAAAAACAGTATTTCCGTTTTTGTGAAAATTGTTCATGTGTTGAAATCTTTAAACAATTTTATTTTTTAAGCGATCATTTCTTTGGTTTTATCTTTCTGGAAATGTAAAAAAATATGGACTAGAAATTTTATTTTAATTACTAGCCGTGGGCTTCTGGTTAGTATTACTATTAGTAAAAAAATTCCTACACGATCCTGGACTGCGCCAAGGCTCTATGCAAATCACAAGAAGTCATCCTTATTATGGGAGACCTAAACGCGAAAGTAGGCAGGGAAAGGGTAGGGGATATAGCAGGAAGATTCGGACTAGGAACGCGCGACGAACGCGGAGAAAAATGGATCTAATGGTGCACGGTCATTACCAGGTAATAGCCAAAACATGGGTCCAAGAACATCCGAGACGAATGTTATCAGAAAGAGCGATACAGATGTAGAAGAACGTGTACCAATGTTTCATAGACTACACAAAGGCCTTCGAAAAAGTACGCCACAAGGATCTGCTGGAACTGCTCAGCAATCTCGTTATATTCGGGAAAGATATCAGATTATTCAAGAACCTATACTGGCAGCAAACAGCATGCATACGCAGAGGGAACGAGTTCGGTGAATATACAAAAATAGAAAGGGGCATAAGGCAAGGATGCGTCTTCTCACGCAACCCTTTCAAACTATACAGCGAGGCAATAATGAGAGAATTAGAAACCCTTCCGGGATTTAGCATTGGCGGTCACAATCTTAACAACATAAGATACGCAGGTGACACAGTGGTGATTGCAGACAAGGAAAAGAAATTACAAAATACCCTACAGAAGTTAGCGACGGAGAGTGAGAAGAAAGGACTAAGCATAAACTACAAGAAGATAATAAAAGGTCATCAGTAAAAGGATGAGCCCGAAATGCGAGTTGCAGGCCGGGAACACTAGAATCAAGCAGTCGCTGAAATTTAAATATCTGGAAAGTGATTTTACAGAGGATGGTAAGTGCAACACTGGGATCCGAAGACGTATTGGGATGGCCAAGGACGCATTCCAAAAGCTGGGCAGAGTATTGCGAAACAGGAGGATTTCTTTGGTAACAAAGAAGAGAATACTCAGCTGTTACCTTCTTTACGGCAGCGAATGTTGGACGATTTCCTCAAAGATGAAGAAGAGACTCGTGGTGACGGAGATATAATTCTAGAGAAGGATGCTGAGGATATCCTGGACCGAGCATGTGAGCAATAATTGTGAGAGAATGCAAACAAGAAGGAGGCTTATACTTAACATCTAGAAGAGGCAGCTAAATTTTCAGGGGCACGTAATGTGAGATGAGGGCATGGAGAATCTGATATTCACAGGTCGAATAGAGGTAAAGGGAGACAAGGGAAAGCAATGCATGACATAAGTGGCGGGCTTATGTAAGTGAATGAGAGAACTTGTTCTGGGGGAGGTGGCAGAGAGACGAAACTTATTGAGAGCTACAAGGATTGGGGGAAGTGGAAAGGACACTGCACACACAAAATAATGAAGAAAACGCTTATCTATTTAAACCATGGCTATATAAGTCGGTCTTGTCCAGACTATGTTTAATTGTAGCAGAAATATTCACAGCACTCAGTATACTCTCAGTAGAAACGCCCGCAATGCATCTGGTGTTATCCCAAATCGTGTTCAAATTTCTTTGTCGATTTTCCATCTTAAGTTAAAATCTTCCCAGATATTTCAACTTCTGTACTTGTTTGATGTTGGCATATCGAGACCTTGTGTTCGCATGTAGCATTTTTTCTTTTGATCGTTCCAGGTATTTGAATTGTAATTGTTTTCAACCGTGCATTAAATAAAGCATTCTCCAAATTTACCAAAAGCAATCGTCACGTGAGTATGGTCGGAGATTACAGCGGTCGAATATATTGGCATCAAACAGTAAAGTCGGCGAAAGTGACTTGAATGAATAAATGTATAATCGTAACCCTGTTAGCTACCGACTGAAATCCTAAAAAAAATTTCCGATAACATTGAAAGCGGTATAGACGAAAGTTTCTCATCACTTGTCTGATTCGTTGAAATGTGGCTCGTTTTAATGTGAAAGTAATAGATCGAAATTATTTCGTGGAAAATTATTTCTGGAAAATTTTAATTATATATATATATATATATATATATATATATATATATATATATATATATATATATATATATATATATATATGTATGTATATACAGTGCTGTTCGATAAAAGTGACTCACCTGATTTTTTTATTTAAAAAAATTTTCGCCTATTGTTTTTGTGGTCAAACTAATTTTTAATCTTACTAATATAAAGACCCCTTCCCGAACACCTAGTAAAAAAGTTTACTCACTCTAAGGTATTCTGTTGATAATTATAATTTTGGATATAAATGTGATTTAGGGAAAAAACTCTGTGCAAAAACAGTGACTCACTTATTTCCTGCAACTAGTAATCAATAGAAACATAACCGAACAGCTTTAAATAAAGAATCTATGGGTCCTTCTTTATTTTGAATAACCTTTTCAAACCTTTTTGGCATTGACTTGATTAGGTTCTGGCAAATCTCATCTCCAAGCATTGAATTCCATTCGGATATGAAATTCGCAATCAAATCCTCTTTGTTGCTCAACTGCTTTCTCGAGAGCCTGTACTTTATATTGCTCAATAAGTTTTCTATGGGGTTAAGGTCAGGAGATTGGGGCGGCCATGTCATAACACTCAGCTGCTTATCAAAGTATTCCTTCATCAATTTTGATTTGTAACAGGGAACATTATCCTGCATAAAAATGAGCTTCGTGGGGTCGATTTGCACCCTTTCAGCAGAAAGGAGCAGACAAGACTCTAAAAGTCTCTTGTACTGCTCGCTCCTGAGAGTTTTTTCAATAGGTTTTAAGAAACCAGTTCCATGAAAAGAAAAGCATCCCCAGAACATTATACTGAACGGATGCTTGACAGTACTTACTGCTAAATTCAAAGAGCTTTCAAAGCTTCTTCCTCGGATTTTAGATCGCTTATCCTTTGAATTTAGCTCAACTTTCGTTTCATCGGAGAAGAGAACATTTAGTAAAAAAAAAATCAGGTGAGTCACTTTTATCGAACAGCACTGTATATGTCAGGACAGACTGGCTCCTATAATCATGGATGACATCTGGTCTAAGAGTATGACACCCCTGAATTCAAAACCTGCGGAGGTTCGTTTGGGGACCTTGTGGCACGAAGTGCACCAGGTCACTGTATTCCGCCCTTCATAAAGTGTGGCTGGTTCTGCACAAAGCTTTCACCACTATAATCAAATAATATCTGCTGGTGTCTGGCTGTCGGTTCCCAGGAACTGAGCTGCTTGACCCTCATACGTCGAATACGACGGGAGAGTCCACCACCACCATATATAAAATTAGGTATAACATACTAAATTAGTGTCAAATACATTCTTTAATAAATTACTAACTTTCTACAGTAGGTATCTCCACTAATTCTGTATATGTAACGTTTTAAATAAAAAAAATTTAAATGAAAAAAGCTTTCTTGTAGCTTTCATTTTAGCTTTAATTGAAAACTAAAGGATTTAAAATTTACTATTCCCACTAAGCGTTGATTAAAATTTATAAAAACGGCCATTTTTCTACAAATCTGTAAACAAAAGTTAATTCTCGGTTTACAAATCTTGTAAAGATAAAAAATATATTTTTTGAAACATTAATCGGGGAAAATTATCAAATTTAAAATTAAATTAATCTGATTTGAAACAAATATTACTTAATTATAGCATAAAATTTTACATACAAACATTTCTTATCTTCGGGGTCTTGTTTTTCTGGCGTGTTAATCGATTTTTTTCGCATCCGACTGACTGCTAAACGTGTTCATAGGTAAATATGATGGAACAGACGATGAAGTTATTTTACGCCGTAATGTGGTACAACCATTAAAAATGTAGCCTTTAGATGCTAGATTTATCGGTTTGTACATCGATATTTCAGAAATTCTGAACGTAGTCCCACATAAAAAAACAAATCGAAATTCTTTTAATTCGGGGTTGTCAGATTGTAAGACGTTTTACAATATATGATTAGTAAATATAATTTTAATTAATAAACAATATTTCCTATGAATTATGTCATGGAAAATGCATTTTAGAAAGATTTAAAACTTTATAAATTATTCAATTTAAAATTTTAATAAAATGAAAAAATTCATTTTTGTTTCGAATATTTTTTTTTTCTTCAGGCAATATTTTCTTTAATATATATTATTCATAAAAACAATTAAAAGCTTTTCTAATTAAATAATGTCTTAGATTTATTGAATTTTTTATTTTTTGATTCAGAACAGACTTTCAGTAAAACTGGGTCCGATTTTGCAAAAAGATTCGGTAATTAAAATTCTTCAAAAAATTCTGCTTTCAACTAATATAGTCACAAAAAAATATCTCGATGAATTTCTAAAGTTTTCATAAAATTAAGTAAGAGGCTGAAACGCATGTAAAAACAATTATACCAAGATTTTCTAATATAATTTTTTTTAAATAATTTCCCTCATTTATGAATATGTCCTGAAAATTTCATTAAATACGACAATTATTTGATTTTTGCTTTGAATTTCCAAATTAATATATCTGTCACCGCAAAACAGGAGGCTAACATTTGTTATGATAAAAGTTAGTGCAACCGCTGAAGTAAGGAAAACAAGTTTTTAATCAAAATTTCGAATGTTCTAAACAGGAGTAAAAAAAATAATAATTAAATAATACAAATATACTTTAACTCTTTCTATTAATAATAGCATAACGATTTTGAGGAAAGACCTATGTTTTCATTACTTTCGGGGCGTGTTTTCATCACGGTATGATTTTTAGCGTTTTCTTCGAGATAGCTATTCTACTGTGACTGCAAAAGTTATGGAAATATTTTTCCTTGAAAAATTTATATTGAGTTACCAGTTTGTTACTAGAGTCTACAGTTGAAACAGTATTGGCGTGTTTGTTGAACTGCCAAAATTTCTTGCGTTTGAGTGGGGTTAATATATTTATATAAGTTATAGTAGAAATATTTTTCAAAATAAAAGATGTGTTGTAAACGACACGTGGTTCGCATGGGAGATACGAAGCTCCACCAGATAGAAAAAAGAAACTAACTTATCCTGAGAGAGAGAGAGAGAGAGAGAGAGAGAGAGAGAGAGAGAGAGAGAGAGAGAGAGAGAGAGAGAGTTTCGTTCTTTAGTGCTTTCATATAATGATGCCTAGCGGGCGTTAAGAAAAGTCCCTTAAGAGTAAGGAATTAACCTAATCTCCCTTCAACAGAAGATGGTGTTAATTCATTTCTTCCTCTTAACCCTAGAACACTAACCATTGGTATATAGTACCCAGCGCAAATATTCCTATTTTTAAATACAATTTTCAGTACCTGATTTTCTAAACCTAAATAATATGTTTTTCAGTTCCTATTAATGTTAACTCAAAGTACAAAGTTTGAAGTGCCTGCATGTAAAATATTTCAAATAAAGATTTATATTTGATATTTTTTTTGATATTTTCAAAATCGGGTATGATATACCCATGGTTAGTAGCGGTGTAAATTTAATTGATGGTTAGTGTTCTAGAGTTAAGGATGCAAATAGTCAAGCGTGATTTTTAGGTGAGTTCTTCCTAATCGGTGTAGCCATTTGTTACCAAGTTTACTAAATTCTTTAGGCCGTTAGAAGCGCCCACGTGTGCGTCTCCTATTTTTGCATATTTTGTCGTGTTTTTTTTTTTGAATTTTTTGATGCGTTTACACTTTGACGTTTTATGAAAAAGAAGAAAAAAAAAAGAAAATGTTGCCTTTATTCTTACATTTGCGCTTCCCTAAGCATTTTACTTTATTTTCATTTTATTTTTGATTATCTCTGATTAAACTCATTTTTTCCCTTCATTGCAGTTGTCATAGCAACTGCTTTCAACTGATTTCCGACTGTAATTGATTTACAAAGAAATCAATCAATCCATTAGGAGATTAAAATCCGCTATAAGCAAAACATTACCATCATCATCATCATCATCATCGTCATCATCATCATCATCATCATTATTACTATTATTAGTATTGTTGTTGTTGTTGTTGGCATCATCATTCTTGTTCATTTTTATCGCCATAACTATTGCTGTCTGCCTGATTTTTATCATCATCACTGATATATAAGTTTAGGGTTATGACTGATGCAATATATAGCATGAGCAGGTAGTGTAACGGATATCAACGCTAAAAATAGGATCGGCGGGTCGATTTTAATTTCCGGGTGAGACTGTTGCGATCACTTTCGCACAAATGTTAACCAGAGTAACAAAAGGAAAACTTTGGATTTAAAACCGTGCTGAATGCAACGAAAAACCACTATCCTTCCTAAATATTCACAGCAATTCACGGAAAGTGAAAAAAAAAGAAAAAGAAAAGCCATAATTGCCCGAGTTCTGAAGAAACGTACTTTAAAAACTAATAAGTAGTACACTAAGTCGCCATACAGTTCGCATAGTTCGAGTGTAAGCAGCTAATACCGCTCAACAATTGTATACTTGTCATTGCTACAAATAAGAAAGGATAGAAAATAACATAATGAGAGTTCCTGAATGCAATTATGACACTTAGACTGAATTCGTATTTAGTGTGTTCCGTTAAAGCAAAATTTGACAAAATACTATTTAAGGAAGTAAAACACTTGAAATATAATCAGGTCATTCTGCACCATAAGAAATATACCTTGAGATGAAACAGGAAAGTGAGCGTGTGAACTAAGAGCGACTTAACACCTACGAGTTTTAAATTATCAATAGTCTCAATCCATCAACAATAATGACAAGGATAATATTAATAATAAAAGTTTCTTTCTAAAGTAAGCTTTCGATATTCATTGATTCGGCAACCAGCGCTACTCAGGGTTGAATCTTATATATTCTTTCCCCTTAAAACAAATTTTACATGAAAATAAATCTCTCAAAATCACTAACTGTTATTGCATCTTTCTGTAATAAAAGGTTTTTGTCTTTCGTAAATTCTGTTTGAAAAAATGAGGAATAATAACATTCTAAATGTTGGTGTTATTTTTATTTTGACATGCATATTTATACATTTCAGTTTCTGCTGTCCCATAGACTTAAGGAATGAATTTTCTGTTATTGTTTTTTGCGATTGTGTAGCATCGGTCAACAAGGTTCAAAGTAGAATAGGCATCACTAAGACCTACTGGATTCATTCGCTTGAAGTTATTTTTAATCAGTGAGGTGAGAAGGCTTTAAATACCATTGACAAGCTAATCTTGAGGACCGATCTGTTAGATCATATCTCATGGTTGCGCCATAATTAATGCAGGGCACACGAAAACTGGTCGAATTTATTATTCTTCATATTTTCCAAAATATATATAGATGGGTTTCATTCAAAAGATATTAGCGTAGTTTACCAAAAAACTCTCGAATCTGAAATAAAAACCAAACTTGTAAAACTTTTACCAAAATCAATTCACAGAAAGCAGAGAAATTCAAATTTCACTACAAAGTTATTAGCATGATTCGGAGTGTAGACTGACTCAAAAAATTGCAAACGACATGCTTTAAAAAACATATATATATATATATATATATATATATATATATATATATATATATATATATATATCAGGTCATCCCATAAGTTCTGTCCGAATTTTGAATAAAGAAAACAAGTGATTAAATGTTACATTTAATTACAGATTCAATCAACAATTTATTTTCCCTGATTATCTATGACTTCCTTCCATCTATTAACAAGCTTACTAATTCCATTACTGTAAAATTCTTTTGGCTTTGATCCAAAGAACTCACAAATGTCAGTTTTAACCTCTTCCTGTGTTACAAAAGCTGTTTCTTCCAAATGATTCTGTAAGCTACGAAACAAATGGTAGTCTGAATGAGCAAGGTCGGGAGAATAAGGTGGATGAGGAATTTTCTCCCAACCAAGTTCTTTGATCTTTTGTGACGTGATTCTTGCTGTGTGTGATCGCGCATTGTCCTGATGAAACATCACCCGTTTTCGATTCACTAGAGCAGGTCTTTTTTTCCTCAAAGCTTGATTCAAACGCTCTAATTGCTGACAGTATATTTGAGCATTAATTGTTGCATTAAGTGGTAAGAATTCAAAGTGGATTATTCCTTGGCAATCCCACCAGATTGAAAGAGGAACCTTTTGCCCATGAAGTTCCCTTCTCGGCTGTGGCTGGGGCCCTTCCCCTTTACCAAGCCACTGTCTACGACGCTTAACATTTCGATAAAAGATATATTTTTCGTCGCCAGTCACAAGTCTATCAAAAAAAAGGTGAAACAAGTTGGCGAGAATGGAGAGAAGAGCAGATGTCAACTCGGGATTTGAGGTTGTTTTCAGACAATTCATGAGGCACCCATTTTCCAAGTTTAGGAACTTTTCCAAATTGTTGAAGATGATGACGAACAGTTGTATGGTTTGAACTGAGAAGCATTGCCAATTCCTCAACTGATAAAGCAGGATTTTCTTCAAGGGCTGCTTCAAGAAGCTATTCATCAAACTCGATTGGACGTCCGGTTCGATTTTCATCTTCAAGGGTGAAATCTCCACCTCTGAATTTTGCAAACCATCTCCTGCAAGTTCTTTCATTCACACATTCCTCTCCATAAACTGAGTGAATGTTTCTAGCCGCTTCGGCTGCTGAGTTTCCTTTCTTGAACTCATAAAGCATTATGTACCTCAAATGAGTCTAGGGTACTTCCATGTTAGCAGGGTTTTAATCAAACAAAATTTAATTTGATTGTTCTCTGAAATAAAATTTGACCAGTTTAAATGCATCTAAACATAAAAAATAATGTTCAGCTCCATTAGACATTATAAAATACTTTTTAAATTTTGTTCATTTTAACAAAAAGTTAAAATTCGGACAGAACTTATGGGATGACCTAATATATATATATATATATATATATATATATATATATATATATATATATATATATAATGTATTACATAGATATTCTTGTATTTTGTAATACTAGTCTTATACTGTTTCCAGCGTCTGTGAAGTTTTCCCACATCTAGATGACCATGTTCATCGCCCTAATGTCTCTTTTGCAGACATCCTTGAAGAGAAAATGGGGTCGCCGCCCTGCCTTCTTGTTGGTGGCTAGTTCCCCGAACAGAAGGACGTTACAAGTCCTGCCATCCGTAGACTGTTGTTTCGCCATCGCGATGAGGCAACGCTAGAGGGTCCTCTCTAGAGGCGCAGGCCGGGACAGATTTTTATCACATTTGCAGTACATCTCCCCTCACTATGCCACTAATATTGACGATGGGAAAAGTAAAGTCAAATAAAAGATTGGCACCAGTGTCATCGCAGGAGTTGCCAAAACGAAGTTGGACACAACATCTGACTGTCTTAGACACTATGGCACCGGAGTGTATTCTCAGGGTTTACTCTCGAAGCCTTTCTCATGAACGGATAAAGCCGCAAGTCAGCAAGGGTTAATATTCAAAGTTTTCCTTCTCTTATATATATTATATATAACCCCCACACACGCACGCACACACACACACACACACACACACACACACATATATATATATATATATATATATATATATATATATATATATATATATATATATATATATATATATATATATATATACATGTGTGTGCAGGTATGCAGAAAAATAGGAAAGAACACGTTAGGTAAATAATCCAGAGTTCTTTAGTATTTTTGTTTTTATTTTTAAAAAGACAGTGCACCATACAGAAGTAGAGCTTATATTATAATATTTAAAAAAATATGATTCCTTCGCTGCATAAGAGTTCTCATGTTTCAAAAGCGAGAGGCAGAAACCCTCAATATAATTATTAAAATTAAATCAACTTAATTTTAATAATTATATTTAGGGTTTCTGGTTCTCGCATGAGAACTCTTATGTAGCGAAGGAATCATATTTTTTTTAAATATTATAATATATATATATATGTAACATTTAATTGTAATATCTTAAAATAAATAAATAAATAAATAAATATATATATATATATATATATATATATATATATATATATATATATATATATATATGATAATGATATATACATTTTTATATATAAAGAATACTTATGAAAAAAAAAATGAAGATGCATGTCAAACTGGAAAAAAGTTTTTGGACCCGTTTCATCCGCTAGGATTTCATCGGACTGAGTTTGTTTCCGTTCTGTTCATACATGCGCACGAACGAATGATGCTTGGAGTTTCAAAATTTAGAAATAACTTTTTCACTCTAGCTAAATTCATCTACAGTAAAAATGTGGTAAGTTCAGAAAGAAACTTATTTAGATATCGTGACTCAAGTGAACAATTATCATAGATGTTCGAAATATAGGGTGACCCAAAAAAAACGGAAACTTTTTAACAATCCAATAAAACCAAGAGTGATGGAAGAAAAATATTTAATTAATATTAATTGAAACCTTAAAACATGCCATTTAAGAAACAATGATGGAATTTTCATTTTTTTTCAATTGCGTCCTGTAGATGGCGTCCTCCTGTACGAATGCATTCTTGAAATCTGCTGTTGAGATTCCTCATTGACTGCTGCAACATCTCAGCTTGGATACTGTGAATTTCATTCTCGTTACTAAAATGGCGAAATGTTTACTTGCTCAAGGTCACTGTCTCGCAGTGTTGCCACTTGCTCATGTGTGGCAATACGCACTTCAAAAATTCCCGTTTTTTTGGGGTCACTCTATATTTGCCTGAATGTTCAACACAAAGTTGTAAGCGTGGTAACCAGGAGGAGGCAGTAGCTTTACGGATAGTGTCAAGAGTAAATTCATTGCAAGCTTCAGTTGAGTTCCACTTCAATTAAACAATATCGACGATGTTACGACGACGGTTTTGCAATTGATTTAGGAGTATACTCCAGATAAATCATCTATAACATTCTGATCTGGGCTTTTAGAGGACCACTGAGATAGACCAATTAGAACTGGTGTATTTTCCCAAAGAATAAATTTACCTACTTTTTTTTACTGGACGTCCTGTAGCTTTTTGTTTTTGTACAGTTACCCACTTACTTTTTCTAAGGGAAACCGTCGCTCGAGTATTCTCCTTAAGCCTATAGACACAAGATGACATTCTCTATCATCCTTTTTTCCCCTATTTCATTCAGGGACGGTAAGATATAGGTTGCACTTAAATAAGAACGCTGCCTCTAAGGCGCTTTCGTTTCCCTTGGTTCTCAGTTGACTTTTGAACTTTCTCACCTACATGCATGTCTATCACACACGCTTGTTACTCTTGCTTCTGCACAAAATATGCACTAATTTAAATGTTTTCTTCTTTTTAAATTCATTGTTTTGTAACAAGTACCAATATTCTGTTGTGTATGTATATCATTGTCTTGTTAACACATACTTATCGTTTGTTTATAGATATAGTTTTGTCATTGCTTTATTCATTATTCCCCGCAATCGTATACCGAGTCCGACATATTTGTTGTGGAAGAAATATACCTGGAGAGCCGGTTTTCCAACCTAAACACTCGACCAGCTGTCCCGCATCAGATTAAATACGACATCTAAAAGAAATGTCAGAGAAACAAAACCATCGCTCTACGGCCAGCGTCCATAGTTTGCAACACTATTATACTTGCGTAGCGCCATACTGCAGTATATTCTCTAAATGTATATTTTCTGAGAAATTTTAGAAAGTTAGCATTCAAAGCATAATCCTCGTCTAGAAAAAACAATAAATGTTGTTTCTAGAAGTTTGCAACAGAGAGTGTAAACCTAATCTTCTCATAAGTAGGAATTACATGAAATTCGATAACTGGCCTTTAGGGACGATTTAACTGCTAACGGAGACAGAATGATTTGAAAGTAAAAAAAAATAGAGATGGCGAGAAAGTCATACGAAATAACGTGTAAAAATTCTCTACACCTCTGATTGTCTTTATCTA
>OZ038475.1:142081699-142094199 GCA_964036315.1 Acanthosepion esculentum
CACACTTGATTTGGATAGGAAGATGCAAATAAATTCGCATCTCAGAAACGCCGGGAATGAAACAACAATAATCATTCTTACTTTCAGGAACGTTGTAAATATAACAAACAAGATGAAAACAGCAGTCAATGTTGTGAAAATAACAGAAATAATAACAAAGCCTTATTTCACAAGCATTATAGACATAATAAACGTAATATTACGTTCTATTAAATTTCTATTATGTTATAAACGTAATAATCGAAATAATCACAAATGTCCAACACGTGTAAATAACTCAAATAATAATACCAACTGATCAAAGAAACGGTTGAAAAAAGCAACCAGGATTAGGACAATGTTCGAGATAATCTTTATTAGCTTATGTTTTTAAATATAGACTTACTGTCTTCAAAATGATAGTAAAACGTTCATTTCGATATTGTGTACCAATTGTTTCATGTTCTTTACGCTGTAGACATTTGTGTCAGGGAAGCCAAATAATCGCATTTAAAATATTATGGAATTCTACATGAAAGTGCGTATCATCATTGCACACGGGCCAGGCTAACCTTCTTTATATAGTGACATTTATTTATATAAACTCACGTTTCGAGCACCTGTTTGATAGATTAACAATTTATTTATCAAATCTATGATAGTCATATCAATCGTTCTAGATTCAACAGTGCCATTCGTTTATCTGTTAATCATTTTGAAAACCGAAAAGCACCTCTCGTTCTTCTTCTTCTTCTGTGTGCCGAGATGTGCGTGTACACAACCTATTCTTTCTGCCTCCAATTCTTTGTCTTTTCACTATCACCAGTCTCCGTTTTGTTAACCAATTACACAAGCCCGTTAGGTAGGCTACTCACTGTTTTTCTCTATCCCTGTTGCCTTTATTATGCCCTGTGAGTGTTAAACTTTCCAAGCCCACTTTCCTTATTATGTGCCCTTGGAATTTCAACTCTCTCTTTCTGATTTTTAGTATAATTGTCATTTTTGTTTCCATTTAGTCTAAAACTTCGTCGTTGCTCCCATGTCGAGACGATGGTATTTTCAATGCTCTTAAGTAGAACCACATTTCCGTCGTCTCTTTTTCATCAGTGAGAAGACTGTCCACCATTCACTGCCATATGTGAAGATCGATATTACATAACAGTTCAGTAATCTTTTCTGTGTTTTCTAACTAAAACAGTTAAATTTAAGTACCTATTTGATTCTGTTTAGCTGACTATAATGCATTCTGTTCACACTTAAAGCTTATGCTAAATCAGGAAAGTAACAATTAAATATATAATGTATATATTAAACGCGATCAGTCAGCTATAAGATTTATTTTATAGATCGATGTTACGAAAAGCGTTATGAAAAATTATCCTTCTCATTATCAACCTACAGATGCCCAAGAACAAAAAAATATACGAGTGAAGTTTAAAAAGAAAATTCTAAAATGGCGCAGTTGTATGAAAGAGACAGACAACGAATGACATAAGTCTAGAATAATCGTGTGTTTAGACTAACCGGAAATAGAAATCTGATATGACGACGAGTCATACCAGATTTAAGATAACTTAACACCATTTGAGTGATATTCATATGCACATCCTGAGTTTTTAACTTTAGCAAAAATAATAGCAAAGTTTAATTCAAGGAAACGTTATATTATTTGTACACCATACACATAACCGCACACGTACAGACACGCATGCCCATAAAGTGCATTAGTTCACATAAGCGCTCACACGCACACGCAGATACAAAAAACACGGACACACACACACACACACACACACACACACTTGTTAAGGGAAAGCGAGGCTTGAAGATACCGTTGCTATTTTATGAAAGCTTGCTGTGAGGTTATGCAAAATAGAGTCGGTGGTGGTGGCTATTTCATGAAAGGTGGTGGTGTAGTCTTGTAAAATAGAGATATGTGACGGTGGCTATGTCATAAAAGGTGTTGGTTGGGTCTTGTAAAATAATTCGGTGGATGCTGGCTATTTCATGAAAGGTGGAGGAAGTTACAGATTTGAAATCATTAATGCGAAAACCACATCATACAAATAAACAGTAAATTAACTCACAGACAAATATCAGAAAGAGATCGGCTTCGAAAATCCCCCTGACCAAGCCCAATAAAAATAATGTGCATCTAATATTGCATTGTAAAAACTATTAACAGTCATAACATTAGAATACTTTACAGAAGTAAATAATGTACGAGGGTCATTCAATAAATAAGGTGAATTTTTCGGTGTAAGGACTTCTAATACAGATAAAAGCTTACTCTTTTTTTTCCCAACGTAGTCTCCCAGCACTGTCACATACTTTCCCCATCTGTGCACAAGCTTCCGTATTCGCTCAGCGTAAAAATCTTTCGACTGATGTCTCAGCTAGTCGCTCACAACATTTTTGACTTCATCGTCACTTTTAAACTTCGTGCCTCTCGTGAAGGCTTTCAAGGGACCAAACAGGTGAAAGTATGAAGGGGCAAGGTCTGGGCTGTAAGGGGGATAAGGAAACAGTTCCCAGCCCAGCTCGTTGATGGTCTGCACCGTTTGGGCTGCTGTGTGAGGCCTTGCGTTGTCATGATGCAAGATGACTCCTTCTGACTGATGACCCCTGTGTTTGTCTCAACAGATAAGCTCAAAGTCCTTGCAATGTCATCCACTGTCACCCTTCTGTCAGACTGAATGAGGTCATTCACTGATACGATCACCTCAGGAGACCTCACTTCTGTAGGCCTTCCAGGCCTGTCTTCAACCTCAACACTGCTCCCTCCTTCTTTAAACAATTTAGCCCACTTGTAGACATTATTTTGGCTGAAACATGTGGCACCATACACAGTTGACATTCTCATATGAATTTCAACTGGTTTGCACCCTTCAGCAACCAAAAACTTGATAACTGACCGCTGTTCAATCCTGGAGCATGTTTCTTGTTCGACCATCTTTTTTTTAAATCTGCAAAAGAAATTAAATCTGTGTGAAAAAGAAGTAAAACAAAAAAAGAAAAAAGAGTAGGCTTCTATCTGTATTAGAAGTCCTTATACCGAAAAATTCACCTTATTTATTGAATGACCCTCGTATTATCTGCAAGCTACTGAAAAAAAATTACTTTATTGTTTATTACAAACTTTTTCAATTCTGTTTGTTGGGCAGTTCTGTCATTTACACCTAACCATGGTCCCTTATTCTTCAGGATTAATGGAACCAAGAATACTATATGCAAATCATGGCATCTTTTTACATTGCACTCGAAAATCCTCAAAAGAACATAATTGACCATGGATATATATATATATATATATATATATATATATATATATATATATATATATATATATATATATATATATATATATATATGTGTGTGTGTGTGTGTAAAAAGCGTGAGTCTTTGTTGGGATTCGCTGTTATTTGTCTCTAGCTCCTTGTGTTAATTTTTTTTCTCCCCATTTCCTATTCATTCCACATTTTCTAGTGTTTTTAATTTAAGTTAAATCTCCCGTGGAAGCCTGAAGAGCGGGATCGAAACCGGTTGCTTCGCTTTTAATATGTCTAGTAATATTAAGCTTCACATTTTTGTTTCTGTGATACATACATACACACACACACACACTCACACACACACTCACACACACACACACACACACACACACACACACACATATATATATATATATATATATATATATATATATATATATATATATATATATATATATATATATAGTAGGAATTGAAATAAAACCCTATCCTAACCTAAATATGTTTGCCAATCTCCGCAGAGACATCATGCGAAATAAGAAAAACTCTCAAATACAGAAATAAATCAGATAACACTAAATATAAGACAAAATGCAAAAAGCTGTAACCCAAAGACAAATGAGGCAAGAATGAAAACGTACAATATGACAGAGGGTAAGGTAGACGCTACAATAAATGAGATAAAAAGCAATCATCTCTCAGGAATTGAAACCGAAGATTCTGGCCCCGACATAAACATTTCACAGATCTAGAATCCGTCACTGATGAAGATGAATTAAACGAAATACGAACATAGTTTCTTGAAAGTGACAGAGTTGAAATCATTAATGCGGAAAACCACGTCATACAAAAAAAGCAGTAAATTAACTGACACACAAATATCAGAAAGTGACCGGCTTCTAAAATCCTGCTGGCCGTGTTGAATGAGCAAACAGTCCAAATATCTAATGCTGCATTGCAAACATTGTTAACGGAGAGATCAGTGGAATACGTTACAGAAGTAAATAATATAATTGTCTACGATTCGTCTATGATTAGAATATTGCTGTCACATATGGTCTGGTGCTCCCCCCATATATATAGAAAAATCCTTGATAAAATCCAAAGAAGAATCTGCCATATTATTAGTCCTGATCTGGCGTCTCGGCTTCAGTCACTTTTCTACCTCCGTAAAGTTGCCATCCTGTGCCCTTTCTACAAATATTACATTACTGGAACTCTTTTTCGGCTCAATGATTTCCAGCCAACGTTGCTCTCCAAAAATGTAAATGCCATGTCAATCGTTTTCTACTCTGTAATAGCTGTAATATCTTGAATAATTTTAAAAAAAAAACAAAAAAAACTGTAGCGTACTTAGATTTGAAGGGAAAATGAGAGACTTGCTGAGTATATAAAAAGACTTTCTTAACATTTAGTACATAACCAAAATTCGATTCTTATTAGAGAGAAACAACCCGGGTTAATGAAATGTGTATACTGTTATGGGTCCTTACCTATAACTATAGAATGAACTCTTCCTAACACTATGTATACTACGTCTCTCAAGAGAGAGAAAGAGAGAGAGATGGAGAGACGAATCGAGTCGAGCCGATAGTAGTACACTCCAAACCAGACTGACAGTCATACTAACACCTTCCACATCTTGTATTATTATTTCGTGCAATATATCTTCGTTATTTATACTCTTGTGTTCGTGTTGTTCTTCCTGGGTCCTAACCTGGATCCTAACATATACAATAGTTAATATTTGTATAAAAATAATAATTATAGAAGATATATATTTTAGACTTTCTCAGTGCGGTTTCATTCGCTTTAATCATTACACATTGCATCATTTTGATCTGATTCAAAATATCAGCTCTCTATCAAATACAATAGAATCATGTCTATCACATTAACAAGACATGGTTCTTCATAATCACTGGGACCGTCGAATTTACTTATAAGAAAAGAACAAAATGAAAATCTCGGACAGTTTGTCCTCAATTTTGATACCGACATACAAATGTTATCCGAAAATTTGAAAATACAATTAAAAAAAAACATACACAGAAGGAGACATTAAAAGAACAAAAAGAAAATTTATTTATTCCTTTTAAAAATGTATTCCTCTTATTTGCCTGAAGAAGGTCACAAGATCGGAAACGCGTATAGCAGAAATATAAAGAATAAAATATAACACATACACTAAAACAAATCCACATTGGAAACAAAAACGTTTTCAGTTTCTCTCTTTTTTAAAATATACATTTTTCTCTCGTTGGAACAACTATATATATATATATATATATATATATATATATATATATATATATATATATATATATAGTTAACGACGAAATTATACGTACAGCCACCAATTTTGATTATTTTTATAAATTTCCAAGAATCAAATGCCCGTATCATGCCAGGTTAATTTTTTTTACATATATTAAGAAGCACACGAAAGGGAATATAAAACTTAATTTTTAGAATAATAGGTTAAATACCACAAATTTGACAGGCGAATTATGCAATACCATGAACCGAATATTGAGCGACGATGAGGTCTTAGAGACGATGCAAACAAGGAGGAGGCTTATACTTAGCATCAGGGAGAGGCAGCTGAAGTTCCTGGGACACATAATGAGGAAGTAGGGCTTGGAAAATCTGATACGGGATGGAGAGAGGGGAAAACGGGATAAGGGAAAGCAACGAGTGACTTACTTAACGGGCTTAAGCAAGTGAATGGCAGAACAAGGTTTGGGAGAAATAACAAAAAAAATCTTACCAGCAAGTGGATGGCAAATCAAGGTTTGGGAGAAATAACAAAAAAAATCTTACCAGCAAGTGGATGGCAAATCAAGGTTTGGGAGAAATAACAAAAGAAATCTTACCAGCAAGTGGATGGCAAATCAAGGTTTGGGAGAAATAACAAAAAAAAATCTTACCAGCAAGTGGATGACAAATCAAGGTTTGGGAGAAATAACAAAAAAAATCTTACCAGCAAGTGGATGGCAAATCAAGGTTTGGGAGAAATAACTAAAACAATCTTACCAGCAAGTGGATGGCAAATCAAGGTTTGGGAGAAATAACAAAAAAAATCTTACCAGCAAGTGGATGGCAAATCAAGGTTTGGGAGAAATAACAAAAAAAATCTTACCAGCAAGTGGATGGCAAATCAAGGTTTGGGAGAAATAACAAAAAAAAATCTTACCAGCAAGTGGATGGCAAATCAAGGTTTGGGAGAAATAACAAAAAAAATCTTACCAGCAAGTGGATGGCAAATCAAGGTTTGGGAGAAATAACTAAAACAATCTTACCAGCAAGTGGATGGCAAATCAAGGTTTGGGAGAAATAACAAAAAAAATCTTACCAGCAAGTGGATGGCAAATCAAGGTTTGGGAGAAATAACAAAAAAAATCTTACCAGCAAGTGGATGGCAAATCAAGGTTTGGGAGAAATAACTAAAACAATCTTACCAGCAAGTGGATGGCAAATCAAGGTTTGGGAGAAATAAAAAAAAAAATCTTACCAGCAAGTGGATGGCAAATCAAGGTTTGGGAGAAATAACAAAAAAAATCTTACCAGCAAGTGGATGGCAAATCAAGGTTTGGGAGAAATAACAAAAAAAATCTTACCAGCAAGTGGATGGCAAATCAAGGTTTGGGAGAAATAACAAAAAAAATCTTACCAGCAAGTGGATGGCAAATCAAGGTTTGGGAGAAATAACAAAAAAAATCTTACCAGCAAGTGGATGGCAAATCAAGGTTTGGGAGAAATAACAAAAAAAATCTTACCAGCAAGTGGATGGCAAATCAAGGTTTGGGAGAAATAACAAAAAAAATCTTACCAGCAAGTGGATGGCAAATCAAGGTTTGGGAGAAATAACAAAAAAAATCTTACCAGCAAGTGGATGGCAAATCAAGGTTTGGGAGAAATAACAAAAAAAATCTTACCAGCAAGTGGATGGCAAATCAAGGTTTGGGAGAAATAACTAAAACAATCTTACCAGCAAGTGGATGGCAAATCAAGGTTTGGGAGAAATAACAAAAAAATCTTACCAGCAAGTGGATGGCAAATCAAGGTTTGGGAGAAATAAAAAAAAAAATCTTACCAGCAAGTGGATGGCAAATCAAGGTTTGGGAGAAATAACAAAAGAAATCTTACCAGCAAGTGGATGGCAAATCAAGGTTTGGGAGAAATAACAAAAAAAATCTTACCAGCAAGTGGATGGCAAATCAAGGTTTGGGAGAAATAACAAAAGAAATCTTACCAGCAAGTGGATGGCAAAACAAGGTTTGGGAGAAATAACAAAAAAAATCTTACCAGCAAGTGGATGGCAAATCAAGGTTTGGGAGAAATAACAAAAAAAATCTTACCAGCAAGTGGATGGCAAATCAAGGTTTGGGAGAAATAACTAAAACAATCTTACCAGCAAGTGGATGGCAAATCAAGGTTTGGGAGAAATAACAAAAAAAATCTTACCAGCAAGTGGATGGCAAATCAAGGTTTGGGAGAAATAACTAAAACAATCTTACCAGCAAGTGGATGGCAAATCAAGGTTTGGGAGAAATAACAAAAAAAATCTTACCAGCAAGTGGATGGCAAATCAAGGTTTGGGAGAAATAACAAAAGAAATCTTACCAGCAAGTGGATGGCAAATCAAGGTTTGGGAGAAATAACAAAAAAAAATCTTACCAGCAAGTGGATGACAAATCAAGGTTTGGGAGAAATAACAAAAAAAATCTTACCAGCAAGTGGATGGCAAATCAAGGTTTGGGAGAAATAACTAAAACAATCTTACCAGCAAGTGGATGGCAAATCAAGGTTTGGGAGAAATAACAAAAGAAATCTTACCAGCAAGTGGATGGCAAATCAAGGTTTGGGAGAAATAACAAAAGAAATCTTACCAGCAAGTGGATGGCAAATCAAGGTTTGGGAGAAATAACAAAAAAAAATCTTACCAGCAAGTGGATGGCAAATCAAGGTTTGGGAGAAATAACAAAAAAAATCTTACCAGCAAGTGGATGGCAAATCAAGGTTTGGGAGAAATAACTAAAACAATCTTACCAGCAAGTGGATGGCAAATCAAGGTTTGGGAGAAATAACAAAAAAAATCTTACCAGCAAGTGGATGGCAAATCAAGGTTTGGGAGAAATAACTAAAACAATCTTACCAGCAAGTGGATGGCAAATCAAGGTTTGGGAGAAATAACTAAAACAATCTTACCAGCAAGTGGATGGCAAATCAAGGTTTGGGAGAAATAACAAAAAAAATCTTACCAGCAAGTGGATGGCAAATCAAGGTTTGGGAGAAATAACAAAAAAAATCTTACCAGCAAGTGGATGGCAAATCAAGGTTTGGGAGAAATAACTAAAACAATCTTACCAGAAAGTGGATGGCAAATCAAGGTTTGGGAGAAATAACAAAAAAAATCTTACCAGCAAGTGGATGGCAAATCAAGGTTTGGGAGAAATAACTAAAACAATCTTACCAGCAAGTGGATGGCAAATCAAGGTTTGGGAGAAATAACAAAAAAAATCTTACCAGCAAGTGGATGGCAAATCAAGGTTTGGGAGAAATAACAAAAAAAATCTTACCAGCAAGTGGATGGCAAATCAAGGTTTGGGAGAAATAACAAAAAAAATCTTACCAGCAAGTGGATGGCAAATCAAGGTTTGGGAGAAATAACTAAAACAATCTTACCAGCAAGTGGATGGCAAATCAAGGTTTGGGAGAAATAACAAAAAAATCTTACCAGCAAGTGGATGGCAAATCAAGGTTTGGGAGAAATAAAAAAAAAAATCTTACCAGCAAGTGGATGGCAAATCAAGGTTTGGGAGAAATAACAAAAGAAATCTTACCAGCAAGTGGATGGCAAATCAAGGTTTGGGAGAAATAACTAAAACAATCTTACCAGCAAGTGGATGGCAAATCAAGGTTTGGGAGAAATAACAAAAGAAATCTTACCAGCAAGTGGATGGCAAAACAAGGTTTGGGAGAAATAACAAAAAAAATCTTACCAGCAAGTGGATGGCAAATCAAGGTTTGGGAGAAATAACAAAAAAAATCTTACCAGCAAGTGGATGGCAAATCAAGGTTTGGGAGAAATAACTAAAACAATCTTACCAGCAAGTGGATGGCAAATCAAGGTTTGGGAGAAATAACAAAAAAAATCTTACCAGCAAGTGGATGGCAAATCAAGGTTTGGGAGAAATAACTAAAACAATCTTACCAGCAAGTGGATGGCAAATCAAGGTTTGGGAGAAATAACAAAAAAAATCTTACCAGCAAGTGGATGGCAAATCAAGGTTTGGGAGAAATAACAAAAGAAATCTTACCAGCAAGTGGATGGCAAATCAAGGTTTGGGAGAAATAACAAAAAAAAATCTTACCAGCAAGTGGATGACAAATCAAGGTTTGGGAGAAATAACAAAAAAAATCTTACCAGCAAGTGGATGGCAAATCAAGGTTTGGGAGAAATAACTAAAACAATCTTACCAGCAAGTGGATGGCAAATCAAGGTTTGGGAGAAATAACAAAAAAAATCTTACCAGCAAGTGGATGGCAAATCAAGGTTTGGGAGAAATAACAAAAAAAATCTTACCAGCAAGTGGATGGCAAATCAAGGTTTGGGAGAAATAACAAAAAAAAATCTTACCAGCAAGTGGATGGCAAATCAAGGTTTGGGAGAAATAACAAAAAAAATCTTACCAGCAAGTGGATGGCAAATCAAGGTTTGGGAGAAATAACTAAAACAATCTTACCAGCAAGTGGATGGCAAATCAAGGTTTGGGAGAAATAACAAAAAAAATCTTACCAGCAAGTGGATGGCAAATCAAGGTTTGGGAGAAATAACAAAAAAAATCTTACCAGCAAGTGGATGGCAAATCAAGGTTTGGGAGAAATAACTAAAACAATCTTACCAGCAAGTGGATGGCAAATCAAGGTTTGGGAGAAATAACAAAAGAAATCTTACCAGCAAGTGGATGGCAAATCAAGGTTTGGGAGAAATAACAAAAAAAATCTTACCAGCAAGTGGATGGCAAATCAAGGTTTGGGACAAATAACAAAAAAAATCTTACCAGCAAGTGGATGGCAAATCAAGGTTTGGGAGAAATAACAAAAAAAATCTTACCAGCAAGTGGATGGCAAATCAAGGTTTGGGAGAAATAACTAAAACAATCTTACCAGCAAGTGGATGGCAAATCAAGGTTTGGGAGAAATAACAAAAAAAATCTTACCAGCAAGTGGATGGCAAATCAAGGTTTGGGAGAAATAACAAAAAAAATCTTACCAGCAAGTGGATGGCAAATCAAGGTTTGGGAGAAATAACTAAAACAATCTTACCAGCAAGTGGATGGCAAATCAAGGTTTGGGAGAAATAACAAAAAAAATCTTACCAGCAAGTGGATGGCAAATCAAGGTTTGGGAGAAATAACAAAAAAAATCTTACCAGCAAGTGGATGGCAAATCAAGGTTTGGGAGAAATAACTAAAACAATCTTACCAGCAAGTGGATGGCAAATCAAGGTTTGGGAGAAATAACAAAAAAAATCTTACCAGCAAGTGGATGGCAAATCAAGGTTTGGGAGAAATAACTAAAACAATCTTACCAGCAAGTGGATGGCAAATCAAGGTTTGGGAGAAATAACAAAAAAAATCTTACCAGCAAGAGGATGGCAAATCAAGGTTTGGGAGAAATAACAAAAAAAATCTTACCAGCAAGTGGATGGCAAATCAAGGTTTGGGAGAAATAACTAAAACAATCTTACCAGCAAGTGGATGGCAAATCAAGGTTTGGGAGAAATAACAAAAAAAATCTTACCAGCAAGTGGATGGCAAATCAAGGTTTGGGAGAAATAACAAAAAAAATCTTACCAGCAAGTGGATGGCAAATCAAGGTTTGGGAGAAATAACAAAAAAAAAAATCTTACCAGCAAGTGGATGGCAAATCAAGGTTTGGGAGAAATAACAAAAAAAATCTTACCAGCAAGTGGATGGCAAATCAAGGTTTGGGAGAAATAACAAAAAAAATCTTACCAGCAAGTGGATGGCAAATCAAGGTTTGGGAGAAATAACAAAAAAAATCTTACCAGCAAGTGGATGGCAAATCAAGGTTTGGGAGAAATAACAAAAAAAATCTTACCAGCAAGTGGATGGCAAATCAAGGTTTGGGAGAAATAACTAAAACAATCTTACCAGCAAGTGGATGGCAAATCAAGGTTTGGGAGAAATAACAAAAAAAATCTTACCAGCAAGTGGATGGCAAATCAAGGTTTGGGAGAAATAACAAAAAAAATCTTACCAGCAAGTGGATGGCAAATCAAGGTTTGGGAGAAATAACTAAAACAATCTTACCAGCAAGTGGATGGCAAATCAAGGTTTGGGAGAAATAACAAAAAAAATCTTACCAGCAAGTGGATGGCAAATCAAGGTTTGGGAGAAATAACAAAAAAAATCTTACCAGCAAGTGGATGGCAAATCAAGGTTTGGGAGAAATAACTAAAACAATCTTACCAGCAAGTGGATGGCAAATCAAGGTTTGGGAGAAATAAAAAAAAAAATCTTACCAGCAAGTGGATGGCAAATCAAGGTTTGGGAGAAATAACAAAAAAAATCTTACCAGCAAGTGGATGGCAAATCAAGGTTTGGGAGAAATAACAAAAAAAATCTTACCAGCAAGTGGATGGCAAATCAAGGTTTGGGAGAAATAACAAAAAAAATCTTACCAGCAAGTGGATGGCAAATCAAGGTTTGGGAGAAATAACAAAAAAAATCTTACCAGCAAGTGGATGGCAAATCAAGGTTTGGGAGAAATAACAAAAAAAATCTTACCAGCAAGTGGATGGCAAATCAAGGTTTGGGAGAAATAACAAAAAAAATCTTACCAGCAAGTGGATGGCAAATCAAGGTTTGGGAGAAATAACAAAAAAAATCTTACCAGCAAGTGGATGGCAAATCAAGGTTTGGGAGAAATAACTAAAACAATCTTACCAGCAAGTGGATGGCAAATCAAGGTTTGGGAGAAATAACAAAAAAATCTTACCAGCAAGTGGATGGCAAATCAAGGTTTGGGAGAAATAAAAAAAAAAATCTTACCAGCAAGTGGATGGCAAATCAAGGTTTGGGAGAAATAACAAAAAAAATCTTACCAGCAAGTGGATGGCAAATCAAGGTTTGGGAGAAATAACAAAAAAAATCTTACCAGCAAGTGGATGGCAAATCAAGGTTTGGGAGAAATAACAAAAAAAATCTTACCAGCAAG
>OZ038475.1:142099199-142174199 GCA_964036315.1 Acanthosepion esculentum
CCCTTTATTTCGCTTGCTGGGGTAAACTGTTCTAGTTCCACGTGCCATGTCTAATGGATGTCAGTTATCAGTTATCACCTGTTAGTTCACCTCTCCAAGTTCTCCACTGCCTTAATCAGGTATTGAACTCACAACTCTTTGGGTCCAGTCACTGGATCTAACCAACGCCTTTATCCACTGTGCCATGTTTCCTTGAGTGGATAAAGGCGTTGGTTAGATTCATTGACAGGACCCAAAGAGTGTGAGTTCAATACCCGGTTAAGGCACTGGAGAACTTTCAGAGGGAAAATTTAACAGGAGATAACTGATAACTGATATCCATAAAACATGGCACGTGGAACTAGAACAGTCTACCCTAGCGAGCGAAATAAAGGGTTCAGTTCGACATTCCAGCCATCTGAAGAAGGCCGGATCGTACAACGGCCGAAACGTTGTAATAAATATGGCGTCAAAGATGAGGAAAATAGTCAGAGTAATGTAAATAATGTAAATATATTTTGTACATAATTTTATACATTCAGATTAAATGTATGTATTTTTAAATATATATTTTGTAGATCGTAAATGTATTTTTACAATAAAAATGCATCCTTATATTTTTATTGTTCTATTGATTCTCATTTTGTAATAAAATTTCTTTTTGGTCATTTTATTATAAAAATGTACTGTTGATTTTTGTTTGGGTGTTTACTATTTGAGCATATCTGGGACTATAACATGTGCAACGACCCCAGGTCAGGGTGGACCTGGGAACAACATCAATTAATTGGTGGTTCTATGTTCACGATTAAAGGCCTTGCTGCTGGGTCTAGTTTATCATCATAACCAGCACGAAGATTGGTTTGGTTTGTTTTACGGCATATCACCCTCAATTGATTATTTAATGACGACAATATTTTTTATTGCTGGTAATTTTTTTTTTTTAAATGTGTAGCTGAAAATTTTTTTCAAAAATGTATTGCTAGTAATAATTTTTTACAAAGCATTTCTGGTATAAAAACCTATTTTTACACTTTCATAGTGTTTTGACCCCTGTTTGGGGTTAACTATTTGCCTATAGCTGAGAAAACTAACAGGTGCTACCGCCCCGAGTCAGGGTGGACCTGGGAACACCAGCAAATAAGAGGTGATTCTATGCTCCTCAAAACTCCTGATCAGAGGCCTTGCAGTTGGAGGTATTTTATCGTCTTGCCCAGGACGCGGATATAGTTTATCGTCATACCCAGGAGGGACGAAGAAGAAATCGAAGTTGGATTTGCTTGGGAGGTGTGCAAAGGAAAACCCTCGATGTGGGAAAAAAAATAAAAATACGAAATAAAACCTTGATCTGTGCAAAGAAAAATTTTGATTTGAAAAAATAAAAATAAAAATAAAATGAAAATTTGACAGAGAACGCTAAAAGATATTTCAGGATTCTGCAACAATGTGATTTGGAAATATGAATCAAATGTATGACTATTTCGGTACAGGTAAAAGGAGTTATGTTTGACGCAGCAAATCAAAGATAGTATTTGAGCACAATAACCTCGTAGCATATGTGAAATATTGAAGTGGGAATATGCTTTGAGGGTGTTTGTTGCAGCAGGGATTGGCGAGGCCATCATCACTAGACATTCGTTCTTGTAATCGAGGGTATCTGAGGAAAATATGATGCCAACTGTCATAAAATTGAAGCAGATATGGAAGACAATCTAAACAATTCCAGTAAATCCACCAAGGAATTTCTAACGAAATGAAATTGAGAACTCTGGAATGACGATGCCAAAACCCGGATCTTAATCCGACTGAGATACTGTAGACTAATATGAAAGTAGTTGTGAATATAAGACACTCCTCAAACATCGCACAGCTGAAATAATTCTGCATGGAGAGGAGAGATAAATTTTCACCCAACCGATGTCAGATCTTTACAGGAAACGTTTAATTGAAGTTATTTTAGCCCAAGGGAGAAGTGCCGGCTATTAGGGCATACGGTGTGTGTGCTTTTTCCATAGCAAGAATTCTCATATTTGGTCTTTTTTTGAAATGAGAATATTTCTGTAAAAATTAAATACTTTTTTTCTGAATGTTTTCTAATTTTTCACACCCATACACCCACACGCATACAGATATTATATATATAGAATATATTATATATATATATATATATATATATATATATATATATATATATATATATATATGTATATTTATTTATAATTTTATAATTATAAACATTTACACACACATATATATATATCTTTATATATATATATATTGTAACTATTTAAACTATTTACATTTTACAATATATATTGAAATTATTTAAACTATTTACATTTTTCGGACTGTTGTCGTCATTTGTGTTGCCATATTCATGACATTTCGCCAATTGTACGCTCCGGCCTTCTTCAGGTGATAGGAATTTCGAGCTGAACCCTTTATTTCATCCACTGGTGTAGTTTGGACTTTGTGCCTATAAGAACGTCTATAAGGACACGTAGCCAGGGGAATAAAAGCTTTGGCTTAATCCAGTGACTTGACACAAAGTGATGTGAACTATATTACTGGCTAGAGCAGAGGCGAACAAAAACTTGGAGAGTTGAGTTAATGGGAGATAACTGATACTGAGGCAGCCGGAAGAGGCATGGCAACTAGAACAATCAACAATACTTATACTGAAGACGCTATGATGATATCGGGGCACAATTTGAACGAAGATGTGAAGAAGCCATGCAGTTCAGTTGAGAAGATTTTAAAGGCTATGGTAAATGCAAAGGATGCCTATTTTGAATTGTAAATACGTGTAAATTATTGTCAATAAATGTAACAATTAACATGTAATCTTTCATTAACTGAAACTTAAATCGTTTTGTTTTATGATCACAGGAATTATGGCAAACGGTTTGTCTCGCCAGACATAAAGACACACATATATATATATATATATATATATATATATATATATATATATATATATATATATATATATATATATATGTGTGTGTGTGTGTGTGTGTGTGTGTAATCCGTTGGTATATAATCCAAATGACTCCTAATAATATAAGATATTAAAAGGGATCCATAAAAAGAGCTCAATGTATTTATTACAACAGAGCATATTTGTTACATAATAGAGAAATTCAAAATTACCTCATAAGAATATCTATTTCAAACATGTTACTACGTTGGCATTTTTCGACTCAGAGAGTATGTAGATATGAAGTCAGAAACTTAAAAATCAAACATTTAAAAAAGAAGAAAAGAAAAAGGAAAAATGAAAAAAGAGAAAAGGAAAGCAAAGAGCAAAAATCTATCTATTCAAACGTATGCTTAGTAATTTCTAAAAAATGTAAAGGATTTTTTAATCCGACAGATTTTATCAGTTTAAATGTTAGTAGATATTCAGTAGACGCTTCGTTTATTTGTTAACTAGTATAGTTATTTTTTCGCCTACCGGCGAAAGAAATTTAGAGAAATTACAGAAAGATATGCGCTCTCCGGCAGGATTCGAACATGCGTCCCCCTGGTCAGACGGAACGGTCATATTTCGAGAGTCTATAGCGTGAGGGATTTCGCTTAAAGCACTATTCAGCAATGCTTTATCGGCAAGCGTTTTTCATGGACCGAGTCGGTGAGACCACGTTGGATCTAACGACAGTTCATTATGTCTAGAAGGACGCATTTTCGAATCTTTAATATTTGGTTATGGATTTGCTTGTGAGGAGGGTTTATCGGAGAATATTAATATTAGAATTATGCTGAATTTTTACTATATATATATATATATATATATATATATATATATATATATATATATATATATTTATATTAATTGATTTAAAATATGCTTTTTGTCGCTACACAGTGATAACCATGTTTCGAAAATGGAAGCCAAAGTTTTGAATTCAATTTTGTTACCAAATTAAAGACATTAGTTCCATTTCCTCGTCAAGCGAATTTTGGAGTAACTTATTTTTTAAATCTACGGTTTTAAAGGCACGGCAAAGATTCATAATTGAGGGTTTCCAAGGATACCGAGAAATCCATTCATCTAAACAAGATTAACTGATACAATGAAAATTAAAAAATTGAACACCCTACCACCCCTTGTCTAGATGAATGGATTTCTCGGTATGCTTGGAAACACTCAATTATGAATCTTTGCCGTGTCTTTAAAACCGTAGTTTTTAAAAAATAAGTTACTCCAAAATTCGCTTGACGAGGAAATGGAACTAATGTCTTTAATTTGGTAACAAAATTGAATTCAAAGGCTTTGGCTTCCATTTTCAAAACCTGGTTATCACTGTGTAGCGATAGAACCATATTTTAAATCAATTAATATAAAATATTAAAGCTCTGTAAATTTACATTGAGCACTATTGTGTAAAAATAAAAATATCTATAAGAACACCAGATTTTATATCTTACTGTTCTTTCTTTATATATATATATATATATATATATATATATATATATATATATATATATATATATATATGCATATATGCACACGTGTGTCCTTGTGTTAGTTATGTATGTGGGAAACAGTCCACGCATATAGAGGTTGCACCAATTGGCATTGACAAAAATGTTCATTAGTTGGCGATTTTTAGGTCTATAAATAGTCTAATATTTCCTTCATCTCTGTTTTTCACGCTTGCTTCCAGATGTAACTGAACGTAGACAAAGAACGCTGTCGACAGGGGCGCGTTCACCTCCTTGGACCTTTGAACTTTCACACAGACGCATATACACTTGTCTATCACACACTTGTTTCCCATACAACAATCACATTCATATAGTTAGTTTAAACGTATTTTCTTTTCATTTCAACTGTGAACAGATGTAATTCATTGCTTTACTTTTTAATATTTTTACCCGGACTCTTCAGATATTGTTTGCCGGACAATGTCCCTGGAGTCCAAAGATATTACAACACACTCATAGGAAAAGTGTTGAATACCACAACATAATGGTCATTAATTATAACCGAACACAATACACTCTGGCATCATTACTAGGGTTACTGAAAATTAAACCTAACAAAATTGTAGTACCGCCCACTATATATATATATATATATATATATATATATATATATATATATATATATATATCATAGATTTGATGATATTTTGTAAGTGGTTCAACTCAAGAATTTCTCATTACCCTCTCGTATATACATTACCCTGTGTTCTGGGGTCACAGTCTTACATCCAATTAAAGTAACGGTAAATTCTGACAAACACAACCCCCCTCTCACTCTCCCTTACATACACACAACTTCACACACACGACCTCAAACACCCCCCATATATATATATATATATATATATATATATATATATATATATATATATATATATATATATATATATATATGTATGTAAACTCTCGAAGTTATAAATATATATATATATATATATATATATAAAACTTCGAGAGTTTACATAAACGCCTCTATGTCCAATTACTGACCCACAATTTTGTTTACAAAAGTTCAGTAATCTACACGCTTTTCCGGTTGTTATCAGTGTTATTCTCATCCAAACTTACTCACCTACGCATTATTATAGCTTCAGCATGTCAATAGATTTTACGAAAGGTTACACGCACGCAGTGTCCCAGGAGAGCCTATCTTTCTTTTCCCATTTTTTTTTACAAGAATCAACGTCATTTGGACTTTTACTTGTTTTTCTTTTTGCATTATTCACATTCATTCACAAATTATCGAGCCTATTTAGAAAGGTTTCTTCCAGTCGACACACACCCTAATATATACGTTAAATATGGGCGTAAAATTTCTCAACTCACTGAACTCTGAATACAGTATAAGTACAGCTAAGGATATCATGGACCGAGCGTGTGTGCAACGATGAGGTCTTAGAGAGGATCCAAACAAGGAGGCTTATACTTAACATCAGGAAGAGGCAGCTGAAGTATCTGGGGAATATAATGAGGAAAGGAGGGCCTGGAGAATCTGATACTCACGGGTCGAATAGAGGGAACGAGAGACAAGGGAAAAAAAACGCATGACATACCTAGCGCGCTTAAGAAGGTTTATGACAGAACGTGGTCTTGGGGAGGTAGCAGAGGAAAGGAACTTGTTGAGAGCTTCAAGGGATAGAGGGAGGTGGAGAGCCATGATCTCCTACATCCTGAATTAATAATTAAGTATATCTCAAGACTTCAGTATTAAGATAAAACAGTATTTAATTACAACCACAAATCAATATATAACAAGAACAGAGAAATAAAAGTCAATCAAAGATAATTAACGATTTCAGAGAATACCTTGTTAGTGGCGCGGCTCGGTATAACCTCCGGTAAATCCTAAATCAAAACCCAAATCATCGACGCACAATAATTCACACTGGATAGTTCCGCGCAACAAGCACTAAATAATCACTACAGTCAGTAGCCTGACATCGCTATTTATAAAAATGGCGGAAAATATATATTCATAAGACCAGAGTGTAACGTTCGAACCTCAGTGTCGATAGTTACTCATATTCTTCTATATGACAATATGGCATCAAAGATGAGGACAACAGTCCGAACAATATACATATGATATAATGAAGTTATATATATATATATATATATATATATATATATATATATATATATATATATATGCATGTATGTATGTATGTGTGTGTGTGTGCGCCCGCGCGTGCGCCCGCGCGTGCGCCCGCGCGTGCGCCTGTATGTATACAAAATAAAAATAAACAGCCCACATTAAATATCATTTATCACCGGAGAAGGTATTCTAAAGTGCATATAATTAATGTGTGCACCTCTTTTATTATAATAATACAAAATAATAAATAAAATAAAATAAAAAATAAGAGTAACAATTTAAATTAAATTAATGCATTAAAAAAATCGCAATATTTTTTTACGGCCTAGTTCCCGATAATCGTGACGCTCGACTATTTGAAATGTCCAGTTTCTCAAAGAATGCAGACAAGGCAATCCTAACTACCACAAAGGCACCGCATTGGTTCTTGATAATGATTGCGAAAGTCGAAACTATTGAACAAAAATATGAAGTTCGGACAGATTACACACAACGTCGAAAATATTAAACAAAAATATGAAGTTCGGACAGATTATCTACACACAACGTCGAAAATATTAAACAAAAATATGAAGTTCGGACAGATTATCTACACATAACGTCGAAAATATTGAACAAAAATATGAAGTTCGGACAGATTATCTACACACAACGTCGAAAATATTAAACAAAAATATGAAGTTCGGACAGATTATCTACACACAACGTCGAAAATATTGAACAAAAAATATGAAGTTCGGACAGATTATCAGTTCTTTTTAATGAAACTTATTTGGATGAATAATTACTTCTTAATTATACCCTATTCAAATGTATGTATATATGTATTCATGTGTGTATGTATATTAGGAGTAGCTGCGGTATATTGAGTCTTATTAGCTACCACTTCGTCACCGAGGCCCTTGGCCTAGAAATATGATGCCTGCGTTATATCGCAACAGTCCAGGTTCGATTCTCGGTGATGGATGCTCACTGCTGATGAGTCGTAAATAGGACGAAACAGTCGTCCAGTGCTTTCTACATTCTCTTGTTGATTCTTGCTCTAGACATAATAAATTATCATGAGAGATATATATGTGTTTGTGTAAAAGGTGAATCGGTAGAAAAATTCACCCAAACAAGTTTTATTAATTAAGAGCGACAAAGTCTGTCTACCTAACTTTTTAACTTGTACTTTCCAACTGCCGACTGATGTGTTTACATCAATATTAAAATTGTTAAACTGCCCAAAGGTCATTTTTATACATTCGAGTAATTTCGTCTCTCAATACAGTCGTTATAAAGAAATGAGAAGAATTATTGGTATGAGATTTTGAAGTCATTTCAAGGTGCAAATGAAAAGCGAAGATGTATGTGGATGTGTATGTTTCTGTGTATTGAGTGACCAGATCAATTAGTTCATTTTTCGATTTATTTTAATACGACTATTCATAAAATGTTAACGAATCAATCGATAATATAAAACGACAAACAAAAGATGATAATGAATAGTGATACAAAAACAAATCCCAATACATACATACACACACACATACACACGCATATATATATATATATATATATATATACTTATATTTATACAAAAACAAATCCCAATACATACATACACACACATACACACGCATATATATATATATATATATATATATATATATATATATATATATATATATATATATATATACTTATATTTGATATGTAATAATAATTTTTAAATAATTTAAGTAATTCTATTAGATTTATTTGTTTTAAATAGAAATATAGTCTATTAGTAATTAAGAGTAAAAATAATATTTTAAAATTGTAGTTCAATAAAACGTATTCTAACCCAAACACCCCTTTTAGAAAGAATCTTTAAGTATACAAGAACGAATTTAACGGGAAAAAAAATGCCGAAAAACTTTTTGTCGTTGATAAAAAAGAAGTCGACATGCGTTGAACGGATGTCAAAATTCGTTGAAAAATTCACCCCTACCCTAGCTAGACTTAACCTCTTTATCGAACGTAACTCATAATTGATACAATAATACTTAATAAAAATGAACACGCTACCGCCTCTGTCTGAATGACTGGATTTCTCGGTATCCTTGGAAACAAAATTATGAATTGTATGTGTGCTTAAAACTCAGTAAATTTAAAAATAAGTTATTTCACAATTTGCTTATGGATGAAACAGAACTAATGCTTTTAATTTAATTATATAATTAAAGTTGAAGTTTTTAGCTTCGGTTTCAGAAATATGGTAATTCCTGTGTAGCAAACGAACCATATTTTAAGTCAGTTAATATATATATATGATATATATATATATATATATATATATATATATATATATATATATATATATATATATATATATATATATATATATATATATATGTACATGTGCGATGAGAATGAATAGAATTCACTTCCAACGTTAGTAACATTTAATTTGAAAGAGGGCTCAATAAATATTAGAGCAAAATCATTTTTCGGGAATAAATAGAGCAATATTATTTTCAAGAATCATATTTCTTACTTAAAGATCATAAACCAGACATTCAGATCAAACATTCTACGAGGATCAAAAACTCTAGCAGATCAGAAATCGGATGAATTAGCAAAGATTGCTTTGATCATGTAAACAAACAGATTAAACGACTCCTTGGACTTATACACTGGATTGGTACTACAGAGGTCATTAATTGGTTCAGTGAAATCATTAATAAAAGCAGCTTCTCTTTTATCCAGTTTGATATTGTGGCTTTCTACACTTCCATCTCCAAGAATCTCTTTATCCTGACTTTGGAATTTGCCAAAGGATATTCTAACATCTCCAGTGAAGAAATAAATATAATGAACTATAGAAGATCAGTTCTCATCCACAATAATGAATAGTGGGTTGGTTAGTCTGATGATATTTCAATGGTATCATTAGATTCTGTATAATCTTCTGACTTGGTGGGTTTATTTATTCTGTATAACCTTACTGCCAATGATGATGTTAATGTGGAAAATATAGGCTTATATAGAGATGATGGTCTCATAGTAGTAAAAACTTCCACTAAAATTAAGGAAGATAGATTAAGACAAATGATTCATAGAGAATTAAAATGTTTAAATCTTAAAGTTATGATAGGTACTAATGTTAAACAAGTAGATTTTCTACAAGTTATATTGGATCTTGTTAATATAATGTAGCTCAAACTTATATGAAAGAAAATGCCAACTCAATTTATATTCACCCCATTTCTAACCACCCTCCATCTATAATGAATCATATACCTTCGTCTGTAGAATGCAGGATTAATAACCGCTCATCTGACTAAGATGTGTTTGATAAATATAGCGGTGTTTATAATACTCTTTTAAAGAGTAGTGGTTATAAGTATGCTGAAATCAAGTATAGAAAATACGATGATAGTGGTCTAAACAAAGAAATAGATATAGGGAGATCATTCGGTACACCCCCCCCCACATTTAACCAATTTGTCAGTACTAAGTTAGGCCAGAAGTTCCTTCATTTAAATGATACAAATTTCCTTAAAAGTAACCCTCTTATTAAAATATTTTACAGAAACACATTAAACCAAGTTATAGCTGCACCAATAATCTTGAGAAGATTATAAAATTACACAATAATAAAATTTTAAACCAATTTATTATTCTGGATCATAATGCACGTTCCATGATAACTATTAGTAATTGTAGGAATTCAGACTGATACTCATTGCTAAACAAATTTTTAACTAAATCTCTAGTTTACCTAAGTACTACCTCTACAATAGAGAATCTGACGGTTGAAAAATTCTATATTGGTAGTACTATGAATTCTTTTAAGACTATGTGGTATCAACATATCTTGTCTTTCACTGATAGTACTTATAGGAATAATACATCACTTTCTAAATATTTTTGGATTTTAAAAGATGATAATAAAACTCCTAACGTGAAATGAAAATATTTTCAAAAAAACAAGGTCATGTAGATCCTTATATGGACCCTGTTTTCTGTGTACATGAAAAATTGGAAATTATCAAGATCTTTGATAAGAATATTTCATTAAATCCAATATCCGAGTAAACACAATCTACCTTTTACCTTAAAATGAAGTTAGACTTTGGTATTGGATAATTTTTTTTTCATAGATCTTAATTGAACTGTGTTGCAGCATATATGACTTATCTTTCTGTTTGTATGATTAATTTTGAGTTTAATTTAGTTCTATATTGATCTCCTGGTAATATTATTTACATCTTATACGGATGTATTGGTATTTAGTTAGTATTTTGACATTTTACATTGATTGCTTGATATTATTAACATCTTATATGGATGATATTTATTTAATGGTTGCATATTATTTACCAAATAATTCTATATATTTAGATTATTTACTAGTTTCTTAAAGAGGCCTCCTTTTTCTCAACTACAAAAATTTGTAGAAAATCCACAAATCTTATAACTATTGCTTATTTCTTAAGAAAGTTGATTGTCATTCATGTGTACATTTAGTGTAGCCATTTGTTTAACTCTTTGAGTTAATGTCTGGCTGGTGTTAGATGTACAATCTTTGCCTCGACACATTTGTAAGATAATAATTTCTATTTTGTTCTTTTTCGCTTAGTTTGAATTTAACGTAGGTCATATTCGATTGGTTGATCAGGATATAAATCCCTCAATCTATATTTTTTATTTTATAATTTTTTGGAAATAATCAAGATGTATTTTGGTATTGATCACAAATCAATCGTTCACTCGCCAGTAATTTGCAATCGCCTGAGGAGACGCATCATTATGTATTGTAACACGACTGCAATTGGGTAGCGCATTACATACTTTTCTTGTAATATCCTCATATATATATATATATATATATATATATATATATATATATATATATATATATAAGTGATAGAAATTAGGAGGATTGGAGATAATTGTAATTAAGTAATTCATCGAGTGTAGTAGAAACCTCAACCGAATGGAGAAAGCATTGGACGGCCGTTTCTTCCTATATTTGGGACTCATCAGCAGTGCGCAGGCACTGAAATAGGTGAATAACACTCATCAGCATTGCGCATCTACGGATTAAGTGATCGAGCGGCGTTATATCGAGTCTAATTCGTTACCTCCTCGTTAACGAGGCCAGTTGGTACAGTTGGTATGACGTTTGCCTCATATCATAACGGTACGGGTTTTAATTCTCGGTAGTGGGGTTCTTTGCTGGTTTTGAATGCTATTGGGCTCTAGTTTTCCTTGTATTTTTTCCCCATCAATCATCCTCTTTTTATTTTACACGTCTCTTATTTTAATTCCTAGACTAGGACGAAACCGGTTGTTTTTTAGCTATTAGAATTTATATTAAAAAATGCCTATTAAATTACGCTTATTTCTTGCTATTATGAAATTTTGTACAAAAATATTTTTTCAAATATATATATATATATATATATATATATATATATATATATATATATATACTAGTAGTAGTAATACTCATTTGGAAAAGACCTCGAATGGCTAGATTGTAGATGTGTCAAAATAAATCGGTACTCGAGGAAAAAATTGGAAATAAAAAAAGAAAGAACTAAAAACATCAGAGCAGGGCGAAATAAATCGTCTTAAGTCCAATATATATGATAAAATCGACCTCATTAGGCATTGCCGCAAACCGTTATTATACCATAACGATGTATTATGGATTAAAAAAGGAGACAGCGGCAATTTAGACAACCCCATGAGGGCATATGACGGAGCCGGGGTTGCGAATTAGTAGGGTGCCTCCGATTAAATAATTTGAATAGGTATATTGGCTCTAGTAACCATGGTCTATAGAGAGACGATGGTTTAATTATAATAGATAAATGTACATACATTTTCCTGGTTCTTTAGAATTTTATATATATATTCACACGCGCAATTTTCAGGATATATATACATACACAAAGACAGACAGACAGACACAGACGCACACACACATAGACACACACACACACATATATATATACATATATATATATGTACGTATATCCTGAAAATTGCGTATATATATTTATATATATACAGTGTAACCCGGATATAAGAGAGTTGTCGGGACCGGAGACGAAGTCTCTTATATCCGGGTTTCTCTTATATCCGGGTTTGGTCTATTATATATACATTAACACAGGCTCTAATTTGGGACCAGAGAAAATCTCTCTTATATCCGGGGTTTTTAGATCCGGGTCTCTTATATCCGGGTTACACTGTATATATATATATATATATAGTGTAACCCGGATATAAGATACCCTGATATAAGAGAAACCCGGATATAAGATAGATTTTATCTGGTCCCAAATTAGTGCCATACTTACCTAAACAAAATAGACCAAACCCGGATATAAGAGAAACCCGGATATAAGATACTTCTTCTCCGGTCCTGACAACTCTCTTATATCCGGGTTACACTGTATATAGGAAAATGGTTGTAGTTGTTCCAGCAAGGGAAATATGTATATTTTTAAAAAAGGGTGGAAAAAAACTGCCAACGTTTTGTGGATTTGTTTTATTGTAAATATTATATATTATTTTTCATATTTCTGCTACACGAGATTCCGGTCTCGTGACCTTCTTCAGGCAAATAAAAGGAATACATTTTTAAAAGGTATACATTTTACTTATGTTCTTTTATTGTCTCATTGTTCGTTTTCTGTATTTGTTACTGAGCGTTGAACTCCTTTCTGGACTGTTGCCAATTAATTTTTGATTCAGTTTGTCTCAAGGTCCTTGATAAAATCCAGAGACGGATATGCAATGTAATTGGCTCTGATCTAGCATCTCGTCTGCAGTCGCTCTCTCTCAGATGTGACGTCGCCTCCCCCTGTCTTTTTTACAAATACTTTCAGGGTAACTGCTCCGATGATGTGTTTTCGCTGGTTCCCAGACTTCATTAATTTATGCGCTCAACTAGGCTGATATCTCGGTCTCACCCTTTCACTGTCGAATCTATTAAATGTAGCCGTCTTTTCTACTCCAATAGCTTCATGTCTCGTACTTCTCGCATGTGGAACTCCCTCCCTATTTCTTTGTTTTCCTGATAGCTATAATCTCCAACTATTCAAATGTAATGTCAATCGACGTCTTCAGATGCCTTGATCTATCCCCTATCCTTCTCTTCATCCTTTCCTCTATCATTCCTCTTTGCCCTCGCTCCAACTCTCTGTAACCCGTTGCGTGCTAGTGGCTTTCCGCCTTGATTGGGGTGAGAAGCTTAAAACAAAATTGTTATAAAGTTTTAATAATAAAATGCAATGAAATAAAAGTCTTAAAACAGTGTACTGAGATAAAAAAAAGAATTCCCTACTAAGCAAGACGTCAATGAACCGTTCACTTTATATTTTTGAAACCTTCTATGGTATCTATGATTCATTGATTATCTAGGTATTATATAAATCCCTTTTTGCTCAGTATATTTTCAAGTTAAATCGTTGTGTTTAATATAACAGTGAAATGGAAATATATCTCGGAAAAGAAAAGTTAGTAACAGAACGACAAAGATGACGACACACCACGACTTCAAGACGAGGTTGAAGCAAGACGATCACTTAAAAGACAAATTTATCTGAGTGTCTCACATAAAAGTCTTGAACAAATAAAACTGCAATCTAAGAAACGTGGAAGTAAAGTAACTAGTTTATTAAACAATTCATGGGAAATAATTTTTCTAAATGCACATAAATATTTTGTTTTGTATAGATTATTAAAACGACAGGAAATACACCTATTTATATTTCTGAGATGATGTATTGTAACTATTTACACTATTTAAATAATTCAGGCTGTTGTCCTCAACTTTATTGCCATATTCACGACGTTCCAGCCGTTGTACACTCCGGCATTCTTCAGATACGTTGGAAGATATAAGTTCAGATATACGTTCAGATATACGTTAGAATCTCGCTCAAACCTTTTATTTAGTCCACATGGGTAGATTGTTCTAATTCCACGAGCCATGCCTTTTTTTAATATCTTAGTATTTGTTAATTCTCTTTAGTAAAACTAACCTTTTGTTCCCTCTGCATTGGCCAACTATTTAGCTCACAACTTTTAGTCATTTTGTGAATTACTTCAAGCAACGCTCTTATCCATTGAACTATGAGCCATTGGGCCCATCAGTGAATTTTTGGGACTTATAAACCTAATGTCTCAGTTATCATTTTTACCAGACCTCATATTACAATTTTTTGTTATTGTTGTTTTTCTCTAGATCTCACAATTACTGTTTCCACTATAGTATTCATATCTATATTGACCGGCTTAGGAGATTTTGTGACCTAGCATATGCGCTGATTCATTAAGTTTTCGTATTTTCCAGTGATGTCTTTCTTCCCACAGAGGGCAGTGATCTCCCTTTTTCCTCCATGGATGGCCAGCCATGTTTGATTTTTCTATTCGCCACTCCCATCTTATGGGGTTACGATGTTCCTCTCTTATCATAATCGGTGGCCTGTTTCTCTTTTATATTTCTTGTCGCAGCTGCACGGCTTGGCGTACACACAGTCTTTAATCATGTTCTCCTCAATGGAGGGCGATCTTACTCAGAAGAGATGTCTGTGTAGTGTTGAATCACTTCTAAATGTTGTCCTAATGTTATATGAAGCAGAAATATTGTACATCTTTTCCGATAAGCCCTTCACATAGGGTAGGAAGGCCAAAGATGTTTTCTGAGTGTAGTTATCATCTTGTACCCTTCTATCCCAGTATGTACCCAGGGAAGGCCAAAGATGTTTTCTGAGTGTAGTTATCATCTTGTACCCTTCTATCCCAGTATGTACCCAGGGAAGTTGTTACATTGTACGGTACTATTTATACTGAACATTTGTTGTTCATATGTCTCTGGGTTGTAGTGAGTTGACGATCCATCTTTTACGCTGTATTCGTGGTGGGAGTCGAATTTGAGTATTGTCCAGTGAATGTCCGGTCTTATTGGGTTCATATGGTCCAGCAAACAAAAGGAATACATATCGTTAATTTTTACATGATTTGATTAGTATTCAACTTGAAATATAGATAACGAGATTGGCTCAGTATGGTCACATATTTCGGCTTCCCTGTCAAAAAAATAAAAATTTAGAAAAAAATCCATGAATTGAGAAATTAGTTGCTAAAAACCATATCAACTTTCTCATTTTTATTGCTAATACTTTTTTTAAATTGATTTTAAAGTTCTAAGCGTTATGGTGTCATTAAAATATAATATATATATATATATATATAATAAATGCGAATTTCAGTGTGTCACTGGCACGCTTTTTCAATTGAAAGGACACAACTCTCTAACTTTTAAATATCTCATCTTCTGTAGATGCGAATGTCATTGTGTCATACTTTTTCAACGTTACTCTTAGAGGCCATAGACCAACATATCATACCATTTTGGAATTAAGCCGACCCCGTGAGCATATTAAAAACATTCCGGGCCAGATCCTGAAATTTTGGATTCCAAGTGTTTATTACTGCGATAGTTTTCGGTGATTTTTTTGTAAGTTTTTTTGTACGATGACAATTTCTATATCTTGGAAATCAATTTGGGAATAATTGAAATTAAATGCAAAATCCAGCGAAAGGTCATCTATCAAATAGAAATAATTGTTTGTACAGAAAGTAAGGACCTACGTGTGACACTAACCCCTATGGTTGGTCGGGTGGTCGCGGTCGATGTCTTGGTCGCACACCAATTGTGTGACACCCACAACCACTCGAGCGTCGATCACTGCCCCAATGTGTGACACTCACCTCCCTGTGTCTGGTTAGATTCGGTATCAACTTTGTCGTTCTCAGATCGCCTCCAACGTCTGGTCACCGAAGTGACTGCTTTGATCATTAGTCTAACCTACCCACGTTGTGATTTGATCTTAGGTAGACGAAATCAATCAGGCGTCGGGCCGTAGTGCAAGCCGAATCCGGGGTGAAGGTGATACCGCACAAGGGTATGTAAAAGAAAAATGATACAAACTCAAGAGGTTCAAGTGTGTTAAGAAACAACCATTATCTTTATATTTGTCTGTTGAATACAGGAGTGCGTCTCTCTCTCCCAGCCCGCTTCTATGGATTCGTGACACCTTTTGCTTTTCTTAAGCGGGTTCTGATATCTTAAGTTGTTTTTCAATAAAACTGCTTTTGGTATCTAAGTTGATATTCAGTAAAACTTGCTTCTGGTTGATATTCGGTAAAACTTGCTTCTGGTTAAAAATCTAAGTCGATCTTCGTTAAAACTTGCTTTTGGTGGGAAATCTAAATCGATCTTGGTGGGAAGTCTAAAGTCGAAAAGACGTGGAATCTTATGGTCAGCTTCTGCGAGGCGCTATTTTCCGAGCCCATTGTCTCTCGAACTCAACTCAACTGCCTCTAGAACCCACTGAACTCCCGGGGCCGTTCGTTTATATGGACGTCGACCAAAACCCGGTGTGGGGCCGGACCTGGTTTGGGTTCTTCGATAATTCCAAATCCCCAATAAGGATTCTCTTTGTCTTCAGACCGGAAAATTTATCACTTCCCATTTATGAAGTCAATTACTTTCTGTTTTAGAGGGGCTATCCCCCTTCTGTAAGGAGAGGTCGGAGGAGAATTGTCCTCCTAAATTCTTCCTTTCTCATATTGTTATCTCATACCAACCCCAACAAGTTTCTCCTTCTTTCTCATACAATCACCTCCGCCTATAACCCATGTTGCCACTTAGCCAATGATCTCTTGGCGGTGTGGATGTGACTAGACTGGCATTAGTTTACATTATCGCCCGAGAAAAAAAATTATCTCCCCTTTTCTTTCTTTCTTATGAATCGCATATTGCGGGTCATTAAATTTTTTATCTTATTCTGGGGCACCTGGAATTCATTACTGATTCTTTAACTATTGCAGTCAACCCTTAACTGGGGGGTCGTTCCCACCTGGAGACTAATCTCTTTGTCTTTCTCGTCTTAACTGTCCAGATGCCCTTTTCTTGGCAACCGAAGGTCTGTCGCGAACAGTTTGAATAAGCAATCTTAACCGAATTCCTTTTTTTATATCAAGATCTGTTTTCATACGGATGTCTTCTTCGTCGCTGTGCAAGATAACCTAATTTCGACCACCTCCGCCCACATGCAGCTGACCAAATCGAAATTTTTATTATTGCTACGTGCCTGGTGAATCAGAATTCTTCACCGTTTTCTGTTTCCTTTCTCTTATCATGACATTAATTAATTCTGACAGAATCCGAAATCTGCTTCTCTTACGAATTGTCTGTCTTCTGCGAAAAGAAAATATCTTTCTTTGTAATTGAAATAAAATCTTTTAACCATTTTTCTTTTGTTAAAAAAAATAATGTCGCTCGGTATGTCTTTCGATCTAGCTCTTTCTCGTCTTAAGTATTTCCCGTGTATTTCCCGTTTTTAATTTCTATGATTAATTAATTAGCCAATTACCATAGCTAAATAGTGTCACATTTTATTTAAATTAATGGCGGCAAAAAAACATTTACTAGGTAAGCTTAAATATTAATCCAATGCTTAAATGCAGCGATCAATTTCGAGTTCTTCTGTAGTTTCTTGTTGCCTATCGCATCTACCTATTGTAATTACGGCCCAATCAAGAGCCCTTAGCACGAGCTAGCATATAGGTGTCTTTTAAGCTAATATACAATATATTGCATTAATAAACAATGATTTAATTTAATTAAATCGCAGAAGGTAAATAGAATTATTTTTGTACTTTGGATAATCAGCAATATGGGTACATATGTTTAGGTTAATGGAATAAAAGAAATTATGTAGACCACTTTGCCAGACAAAAAAATAGCATTTTTCCCCTGGGTGTTGGCAACGCATAAAAATCGTTTCTTTAAATGTGAAGAAGAAATGCTGCAGACATTTTTAGGTTAATAAATATATATGGAAAGGCTGTGGGTGATTTTTATTTTATTTTTTTCCAATGATCTACAAGGCGCGAGAGCCCCTCGAGGCAGAGGTTTACAGAGTAAGGGGCACAGTTCCTGTGGATAGGTGGGGAACATTAAGATTTACTCTCGACTTGAACAGGTTAAGATTGTAGCGATCGGGGAAGCATTTTATTGGAAATCGTTTCCACAAAGCAGCGGTTCGTGGGAAGAAGCTGTTCGAGTTGAATTTGCATCTCACCAATTGAATACGAAGGCAATAAGGGTGGTTCGCTAGAATGTGCGTAGCATGGAGAGACTTGGCTGTTAAGGTAAGAACTGGTGGAAGTAAGGAATGTAGCTCGCCTGAGCACATAAGTCAGCAACAGAAAAGACTGGTGTTTTTGACAGGAACCATTTTTGCTGTGAATGTGGCTAACCAGACTGATGCTATAGTTTTTTTTTATTACTAATATTCACCCAGTATAAAACCTAAGAGCCACTCAAGGTAGAGGGTTACTTGTGGTGATGTATTAAAGTTACAAAGAAAAATCTGAATTCGAAGTGGCTATACTGGAAAAATAACGGCTAACTGAAGATTTGAAAAGGTCAAGATTTAATTAATAAATAGCATTTTAGAGTTCAGTCGGAGACGTTAGAAGTATAGTATAGAAATATACTTTAGAAGGAAGCAATCCGAGACAAAAAACTAAAGATAAACCTCTAATCCTGCTCAAAATAACGGGGAGAAGTGTGAACTGGACGATAGGCACACCTGTCCACTCCTGTTGGGTGAGAAGAAGAAATAATTAGTGGCCAAAATTTCAGAGTTCAGTCAAAGCCGTTAGAAGTATAGAGTTGAAGTCTACTTCCGAAGGAACCGGAAACCCAATCCTAAACAGGAAACAATCTCTACTCCAGTTAAAAAAAAACCCGCAGAGGTGTGTGAACCGGACGATAGAAGAACCTAACTACTCCTATTGAGGGAGGAGAAAAATACTGAATAACATTTAAGATTTCAGATATTAGGAGTATAGAGTTGAAGTATTGAGTATTTTAAAACTTGACTCCTTCAAAAATGTATTGCTGGTAATATTTTTCATTAAAAATGTATTGCTGATAATGTATTGCTATTAATAATTTTTTCTTCAAAAATTTATTGCTGGTAATTTTTTACAAAAATTATTGCTGGTATTAAAACCTATTTTTACACTTTCATAGTGTTTAGACCCCAGTTTTGGGGGTTAACTATTCGTTCATAGTTTGTTATTACTCCGAGTCAGGGAACATCAGCAATTAAGAGGTGGTTCCAAGCTCCTCCACACCCCCTGTTGAACGTAGTTTATCGTCTTACATTCTATGTATGTATGTGTCCATATATATATATATATATATATATATATATATATATATATATATATATATATATATATATATATATTTAGTTTACGAAAAACTAGGTAATCCGTATGGGTAGACACAAGGAGGATAAAATCCAGAGAGCTCAATGTAAATCAGAGCTAATAATTTAAATAAAAACAGACCACTTTAAGGTTCCATATAATAAATTATTTCACCACAGCCCTTTTAAAGGACCGCGGATCATCAGACTTTACTTCCAAAGATTGAAACGAAAAATGAAAAGAAATTTACACATTTTTGACGGGCAGTATTAAGTATATGTAAATTAACGAAGTTAGGAAGTGAGGGGGGAGAGAGAGACATGATTGAGTTAGATGTAACATTTCTATTCTTTCAAATTTAAATTGTTTGAGGAAATCCAGACATTGACACATTAAATCGGTTAACTTAACAGAAGTTATATATTGATATGGAAGGTGGATAGGAGAAAAGGCATAAAGAGAAAAAGAGAGAGAAGTTGAGAGAAAATGTCATTAACTTTCTTTGGAATGAAATAGACGCTGTTATTTTTACTTTACTTAAAATTTAGTTTTTAAGTTAATATGGAGTGATATCTGAAGGTAATATTAGAGATCTTGCTCTATCATATATTGTAAACACATCCATGCAAATTTCACATATACATACGTTCTTTTACATGTGCAGTCACTCATACAGGTACACATGTACCGATATACACGGGCAATTTCATGTATTAAAACCTACATATATCTTTTTAGATGTTTCCGCATACTTACACATATATATATATATATACAGGTGTGTCCTTAGAATTGTGTATTTAGGCAGCAATCCTTCTTTCATGCACATTTCATTTAAAACGACTGGCAAGGTGCACCTTGTCAGTCGTTTTTAATGAAATATATATATATATATATATATATATATATATATATATATATATAGTCATCCACAGACAGACAGTTTCGCTGCTCTTCAGTTTGGATAGACATTACTTCAAGCCTGGATCGAAACCCGACTGATTCGGCAACAGTCGGAGATTTTCCTCTTAAGCCATCGGCGCTCGATTGGAAGAAAGGCGAATTTTTACGTACTCATTCTGTGAATAAACAGATTAAAAAGAAATAAAATTGGACATTGAAGTTAACACCCAGCGGCATCAATGTCATCTTTTATATCCATACATTCTATTCTTGATATTGAGCACTTTAACCCATAAATATAGCATAGCTTAAAACTATGTTATATTAGAGCGGTAACTGTCAAAGAGATCGCCGTGGATAATTCCTCGTGGCGCCTCGAGATATTCGAAACTTTTTATAGTTACATTCAGACGTAATTCAATGCCTTGATGCAGGGGTACTGTAAGAGAAAACGACATTTAACTGGCACGTCTCGAATCATTCTGTCCGTCTAGTGTTGAATTTCACCGTTTTAAAACAAAATGGCTTTCTGTCGACAGACAAGGTTAATATATCTTCATTGTTCTAGGACTGTGTCAAACATTTTTAATGAATATTAGTTGCATATAAAGAACTACAGATATTCTGCGGCTTCGCTGATGATTGAATCTATTGAATAGAAGTGTGTAGAGGTTGTGTTAATGGATGGATGCAAAATTGTTGAGTAAATTAGGCTCGTGATGAAATTAACAATTTCCTCTCACATTAAATTTCAGTATTCGACAAACATAGAATAAGGACAACATGAGAAACAACAGTTTTTGCACAACAATGAATAAAATATTTATATAAACAAGAGATACAGACAACTGGAGCAAAGAAGTGGTTTTAAAAAGTTCAAACGTCCTTTTATGTTTACATTGAAATGTTGTCTGGTTTGATAGATTGTAATTTGTTGAATGGTCTGTACAATAATGAGAAAGTGTTTTTTGGCATTATTTTAATTTAAGAAAATGATAAACAGTTCAAGTTTGTTACAAAAAATTGGGAAAATATGTTTACGATTTAGTTTAAGGTTTACGGAATTTTTGTTCTTTGATTTGTTTTCACTTGTTCGAAGAAATATTCTGTAGTTGAAATAAGTGTTTTTTAACAAGCTGTGTTTAAGTTAATTATGATAATATCTTGTATTAATTTGAATGTGGAAAACTTGAGTTGATTGTTCGTCATAAAATATTGCTGTGTGAGTGAGTTCTTTCAGGCTGGAATCATGTTAAGGAACTTTAACGTAAAGCCTGGAACTGTGTGACGAGTTCAAAGGATTCCGATCGGCTGACTGTCGAAAATGGAAGACGTTTCTTATTTTATTGCTAATTTTGGTCACGTGATAGGCTCAGAGAGGCTTGATAGATTTTGGCGGAATTATATTTTTAGTAAGGTCAAAAACTAGGTCGATGTTATTAAATATTAAGTGACCAATTAGAAGTTAGGATTTTCTAAAAATATTTATTAAGCTGTATAAGCTCTGTGATCCACTTTTTGTACGAAAAACGCGGGAAGTTCAAGGCAATATACAGTGTAACCTTATATAAGAGAGTTGTCGGGACCGGAGAATAAGTCTCTTATATCCGTGTTTCTCTTATATCCGGGTTTGGTCTATTTTCTTTAGGTAAGTATGGCTCTAATTTGGGACCAGAGAAAATATCTCTTATATCCAGGATTATCTTATATCCGGGTCTCTTATATCCGGGTTACACTGTAGTAAAAGGAAGAAGGAAGGAAATAATCACCAATTAGAAGATGATAGGTTATCTTGTTATTCGCAAGAGGGAAGTCTAATAATATTCGAGCTACAAATTAGAAACGCCAGAAAGAAGCAAATACAGCAATTTAAATGGGAATTTTTAAAAGTCTAAAATGTCACGTAGAAGTTCGAAGACATATTGAAATAGCAGAAGATGCCTTACAAAAACTAAAGAGAATAATAACAAACAAGAAAAAAATCGTAAGCATCATAGAAAATAATGTAATACCAATCCTTCTATGTGGCAGTGAATGTTGTGCAATTTCCTCGTGGAATTGAAGCAACAGACACGTGGTTAACTAGACGTATGTTGAGAATACCATGGACGGGTCATTTGAGCGACATGGAAGTTTGAACAAAAATTAAAGCAGAAATTTTATACGTAAAATAAAGAAGTATTTGAAATTTCTGAGAAAAGACGGTGTGGAGAATTTGACACTCAACAGATAATACTGATGGTAAGAGGCGAGAACGGAAACGCTTAGTAACTTACGTATCGGGCTCGTGTAAATGGATGGTAGAATAAAGAGCGGGAGAGATAGCAAAAAGACACACATTGCTACGAGTTCCAAAAGTCACGAAGATCGACAACGTACTGAAGGGAAATGGCACATAAAAAGAACAAATACTTTGAAAGTGATGATGCCAGACAAACCAGATAAAGTTGGGAAGAAGCAAGAATATGAGAAACAGGACAATAGGTATTTGGAATTTTCAACGTAAACGAAATTGTTCAGTATTTTCGGACTTCATTCTTTCTTTTTATGTGCAGAATCTCTCCACTTCCCCGTATCTCTTGTAGCTCTTAATAGGTTTCGTCCCTCTAACACCTCCGCCAGACCACGTTCTTTCGTCCACTTGCTTAAGTCCGCCAGGTATGTCATGCGTTGTTTTCCCTTGTCTCTCTTTCCCTCTATAGGACCTGTGAGTATCAGATTCTTCCAGCCCTCCTTTCTCATTACGATTCCCAGAAATTTCAGCTGCCTCTTCCTGATGTTAAGTATAATCCTCATCCTTGTTTGCATCGTATGAAAGACCTCATCGTTACTCACACGCTCGGTCCATGATATCCTCAGCATAACTTCTGTAGAACCCTATCTCTGTCTACTCGAGTCTCTTCTTCATCTTTGAGGAGACCGTCCAACATTCGCTGCCGTAAAGAAGGACAGCTCTAGTGTAACAGCTCAGTATTCTTTTCTTTGTTACCAAAGAAATACTCCTGTCTCGCAACAGAAGTGACACTCTAATTTTAGTCTGATCTACACTCTTGCGAAGATAATTCATGACAGAAAGAATTAGGTACATTCGGGTACATAGACCCGACCATTTTTCAGCATCTTTAGCTATGGGTTGTATATAAGAATTCGACGTTCTAAGCAGGTATCATAGGATTGCTATTCATCTTAGTTGGAGAAAATTCAGAGCCTAAAAGTTGATTATAAATGTCAATAAAAAGAAGATATGGAGGGCTATGAATGCTTATCTCCTGATAAGACATCGCACAGAAAAGAAGATTTAAACTTAATATATCTATAGTTTGGAAATTTTGTCCTTATAACTCAAGTATATACAATTTGTCTTCTTGCCACCATATTTTGAATAAAAGTGTAAAAACAGATTTCTACCGGATATTCACTGAATATAAGACATTTGAACGTGTGAAACAAATGTGCAACAGAAAGTGTATTGAATCGGTCCCTAAGGTTCTATACACGTAGGCGAGAACATAAAATCAAGAAATATAAATCTGATTTGATCAGTGAGAATGCACACTACGCCTGTCAAAATACTTATGTTCTCAGGTTAAAGCGTTCATCCCGCGAAAATTTCTTTTTCCCTTTGTCGAATTTTCATCCAGAATTATCTTTGTTGATACGCACGACACCACGTAGAGAGCCACAGTTTCAAAGCACTGATTTCACTGGGCTATGCTATCATCTGGATTTGACAGAAAAGAATAATGATAGGAAAAAGAAACAAACTAGAAAGCAAAGAACAACAACTCAGAGTCAAAATCTAGGTGTTTTTATGCTTTTTGTTTTCTTTCAACTATCTACAAAGTCGTGAGTACCTGGCAGATCCTCTTATGAGCCAAATAAGAAACTTTCGAAAATGCAGGAGTGAGAAACTTGTAAGTTATCAAAACTTATTTTTCTATATCATCTTAAAAAAAATTCAAGATAGCAAATATCCATGGTTTGTCACCAGACTCCGCGCCAAAAAAAAAGTCGCTATCATTCTACAGTGGCAACGTTGATAATTATCTTCAGAAAGTGAAGATTAAGTATTTTTGCCCACAGCTTTATCATAAATGTGTAGATAGATATAAGACTTAGCAAAAAAGAATTACTCTCAAATTTTGAACTTTTATTACAAATAATAAATTGAGGTTGATTAAATTCCTTACATGATTCTATATAAAATGTTACTCAAACGTTTAAAAATTATTAAGTCGTCTGATTTTTTAGATATGTAAATATATGTAGCAATACGATTTATCACACATGCTTAGACGAAAAGAGAGATTCTTTTTCGTTTTAATGACCAGTTTTTCTCAGGAATCTTATCTCCAGTCAACCTTTGAGTTGTTAATCATAAAAGTTTGTTAATGTTTTTAGATAGCAATAAAAGTAAGGTCGTTTGAAAGACTCGCCACGCAAAACCTGTCTGGATGGTCCCCGTTTCCGGCTGGTGGAACACAAGTGGGTAGAAAGGGGTGGTGGGTCCGCCAACAAGTATTCATATAATGAGTAGTCAGTACGTCAAGTCTTTTCGGCTTGACGGTCGAACTCTCTGCCTCTGAGCAGGGATGAACCCGGACGAGGCTCCGCCGAAGGGCAGAGTCTCGTTCGGGGAGGTTGACCAACCCGATCTCGTTTATACGGGTTCTACGGTCATTTTTTGGCCGAGCTTACGGGCTCGGAAAACCTACGTTAAACCCGGCCTTGTGCCACATGCAACCGTCGTGGGAGGGTGGCTAAATATTGTCAGTGAAAGGGTGAACAGTCAGTGAACCAGCCAGCAGAGAGTGAAACGGTCAGAGAGCGAGTGTAACGTGGTCTGTTTTTCCGAGACAAGAACTTAGTGAGAAATCAAATAAAAAAGGAGTTCGCTTTCTCGAATCTGACGGAAGACATTGCCGAAAAGTGAGAAATCGTATTTATTTTTTACTACATCCCAACCAAACATAGCGAGACCTTGAATGTCAATGTATATTATTAGTTCTCTCCTCTAAGCTATGATATATGCCTCTCCATGAACTCCAACTCTGCAGTACTACCATCTTCTTCATCGTACTAAAGAGGGTGCTGATAATTTTAGTCCTTGGACACACCAAAATAAACCGACACACCATATATATATATATATATATATATATATATATATATATATATATATATATATATATATATATATATAATATAAAAGTGAACATAGAAGTCAACACTTAGAGGCGACAGTCTGTTTCATGTTAAATGCAATCATGAGGGTGGCCTGATGATTGCATCTAGCATGAAGCAGACTGTCGCCTCTAAGTGTTGACTTCTATGTTCACTTTTATATTTACACACGCTCTATCTCTGATATTGAGCACTTTATCCCATAAATATAGCACATTTTAAGAGTATATTTCTTCATATACAGTGTAACCCGGATATAAGAGAGTTGTCGGGACCGGAGAATATGTCTCTTATATCCGGGTTTATCTTATATACGGGTTTGGTCTATTTTGTTTTATTACAAATTACAGGGGGGTAGCCAATCCCTATTGCCGACGATCGCTCAGGCGCATTTGTGTTTGTTCAATACCCACTGAGCCCACCTGTGGTTTTTACTGTAGCTATGCTGAGAAGACCTTAGTTACAATTTTTGTCAGAGAGCGTGTTATTTGTGATACTTGTGGCTTCGTGATAGCACGGCTATCGACGGACCCCAAGAGTTCCGTCTATCCAATTTCACTCACAAAGTTTGGGTCAACCCGTGGTATGGTTTTCAGGCACTTTCCAAAGCTGCCACACGCGGATAAACCTAAATACACACATGCACACTTTTGAACGTTTTCCTTTCTAGCACTTCCTCTTGGAAACTCCCTTGCATTTACTTGCTTCCCTGATAACTAAAATCTTTAAAAAATTAAATGCAACGTCAATCGCCATGTTCTATGTCCTTGAATCCCGTTAATCATTTACCATGTCCCCAATCATCGCTATAATCAGTGTTTTTCTCCCTTTCACTCCCTGTAAACCTCTTCGTACTAGTGCGTTTCCTTTCTGCTTGGGAGAGAAATTTTTAAAATTTAAAATAAAAGAACATTGGGGGAATTTAAATTTTATATTATACAGGTGATATCATTTATATATATATATATATATATATATATATATATATATATATATATATATATGTGTGTGTGTGTGTGTGTGTGTGTATATATATAACATTAGTAATTACTTAGAGAAAACAATTTCAACCCTACATATTTTTGGATGGTGTACTTTCATGTTAATATTCTTGTGTCAGATGTTTTAATAATGGTTTCCTGCATAGCATCAAAATTTCAAGATATTTAAATATTTCGTGTTTCCTTAAGATTTAAGTCCAATCCGAGTTGGACATATTTTTTATCCCTTTTGTTTCAACTGGGATTTGTGGCTCTGTCCTCGAAAGCAAAAGAATAAAAAAAAATCGCTGAACATAAATACACCGAAGAGTTTCACATCGAAGTATAGAACGCGCATCGACTGAGAATCTCAGCCCAATCCCCCTAAAGCAAAAACAGAATAGAAATTGTCAAATACGGATAAACAAAAGAGTCATTTCAAAGTGAAGCATGGTTGGGCCACGGTTCTTAACTTAATCCTTCAAAGCAAAAGTTGTTTAGAAATTCAGTTAAGAAAAGAAGATACAGAAAGGAAAATATTGATGACGTAAAATCTGAAACAACCAATCAAATTATCGCTAGAGTATAATCAAATAACATCGACACGATTGAAGCTTAAACCTATCAATAAAGATGCAAATCTATATATGTATGTGTTAAAGCTTATATATATATATATATATATATATATATATATATATATTATATATATATATATAATGTTTTAGACACATACACACACATACACATACAATATGAGTCAAAAGTATTTTGCGAACTTTCACATGATTTTTGGCAAATTGTATCATTTATTTGATACAACTTGTCCAATTGCTGCTGAATTGTTTATTTTTATTTGTATATATAATATATAAACATTAATTGTTTATTCTTTATTTTATTGCTTTGATAATGAGTGGTGAAGAAAAAAAGGTATTAGATCCATTTTACGCTGCCTGTGGAAAAACGAACTGAACACAAGGGCGTAGGCGAAACAAATTAATAGTGTGGAAGTCCCAGGAACTGGCAACGAACGTGTGCCATAAATCTGATAAAGACATTGCAAAGAAGGCGTCACAGTTTGAAGACAAAGGCAGGTTTAGGTAAGCATTCTGTTGTGGAAGATGAGACTTTGCTTGAAATGGTTAAGCAACAGCTTAGCATAAGCGTTCTCATTGAACTTGGTTCTGCATAAAGCACCATGAATCGACACATTCATAAGCAGGTCTACCGAAAGGTTCTTCGCTAACTGAGCAAAGACCAGGCACAACGACATGCGAACATTTGAAAATAACTGCTGGAAAATCCTCAAGATGCCCAACTTTTTGTGTCGCATAGTAACTGGGGATGAAAACTGAATATATTTTCGTACTCGGAATAAGAGAAATCAATAGCTTCGTTCCGACTAAGCTTCAGAACCTGCTGTCAAACGAGGACGGGTTGAACAAAAGGTCATGTTGTGTCCTTGGTGGAATTTCGTGGGGGTGTTGCACTTTGAACTTGTCCCAGATGATCATGTGGTAAACGCTGACCTTTATGCAGTGTATATATGGTTCTTTGAAAGCATGCTCCCCGCTATTGGTCCATTGCAAACGTGCAATCCTTCCTATAAATTGATAATGCTCCAGCACATGCTGCAAATGTGACCAAGGGAAAACTTGCGGGGATGCAAGACCTGTCTCAAACGGATGTTGTCTCATCGGATTGACATATTTTCCAAACAGTGTCTCATTTTCTCTGTTGAAGGAGGTTCAAAAATGTCGCTGAGCTTGAAAACGGTTTCAGGGATTTTTCTTACATTTAAACCAGCCAAAACGTGCATGAAGAATCTGATTCATTATTTGTCGGTGAGGTTGAGTTCTCTTCAACCAAAAATCTACACCTGATAATTTTAAGACAAACATTATTTTGTAAATAATCATTAATAGATTTTGGTATAGTCTTAGTGCATGATGCACAAAATAAACATCTATTACAAAGAGGAATAAAGACGACAAATCATACCTATTTAATAGTGAACCGCGATTATCAGGAATAACACTTGCTACAACATCAATATATCACATGATGCCTTATCAGAGGCACACCTGAATGACCACGACCGACACTTTACCGATGTCAATGCTCAGTCGTCAGTACAGTATAAGCTGGCGTAGAGATCTTAAATCTTTGGCGTACTTTTCTGAATATTTTCTGGAAACGTCTCACGAGATTTCTCACGGATTTGTTGTTAACGTCTCACGAGAAAATTTCGTTGTTCGTGATTCGGTCTTGCCACACACACACACACACACACACATATATATATATATATGTATATATATATAAATTTTATTAAGTTCATCGTCATGATCTATTTCACTTTTTAATAGATTTTTATAATTTCCAAATAAAATGTCTTGAAGAGCATGAACCTTGAGTAGTGGCTCAAGCAGTCCTTCGTGGAGTGCTGGTGTTGTGAAATAGTTTTTGCTTAGTTTAGGCGTTGAGCACTTTAATTTATTGTGTCAGTCGTTGATTCTTTTAAAATGTTTTCTTTCCTTATTCGGTAATTTTTACTTGTCTGTTGGCTCGTTATCTGTTTGTCACACTAACATTATTATTCTTTTGGTGCGCGGACACACACACACAATATATATATATATATATATATATATATATATATATATATATTTATATATATATATATGTATTCCCTGACGAGAGGAATATATATATATATATATATATATATATATATATATATATATATATATGTGTGTGTGTGTGTGTGTGTGTGTGTGTGTGTGTGTGTGTGTGTGTGTGTATGAAGAAATATAGATTTAAGGTGTGCTATATTTATAGGATAAAGTGCTCAATATCAGAGATAGAGCGGATGTAAATATAAATATAAAAGTGAACATTGAAGTCAACACTCAGAGGCGACAGGCTGTTTGATGCTAGACGCACTCATCAGGCCGCGAGATTGCGTCTAGCATGAAACAGCCTGTCGCCTCTGAGTGTTGACTTCAATGATCACTTTTATATATATATATATATATATATATATATATATATATATATATATATATATATATATATATATATTTATATATATGCGTGTATGTGTGTGTACGCGCATATTATATATACATTCATTTATAAAATTAGATATTCATTTATCTTATTACTTATTCTGTAGTGCCAGTGATCGCAGAGAAGAGATAAGAAATGATAAAAGTCTTTAATTTTACTTTTGATTTGAGTACTATACTTTCATAGATTAATTGCCTTTAAAACAATATTGTCCATAAATACTCTGGTAGTTTTGATCATATGGTCACATTTTGGTAGGTACCTCTACAAAATATAAACAAAAGAGAATAGCATGGTGAAAAAGACGCCAAACTTGACGAAAACAAAATTTTATCGTCTAATTTTCATATTATTGGGGTATTTTTTTTACATTTTTTAATCGATCCTAGCACGTCCAAAATTTTCGTTAAAAATCTTTTTTTTTTTTTTAAAAAAAGGGCAGATAATCCATCATTTTCAATCCTTTATTCCATTTTATAAAAAAGATGAAAATCTCATTTTGAAATTCTTTTAGAAATCAATTACCATTTTTTCAAAACTTAATAAATTTAATAAAATCAGAAATTATAATGTTCATTTAAAATATTTTGAACCAAGCTTAACTTAGCTTCTGCGCCGAAAAAATGTAATTTGAAAATAAAGCAGGTCATAACCTTTCGCGTCACTTGACAAGTGACGAAAGACATTTTCATGACGTTTAGATAACTTACGGAAGGATAATTCTTTCTACGGATGGAAGGAAGTGAAATTATTTAGATTTAAGTGAACAAATTATTTACCTCGTTATTTTTAAGGAAACCTTTCAGCTCTCTAAGTTTTTAATTTTTTTTTTTTGTACTTGCTTTCACCTTTACGTTTACGATGCTTTATGGAAAATATATAAAGAAATGAAAAAATAAGACTGTTAAAAGTGAAATTAAATTTCATAAGAAAGGTATCTAATTAATTTATAGGTACCTTTCTTATGAAATTTTATCAGAAGTGTACATAAAATACTATAATTTTATGTACATTTATTACATTTTACTGTGTTATTTGTATTTCCATTCATTTTATTATTAATTTTTATATTTAATTTATGGAAAATTGTCATAACTGAGATTAATATAAAAATAAGATCATATAAATTTCATAAGATGATACTGATACTTGTAGGTATCCTTCTCTGTTGAAAATGAAAAATCAAATTAACTTCTCCATACGTGTTTCGCAAAAGTAAAGGCCTTTACAGCGGAGAACAATGCTGAACTCAAATAACGCAACTTAATTGTATTCTGGTTGGTCTTCCGTACTTTATAATTACCGCCCGGTTATAAACACAAAATTACATTTCTTAATTACTGCGGATCTTCTGATTGGTCGAAATTAAACAATTTAGGATGCGCTAAAAAACGATCTATCTCATAAGGACACTTAGAAAACCCGATGCGGCTTTTAACCAATTTTATAATATTTTAACAACTTAAATGTAAAAATTTATTATAATTAAAGAAATAACAAATAATTGGATTAAAAATTAATTTTTCATCGAAAAAATCTTTTGCTTTCAGAAAATATTTTTCATATTCATAAAAACAACTAAAAGCAAATAAAAGCATTTGAAATTAAATAATACCTTTGTTTTATTGAGTTTTGTATGTTACAATTCAGAGCTGATTTTCAGGAACGTGGGGTCCAATTAAAATAAAACAAAACATGATTTGCATTCCTCAAAGCCTTGTGCTTTTAGCTATTGTAATCACTAAACCCGATGCGATCGAATTTCTAGAGTTTTCATAAAATTAGTTTGGTGGGGGGGTAATAAATATAAAAAAGATTTCTGCCATGAGTTTAATAAAAAAAAAACATATTTATAATAATTTCCATCATCTATAAATAGTTTCTGAAAGTTTCATCAAATTCCGACAATTATTTTTATTTTTGCAAGATTTTCCAAATTAATGTGTGTCATGTAAAAAAAAAAAAACGTGCTAAAAATTGTATGTTATTTTACTAGTACCGGTGATACAAAGAGAAACAAGGTTTTTTTAATCAAAATTTAGAATTTTCTAAGAAAGAAGTAAAAAATTTAAAAAATAATTTTTAAAAAAAATTTGGTCTTTCGTCTTCATAATAACATAAGCATTTAGACGATAAAATTTTGTATTAGTCAAGTTTGGCGTCTTTTTTATCATGCTATGCCATTTTTTTTAGCGAATTCGTGGAGTATCCTACATTTTGGGAAGTACTTGGAGCAGCGGCACATCATCGTATATACATATCCATATCTTTCGGAGAGTACGATTAAAACCAAGGATAATTCAAACCTCGAGCACTAGATAGAGATTACGACATTCGTTTATCGATAGCGCCCCGGAGAAGTTTAGACAAATTCAACTGACTCTAATAGAGAGTCGAATTCTGACAATGTCGAGTTATAATCTAAGAACAGCCATATCCTCCGGCAAAAGGGTCTGTCCACTTGAGGACGATATAATGCTATAAATATGCTCTGTATTTGTCACGTCTTTCTCGTCTAATAGTGGGCTGAAGGAAATAAATAAAATTGTTTCTATTGTCAAAGCATGCACGGTTTCTCTGTTGACCTTTGTCCTTCATAAATTAATACGTCTCTCCCTTCTCCCCGAATGGCCGGTGTCATTCCTTTTTGTACTGCTACTCAGGACCACGGGCAAAGGAGATGGAGGTAAATAGACAAAGAGATCTGATTAACCCAAGCAATAGCATAAAGCTGAACACAGTAGTAACCCTAGGTAACTAACCATTGGTATATAGTACCCAGCGCCATAATGTTTTTTAGTTTCTATTAATGTTAACTCAAAGTACAAAGTTTGAATTGCCTGGAAGTAAAATATTTCAAATAAAGATTTATATTTAATATTTGTTTTAATATTTTCAAAATCGGGTATGATATACCCATGGTTAGTAGTGGTGTAACTTTAATTGATGGTTAGTGTTCTAGGGTTAAATGATCGAACACTCTTACTAGTAAAGCCCATTTGATATACGCTCTACTTGTTGTCACAGGCCTGTGTTAGTATTGTGAATTCTGACTAAAATATGACAATTATTTCTGTTAAATGTTTCTGTTAAAGCCACTTATGCCACTAAAATCAACTGTTGTTCATTTTTTTCCTTTGTAAAATCGAAGTTAAACGCTGTACTAGATTAGCAGGTAGGTCGCATCATTTTACTGCTAAGTGTAAGAACAAGTTCTATGCTAATGTTTTTTTTTCTTCTTTCGATTTCCTGCTTTTCTGTGAACTACAATCATGAAAAAAATTGAATATATCGTTAATCATCTTATGTCACCTTGAATCCTTGTCTTTTTACGTCTTTTCTCTCTTCGACGTTATCTTCGTTTCTTTGACTTTCAGTAAATCCGTGCATCTGTGCCGCCGCCTTACATTCTTTTTCTTCTTCTTCTACTATGTGCCTTGTCACATCAAGACTTTGGCGATCGCGGCTCTACACAATTTCCTGTCTTTTATAGCACTTCCTAGCAGCATGGCCCGGCGTTGCCCGTGCTTGATTCAAAAATCGTACGACTCATATAGCAATCGCTATCACTTGACTTAAAATATTTTTGCCCTTCCTTGCCTTTAAAGGAGTGCCCTTTGACGTTTTGATACTGCTACATACCTTACTTCTCACACTGCGAATTTTTTCTAAGCTCTATACTAAATATTAAATCTGTTACGAAAAAACAAAACAAAATTAACACAAAACGACCAGCTTTAAAAAAGAACTCGTAACTGGAAAAAAACGATGAAAAAAAAATGTTAACAACAAATATTTTTTACACCCAACCCAGTTCTGCGGAATCAGAATCAACGTTGAGTTTAAGCAAGTGAATGAGCCAATTGGAGTAAAGTGCCATGCAAATTTAAATTTTTCCCACTTGTGACGAATGCTGCTATCGATTTTTTTTGCATGTTAGCATGCTAGTTAACATTCGTATCAGTCAGCTGTTGGCTCTCACGCTGGCCAATAGAATCTTCCTGCCTATTCGTGGCAGCCAGCTATAGGCTCTCACTCTGGCCAGTAGAAAATGGCCGCAAACTACATGAAAACTGCCGTAGAAGCATGAAAAAATGGATTATTTCCACTATCGATGGGAGTTGGGAAATGCAAAGTCGGTCTTAGCCTTTTCCGCTAACTTGGAGCGTGTGCATGTAAATTTTGATGCAAATGCGTCGCAAATTGCGGCCGTGCATTCGTTACACACACAAACACACATCTTGCCTTTTATAGATAGAGATTAAATTTTGTCTTTTTGTTATCCCTCCTAATGCCTGTCCTGCTATCCATTTATACAAGGTAATCCATGAGATGCATTCCGGTTATCTTGTCCTCATCATGTCCTATGAGTGTCAAGATTTCCAATCCTTCTTTCCTCGTAATATACCCCAGATATTTCTTTCTGATATTAAGTATAAGTCCCTTTTTCGTTTCCATTTTCTTCCAAACTTTGTCGTTGTTCACATGGTCCATGGTATCTTTAGCATCCTTCTGTTAAACAACATTACTGTTGCTTCAAGTCTCTTCTTCATCTGTGAGGACATTGTTCAGTTTTCACTGCCATATTGAAGGACTGATATTACATAACAGTTTAGTACTCTTTTTCTTTTTTCCTAATGGAATTTTTTTTATTTCTTAATATTTTGCTTAGAATTTAAAAGGCCCCTTTCGTTATCAAAATCCGCCTTTGGGTTTCAGTGTAACACTTTCCGTTCTTTGTAGCCCTTGATTGATTTTGTTATCTCCAATTTGTAATCTGCATGTTGGGATGTCCCTTTTCCTAACAACCACACATTCTGTCTTCTTACAATTGATATTTACTCCTTTTTTCTCTCGCTTTCTTCATTATCATCTATAGGAATTTTGTAGTTTCCTTTCTGTGTCAGCTATCAATTTTATATTGTTAAGACAATGGCTACCAATAAAGAATCCTAGGAGGACTTGTAATTCTCCCAGAATCGCTCTGTAGGTAGAATGAGTCTGGTGAGAAGAAACATCATTTTCTTACACCCTTTTCTATTGTTGTATATGTATTGAATCAGTAAGCCGGCGGTTTCCTCCCAGGTTATGGATTATTCTTTGACTAAGAATTTGAAGAGGTTAGGAGTGTAGTGTTCGAGGTTGCAAACAAACTGAAATCTGTTTCGTAAAGTAGTAGTTGTGGGGGAAGAATCTGTTTGATTAGAACGTATTTCTTTCCATTATTTACAATATCTATATTCAGAGTATTGTTTCGTCCTTGTGCTCTCCACCTTCCTCAGGTGTATATTGATCTGTGAATTCTTAATTGAATGCTTCATTTAACCTACGGGGATAGACTGTTCTCGTTCAACTGTTCATGTGTCTTATTTTTATTTAGTACTGTTCCATTATTGTTCCCTCGTTTCCACTGAGTGTAAGTACACGCTTTCAGACCCAGGGATTGAACTCAGAAGCCTCGATATTTTCTCCTTGTGTGCTGAGGATATCACGGAGCTAGTTGGTGAGGAACGATGAGGTCTTGGAGAGGATGCAAACAGGGTGGAGGCTTATACTTTACACCAGAAAGAGGCAGCTGAAGTTTCTGGGACACGTAATGAGAAAGGAAGGCCTGGAGAATCTGATACTCACGGGTCGAATAGAGAGAAAGAGAGACAAGGGAAAGCAATACATGACATACCCGGCGGGCTTAAGCAAGTGGATGACGGAACGTTGTCTGGGGGAGGTAGCAGAGGGACGAAACTTATTGAAAGCTACAAGAGATAGGGGCCATGAACGCTACAAGGGATAGGGTCCTGAAAGGACACGGCACATAAAAAAAGAAAAGAAATAACATTAACTATTGTAATTTTCTGGATTTCAGACTTACTCACTTAAACCTCGCCAACGACAGCCTTTCAACTTAATAGTATATTACTTCATATTTATAGAATTTGTATAACAATTATTTGCAAATATAAAAGGGGAATGTATTCTCAAATTGGCCTAATTTCAACTATATTTAAAATCTAAATGTAACTTTACTTGGACTCCTAGTAATCCTGAATCGGCAAGATCGTCTAAAGTCATTTTTGAACAGACAATCTAAGAAATTAGAATGATATATTTTTTAGAATGAGTTGTAAAAATTTTAATGATCGAAGATGAAGAGGAAAAGTAATCAAAATTTCATTTTTTTTATATAAAATAATGAAACCCGTAAAATAATAATACGTATATTTTATAGAAAAAAACATTCCTATGAAGAATATGTAACAAAACTGATTTACAAAATAAAAGTATCACTATTTCATAGCTATCATTATTTTATACAGTACTTAGATATATTTTCATTTGTTTTCCTCTTGCTATATTGATATTCTTTTCAATATTGGGAACACAAAAACCCACAAAAATATTATATCGCTATTATCTAGGTAAGTGAGATACAGGTTCCATGCTATCATTATTTAAATTTGATTTGGAATTATTTATTCTTCACTTTAGAGAATTTAAATAATATTGACGTTAGAAATGTATACTATTTGTTTCTGTTTTGTTGGAATATGTAAACATACCCACAAATAGAGATTGCATCATTATACTGTAAATTTAAATAATATATTAAGACGGAGGTGCGGGTGGTGTGATGTATATCGGCGCAAAAATTAAAACTGCCGAAGTGAGTTCTGTTGCATTTATTTTCATGTAAAAGCCCTTACGTATCCATCTCTTCTCCACCAAGTTAGCAGCTAAATATCAGGGTAAACTGGACTCTTCTGTCTTGGATAATAAATAGTGTAAGAGAAGCCTCCAAGTTAAAACCGCGTGGAAAGTAAAGCGTACACGCGTCTCTTTCACAAGAATGGTAATTCATAGATAATAAACTAAAGAAAACTGAGAAAGGTCATGATAAACTATGTCTTCAATAGAACATGGTATTCGCGAAATGTTCAGCAATATTAACGGGCAAAATTGGGATTTAAAAATGGATCCAATGTTTGTCAGGTATAAGTTGACATTCGTTAGAAATCAATTGAATAAGCCAACAATCCGTTTTGTTAATATTGCTAGTATTCATCTCTCTCTTTCTTTCTCTCTCTCTCTCTCTCTCTTTCTTTTGTGTGTGTGTGTGTATGTGTGTGTGTGTGTGTGTGTGTGTGTGTGTGTGTGTCTGATAAGGAATAAAAAAAACAATATCATTGCTACAGCGGGCACTTCAAAATCTATTGTCCGGAAGTAGTACGGAGTTTCTTGACTTCTTCTAAATAAACCTCTATGAGTACATACTGTCCGGGTAACGAGTCTCTACTCTCCAGGTGAATATTGTTTTTGACTCAGATCTGAGAGTCAATAACAGTGTTCTTTAAGACGTATGTCATCTGGTCGAAGATTGTGTTGGTGGTGGTGATGCTGCGCATGTTTTCTTAACAAAATTACAAATACGGGAAGCAAAATTACAGAATGCGTAGGCTATCCCCAAATTCCTTGTTATGCCTGGCCTCAGCAGAATGAGATAAGCCACCACCTGGTGATGGTAATCGCTAGACATTCTTTTCAGGTGCCCCTCTATGGCGCCTCTGTCTTTCACTTCCCCAGTACTAGTAGTACTATTGTATCAATCCCTACAACTGAAATAAAGCTAGGGGGAAGAAAAAAGAAAAGAAAATTGTACGTAGTTCATTCAGTCTGTGATGCAAACCACACGAGATGCCATAGACAACGCGCAACACAACTGTTAATTTTTGCATGTCTCTCTGTGTAGTAGTAGTTGTAGTAATGTTCTCCGTGTCCTGAATAGCAACCGGGCTTGCTAGGCATAACCGCCCTATGTTCGCCAGTTGTTCTATATTTATACTTGTCTAATTTGCATACGATACTACAACATTAGTTGTCAAGAAGAAGTTCAATTATTGAAAGAAATGACTGTAATCCAATGTTATGTCTTTTCTCTGTTGTATCATCCTTCATCTATCCCAGAGAATTTCTACTGACATCCGCGAGATGTCTTTGCCTAAAAAGCGTATAAAAGAAGTGGGCACAAAGTCTCTCTACTACTTCTTTCTCATGATGCAGCATGAGAAAGACCTGTTTTATTTCCCCTCCGAGGGACTTTGTAATATCTAGCAAATGTGTCACTTGGAACTCAACACAGCATACAAATGCCCTAAGCGGATAACTCTGCCAAACGAACAAGGAACTCTTCTCGAATGTAATCATCAAGAAAGTTTAAGAGAATTTACAACAGATGTGCGTATGAATAAATATATTCACACTTCCATTTATCATTTTTTTATATTATTACTATTTAGTTTGCTAAGGCAATAAACTTATAATGCTTTATATTGTCTGTTATTTATTTTCTGTATCCTGTTCGAGAAAACGTGCCATACGACTACAATATTACTTACATTAGGACTCTCTCACATGAATCTATATCCAATGCAGTATCAGCGAATATATCCTCCATCACTTATAAAGAATAGATAACGTCTCAAAACTTTCTGTCATATAGGATTTTCCTATCTGGCATTATCTTTAAATCAATTATTTATTATTTTTTTATTTCCTTCATTAATTCAATCCTTCCTTTTTTTTCTCATTCATTCACTCTCAGTTTTCTTTTATTTGCCTTTTGTGTCCTTTTCAAATTGACCCCGACATATATCCATAAAAATCAAGATACAGCTTTTAGTTGTTAGAGTTTACTCGTTCTTTTCCTCGCCATTGTAGTCCATACCATCACTTCTTTTTATCTCCTACTCTACTAAGTCTCAATGACCTGACATCACTAGCAGCGGTCACGTATTCAGGAATTTGGAGGTTCTGTACTCGGGGTGGCAATATAATCTAACCTCTTCTTTACAAGTTTATCATCTCTACCTTCTCATGCGCACAATTCAAGTGCTCAATGGACAAATGAGTGAAAGGATAAAAGGTTGTTTGGCAGACGACTTATCCACGCCAACGCTACGTTTCACGTTACGCATGCGTACCCACTGATAATCATAGGCATTGCTCTGCATACCGCTGCTTATTGGGTCCTTTCGTGTGGCTTTGGTCGAATCAAATGGCACAAAGAGAGTCGTTCACGCGAAAATGGCCAATGTGACCAGTTTTAGAAATTCTGCAATCAGATAGGCGTTAATGGAGTGACCCGGTGGGAACAATCGGTGATGGAATTTCCAGAAATCTGTCAAATTTATCCGCTTATAGCGACTGCTTATCTAGAATTTGGCTCAAGAAATCAGCTGCGGAAATAGAGACGACAGCTTTTTAGTGGATGGAAGTAAAAACTGTTTTTGATTTTTAATTTTGACGAGATCGCCCAGTACAAATATGGAAATATTGTCTGTTTGTACCTCCTCTTTTCCAGATTCGTCTTCATCGTTAAATGGCGATGGATAGAAAATGTCTGTCATTTCCTCTAAAATATAGTAAATGTTCTCCTGTTAAAATTACATCGGTTATACTTCTAGTTTCCGTGATGGAGGTGAGTCTATCACAAAGAGAAGCATTTTAACTCGTTTAGATTGTCTCTGCTGCAGTGCACACACCACACCACACCCACAAACACATACACACACACACACACACATACACACACACACACACACACACACACACACACACATATATATATATATATATATATATATATATATATATATATATATCAGTGACCATTGAAGTGAACACTCAGAGGTGACAGGCTGTTTCATACTGGACGCAATTGTCAGGCGGCCTGACGATTGCGTCCATCATGAAACAACCTGTTGCCTCTGAGTGTTGACCTCAATGTTCACATATATATTTATATTTACACACGCTCTGTCTCTGATATTGAGCACTTTATTCCATAAATATAGCACACCTTAAATCTATATTTCTTCATATAGCATAATATTTTTTTTTAAATTCACATTAACGTCAAAAACGTTTACGGTTTCTTTCTTCTTTTTAATATACACACTTTTCTCTTGTTGGAACTACTATAACCTCTTCCTTTTATATATATATATATATATATATATATATATATATATATATATATATATATATATATATATATATATATATATATATAAAAAGTAAGAGATCTTAAAATAAATTTGAATTTTGATTGTATGGAGAAAAATATTAAAATATTTTACACATGGACATGAACATTTACGTTCATGTCCATGTGTAAAATATTGCCTCCAGGAGAAGATCCATGCTTGCTAATGTTTTTCTTAAGAATTATTTATTTAATATATAAAAAAGATATCACCTGTATAATACAGCATTTGCTTTCTTTTGCATCTTCAGGGGGTTAAGTTGTGTGTGAGTATGTGTATGCGTTTCTGTGAATTTAAAACATTTCAACTGTTTGTTTTTTTACTGCTCATGCAGCGTTCTAGATTTGAAAGTTTAAAGTTCACGTGTTGTTTTAGTATTTTTTTCAATGTAAGCGGAGAAACTGTTTTGTTTTTGTTCATACGTATATAATATTTTTTCTTTCATAAGAATTGAATGAATTTGTTGCTTTACTCATAGTTGACTTTGTTTTGGGGTTTAGCTCTCTTATATAAAGGGCTTCAAGGATTTATTTTCAGTTTTTGCTTGCTATTGTTTTTATGTAATATATAGGGGTTGGATAAAATTATTGGAACAGGTGCAAATTCGACTCCTATATTTCAAAGACCTATTATATTAAGAACTTTAACTAAAACTTCGTAATTGCAGGTTATATCTATTGTAAATACGTTTATTTATCTAATTTACTGTCTTTGTCTTATTTATTTTTAGATTTTAGAATGCATGACCTCTCCGAGTTCGAAAATGGGCAAATTGTTGGAGCTCGTATGGCAGGAGCCTCGATCACGAAGGTAGCTAAACTGTTTGACTTTTCCAAGAGCTACCATATCAAGAACTATGACGCAATTCAAGAAAAGGGCAAAACCTCTAGCAACCATAGCAATTCGGGCCGGACTTGCAAGCTTACTGACAGGAACCGTCAGGAACCGTAACGCAATGAGTCAACAAATCATCGGACTACTGCGGCCAAAGTGACTGCTGAGTTGAATAATCATCGGAATACTCCAGTTTCTACTAAAACTGTTCGTCGTGAGCTCCGTAAAGCTCCATAAGGCTGGATATCATGGAAGAGCCGCCGTAAGGAAACCTCTTCTCTCCACTCGCAACATTCAGAAGTGGTTGAAGTGGTGCAGAGATCACAATGCCTGGTCTGCAGAGCAATGGAAGCAAGTCATATTCTCAGCCGAGTCCAGTTTTTCTCTTTTCCCAACTTCAGGGCAAGTTTATGTGTGGAGGCAAACTAAGTAACTTACAAACCTGACTGCCTTCTTCCAACAGTGAAGCATGGTGGTGGATCAGTGATAGTTTGGGCCGCTATATGATGGAAATGTCTCGCTCCAATAGTTGGCCTACATGGTAGAATCAACAGCAAAGATTACCTGAACATTTTAGGTGATCATGTTCATCCAATGGCTCAGACATTATCCCCTGATGGAGACTGCATCTTCCAAGACGATAATGCTCCAATACATACCGCTTGATTGGTTAAGAATTGGTATGAAAAGCATGAAAGTGAGCTAGAACATATGGAGTGGCCTCCCCAATCTCCAGATATCAATATTATTAAACATTTGTAGTGCATTTTGGAGCGACAAGTTAGGAGCCGCTATCCTCCACCGTCGTGTCTTAAAGAGCTAGAGCAGGTGTTAATGGAAGAATGGCTGAAAATTCCTCTGGATGAAGTCAGGGAGATGTATGATTCCATTCCTAGACATATTAAAGCTGTATGTGAGGCTAAAGGAGGACCAACTCCATATTAAATGAATTTTCTTTGAATTTAACAAGTGTTTCAGTTATTTTGTCCAACCACTGTAGATGCATTTTCAACTAGTACCCGTCTAATCTGTGAGTGTTCCTTTAAGTGCTGATATATTGAGCTATGTTCAGCCAAGTGAAATGTAAGTCATTTTGTTAGCATCGTCGTAGTGGTTGGCGGGAATATTTTCAGAAACGATGTCTTCTTTTGAAATTTGCTTTTTGCTGCACAAGAATTTACGATTGATTTGTGATTTAAAAAATCCTTTTCTCTTTCCAAGCATTTCAAAGAAACTGCTATAACTGCTGACAATATGTGTCTTCTGCCATCATAATATTGCTTGGTCTCAAGCCAGCGGCCCCACCATCGCAATCATACTAAGATATGCACAAAATATTCTGCCTAGCTTTGTATTATTTAAAAAATACCATCTTTTCGCAACAGTCAATAATCTGTCCAAGAATCGCATATAAATGCAAATATTCTTGAGTTGGGAACTAATTTTTCAACTTTTCGTCCAGTTCAAAATTATTGCAAGCTGACAGCGAAAGGTTAAATAGCTTCAATCTAGTTTTCTAATTAAATTTTAAAATAATTTTTCTCTCGTTCACACAAAAGTATGTTGTCTTAACAGGACGACCTATTTGTGGAACTTCTTGGATGATGAAGACAACTTTTCAGTCTTTTAATCTTCGATAATCTTTCTTGCGAATATCATAATTTGAGTTGTTTCTACGTCATTATTTTCTTTTTTTTAAAGAATAGAGCTTTACTTACTTGATGAAATTCGAAGACACAGGTGTAGTCAGAGTCGTCAAATTAATAAAGGACTTGAAACGCATTTTGACGACATAACATCCTGTAAACTCTACGGACACGAGCATGCATTACATTTCCTTGATGCAAATTAGAATAATACAAACATCATTCAGTATAGATAAAAGATTTCGAATATTAGTGATAGAATGACCTAATATTCGGAATAATTTGCTTATAAACGCTGACGTGCCAAACGTCATGGGATAGGTATCATGTGGGACCCATTCTAGTAGAAACTTTTGTTATCGATTCCGCAAGTGGCAGGAAAAAACTCTACATATATCTTCTTGATTCTTCTTCAGAATTGGTATTTTTAGATGGTCGATTTTACGTGCGAATCGATCACTCGTGAACGCCCCACAAATGCTTAGTACTGCCCAAGTTGGGTGACGTTGGTGGTCTCAGAATTCTTGGAAAATATTGAGTATGAGCCTCAAACCACATTTTAGCAACTTGCTCCCGATGAAACGATACATTATCCTACCTGAATAGCCCATCTTTGGGATCCGGTCTGAATGGGCAGGAAGTAACCTAATCAAGCGGTGTCAAGTCAATGTTGAGTTTAGGCCGATTATGAAAATTGCACCATCTTGCATAGCGTGCTTTATTGACAACTAGGATCCATAGCTTCATGGGGTCTGCGTTTCACATAAAGCCAACCATCATTCCGAACCAAATAGCACCGACACTGATCGAACAAAGCTACACACCCTGAATCTTCCAGTGTTAAATTAATGACACTTAATAACTCCAGGTGAAGTGTTCTGTTTGGTGATATGGTGTCATATCTGCCCATAACCGGGGCAATTTAAAAACGCTGATCTGACCCCACTGTTTATGCGTCCGATATCTCTTGCATTAAATGTGGATATGATTGAGCCAGTTTTACATGTCTGTTACCCCAGGAAATTCTAGGCAGATGCCTCTGGTCCCGAGTGTGGCGGCCTCGAGGTCAGCCTTTTCGGGATCGAAGGTAAACAGTATTGTTTCCGGTACGAACATGAAATTCTTACCCGAGGAATGTCAAATATCTCCACAGTTTCAGAAATAGAGTGCCCCATCCGTTTGGCTCTCGCTATCATGCCCCTTCGAACTATAATTCCTGTTACCATTGACTAACCAGATCTCAGTTTAAAACTGTTATTTACATGACGTCTATTTATGGTGTTACTACTTACAGTTACCTTAACACATTGACTTTTGTCACGCCTTGTACATATTTACGCTAGATGTCTCTTGAGACATCAACAATCATAAGTATTTTGGTCTAGACGCTACAGTATCATCGACTTGAGTGTTGTTGTCTTCGGAGAACAGTAAAGATTAACGGTAAATTCTGATTAGATCGGTTGTAGGAATCAGTATCTATAAACAATTTTTAGAGTAACTTTGATTCTGTAATTACGTTAACCGGTTTTGTATGTTTTATTTGCTTAATATGAACTTTTTTCTTATCTTTGTCGTAGCTAAATTCTGACGCTGAAGTGTCACAAGGAATTTGCCGAAGAAACTGCCAGTATGAACAAACTGAAGATTTGCTTGCCAATTTTTGAGAGGAAGCATTTTAAATGTAAAAACCGTACGAGATATGCACGCGCAAATAGGAGAAAATGGCCGGTGTATATATATTTTTACAGTAATATATATATATATATATATATATATATATATATATATATATATATATATATATATATATATATATATGTAAATATAATAATATAATATATAATATGTATAATATTATATATTAATAATATAATATTATATAATATATATATATATATATATATATATATATATATATATATATATATATGTGTGTGTGTGTGTGTGTGTGTGTGTGTGTGTGTGTATAATTTTTAGAGTAATATTGATTCTATAATTACGTTAACCGGCTTTGTATGTTTTATTTGTTTAATGTGAACTTTTTTCTCATCTTTGTAGTAGTTAAATTCTAACGCTGAAGTGTCTCAAGGAATTTACCGAAGAAACTGCCAGTATGAACGAACTGAAGATTTTCTTGCCAATTTTTGAGAGGAAGCATTTTAAATTTAAAAACCGAACCAGAAATGCACGCGCAAATAGGAGAAAATGGCCGGTTCAGATGACATGCAGTTACTCGATTGCCTGGTTATGATCAACAGACTTGTATGAGGGGATTAATTTCAGAACATTAAATGAAATTTTACAGATGATCCTTCGCGTGCGAGCAATTTCGTGTGGTGCAGTTATTTCCATGTCAATTAAGAACGTACGCGCCTTATAGCCAATAAGATACACCATCAAGTCATTAGAAAGTGTAGTGAGTTCGATCTTTGCGGTGGCAACATCAATATGGTCCGCTGTCAGATGAATGAAAACTTAATATGTGATTATTAGGGTACTCCACTCTGGGATAGTCTAGCAGGACGTTAACAGATGTGAGTTCAATCCTTCATAGCTACTTAACATTTGTACTCTTTTGTGTCACTAAAATAAGTTTTGTCGATATTATCTAAGTAATAGTAGCGTAGTAACAAAAGCATGTCAGTCCCTACTTTTTCACTAGTTAGGATAAACGATTCAACACTAAATGAGGTACTCTGCTTTGAACGCCTTTTGAGGCCTATGTTCACTCGTGACCTCAAGTGAACGGCGACAGTTTGCATGGTGCTTGAACGCAGACTTCAGGCTATGTGAATTCTGTTTTGGCTCGACTATTTATATATACTGGTCAGTGGTGCTTTATGGGTCGTAAGGTCTATTGTATTATCATGACCGTTGTCTGGGTGGTATCAATTATGTTTCAAATAATTCTAGAGGCTACTGAATAGGCATAATTGTGGATTCGAATTCGGTTATTTGTAGCTATTTATAATATTATAATATTTATAAACTTTTACTCATTATTTATTAGTGGTTATTTAATTATTTCTTTTTGATTATTATTATCTGTCTATATTTCTGAGATGAGGTATTATGTACACTATTTACATTATTTGAACTATTGTCCTCATCTTTGTCGTTTCGGCAGTTGTACGCCCCGGCTTTCTTCAGCTGGTTGGAATGTCGAACTGAACCCTTTATTTCGCTCACATGGCACAACGGATAAAAGCGTTAGATAGATCCAGTGAGAGGACCCAAAGAGTGTGAGTTCAATACTCGGTTAAGGTAGTGGATAACTTAGAGAGGAGAATTAACAGGAGATAATTGATAACTGACATCCATTAAACATGGCACGTGGAACTAGAAGAGTCTACCCCAGTGTAGGTTACTTTTTCCTCTGCTCCACTTGCCTTGACGTTTTGAAGGCACCTTTTGCTATTCCAATGTCCACTTATATTACATTCTGCGTCGTTTGTTCGTCTTGGATATGACGATAAAATACATCCGGCAGCAAGTTCTCTGATCAGAAGACCTTGCCGTCGGATGTAGTTTTCAGGGCTCCAACTATGGGTAAATAGTGACCTCCCAATACATTATTGTAGCAAAAATAAGGGCAGTGCATTTTTGTAAAAAAAAAAAAAATATTAATGCTGAGACGATAATTAAATTTTGGTATTAAGTGACCCATAAAGAGATAAACAAAACAAAACGTCGTCTTTTATACCTTTTACGAGAGAGTAACATTTTTGCACCTACTGGATTCTGACGTATCCTGTTCGTATCTCACATGTCGGGCTGTCCCACTTGCTCTTGGTTAAACATTCTATTTTCCAGCAATTCATGGTAATTCCTTTTCCTGTTTTCTTTTATTATACTGACTCCGAATTCCTGCAGTTTTACTTCTGTATCTGTCACAAACAAACAGTGTCATCTACGTATCTTATGTTAAGATTGTATCCACTAATAATAAATGCTGTCATGTCTTCTAGTTTTCTTAACCTCGTTTCACTGCCTAGGTTAAGGTTAAACTGTTGTAGAGTAGCTGAACACCCCGACAAGAGGGATTGTTGTAGAGTAGCTGAACACCCCCACAAGAGGGATTGGTCTAAGACTATTTAAACAACACTCTCTCTTAGAGGAGTTAACTAGTAATTGTTTATTACTTTAGTCTATGTTCTCAACCGTATATCATATTATTCTCCGAAATAAACTACTACTTATTTTCTATAAGTCTGTCAACCTTTCCTATTTACGACACATCATAAATCCGGTTAGAAGATGCGTCCAAGTCCCATACCCCTTTCTATTCTTGTGTATTTCACAGGTTTCCTCTAATTGTCACGTCCCATCAGGTTGTGGGCGAACACGGCTCTCCACAACTTTATGACCGTTGCAGATCTTAGTAACATTTGCGTTTTTACTATCCCTCCCTTCCACCGTCCTGCTATCTATTCGCACAAGCGCGTTAGGTGGCCCACAGCTTCCTCATGTGCTTCTTGTCTTCGACAGATCTTATGAGCGTCAAATTTTCAACGGCCACTTTACCCCCTTATGAATTCTACTAATTTAAATATTCCTCATTATAGTTATTGTTGACCATGTTCACCGTAGTCTTTGAATATAGAATCCAGTGCTGTACGTAATGTGTTCAATGGAACAACGCCAATATCACTATTAACAGCTGTTCAGTAATTCTTCAGGTCTTCAATATCAGAGGTTGGCAGTGAAGATATTCGGAGAAAGTAGCAGCTGTTCTGTAATTCTTCAGGTCTTCAATATCAGAGGTTGGCAGTGAATATTCAGAGAAAAAACAAAATGGCTGCCTTTATACACGTCGGATTGAATATTCTGAGCTTTCTGAATGGTTAACACTTCTCTTGGTGGACTATAAAATGAGTCAGCTCATTTTGGTTGGCTCACTAGTACATCAGATTACCCAAACACTCTAACAGTTATAACCGTCCTTAATTCTTCTTTAATGCTTCCTCGTTACTCACATGCTCCGTCAACAGTATTCTCAGTATCCTTCTGTAGAACAAGATCTCTGTTACCTCAAGGCTCCCCGTCATTTTTCAGCATTCAAACATATTGTAGGACAGTTATTACATGGCAGTTGATTTTCTTTGTTTTTAACAATATTTTCATATTTCTTGAGAATTAGCAGTGAAAAAAAACATTCGTACCTGTTTGACTTTGACATCTTAATTTCGCAGTTTGCATCGTGAGCTTTTTTCTCTTGCTGGCAATCATACATTCTCTTTTTTATGTGTATTAACCGAAACTGTCATTCCTACTATGGGACAGGTTATAAAGTTCGTATAACGCTCGTAATTCTGGTTAATAATACGGTAAGCAAACACTGGAACAAAAGTTTGAAAGATGAACAGGTTTTGTCACATGATAGATTAATAAGATAAAGCTTTATTGGATAACACTGAAATACATTATAGTATAAAAAGAAATGGTAAGTTCAGTCTAAGGGAAACAATAATTGACACAAAGCAAGTTCAGTCGGCCAATGATAACAATTCCAGAACAACGTAACTATAAACAAAATTTCTTTTCTATCCTCTGCCAGCCGCTATGATGGATAAAGCATTACCTCGAACCGTCGCCAGTGAGACACGCTGCAAGAGCCACTCCGTTTCGCGAGGCTCGTTCCTTAATCGAGACGCAATCGCGCCAATCCTCCAAAGGAACGCCATCAAACGAGGGCCAATAACCCCTGAAGTCTCCACTGCCACAAGAGTAAAAAAAATCTATCAGCAAGAGAAGAATATTTAGCTATTTTTTTTTATAATTAATTATTATGATTAATAATAGAGCCATAGAGAATACCATCGTTCAGTGCGGTAATACGTTCGACTCAAATGCTACGCTTTACGGCCTATTTTGTGATGACCATTCCTATAAGCAAGGCGTATTGACAAGTCTGTGTTCAACAATTAGTGTAGAGAAGGCCGGGCGTCTTTCGACACAACTGTATTATTAATACTACCGTATTTTGAGAATTAACTTCTTTCATCAGAATCTTACTAATGTCGACCAAATTTAAACTCAGCTGAAACCTCAATCCATAGCTAAAGATGCTGGAAAAATTGCCGGTTCCCTATACCGCTCTAGTAAGTACCTGGCTCCTCCGGTTAATGTCTGACTTTACAAGAGAATGATCAGGTCGAAAATGGAGTACTGTTGCCATATATGGACAGGAGCTGCTCAGTCTTCACTTTCCAGTCCCACTAGAATCCAGAAACATCTCAGTATCCTTGCCAGTGATGAATTATCTCCCAGCCTACAGCCTCTTTTTCGCAGACGAAAAGTCGCAAGCCTCTCCCTGTTATAAAGTTATTTCAATGGAAAATGTTCAGACAAACTAAATTTCTTTGTCCAACCAGTTTTGACCTTCGCGGCTAAGGCAAATTGTAGCGGACCACCATCACTGATTCCGTATTCCATTGGTTAGATGTAAGTTCTACTCGAAAAGGTGCTTCCCACGAGCCGCTGCTTGGCGTAACCGACTCCCAAGAGGAGGCTTCGCCGATCACTACAAACTTAATCTGTTTAAGTCTAGAGTCATCGTTACCTTCCCCGCATATCTGCATAAACTGTTCCTCCTAGTCTGTAATAGTTTATCTCGAGTGGCTCTTGGGCCTTGTACAGAGTGAACATCACTGTAAAAAAATCTCTTAGTGTTCATCGATGCCAATATATTACGGCCGTTATTTATTTTCTTTCTTCCTTAAAAAATTTATTCACACATATTTCGATCCATGAAAATATGTCCTAACTTGTATTTGTCCGGACATGGATCACTCCGTCTTTAATAACGATCAGTTTTTATCGCCTGTCTCAATCAAAATACATTTACGTTTTCATATGAAGAGTAAGTTTTCAAGTCTTTATATCATTTGCTGAATGAGCATATCCGAACGGGGGTTCTCAAGTACAGTCGGTCAATTTCAGCTCGTGGATGGATATATCTGTAAGCTGCGCCGCGTCATTCATTAATGCCTTGTACGCAGTTACTTCCTACAAATGGACACGGCCTTCGAGGTCAACTGGTGCGCAAATGGCGGGAAGAGTGCGTACGTGTGTATGCATATGTTATCATTTATTTATGCGTGTAACACAGAAAAAGCGTAAAATAACGACTATTGGCTTGTCAACTCCTCCTAACCTTATTCAAACTTTGTCTGTTTATCGCTTGAAACACACACACACAGACACACACACATACACACACACACACACATAAACAAGTTCTTTCTCTCTCTTACACACACACATACACAAACCTTCTTTTTCTCTCTTTCTCTCTCTCTCACACACAGAAAAGAGAGGTATGTGTGTGCGTGAGAGAGAGAGAGAGAAAGAGAGAGGGGGGAAGGGAGAGGCAGGGAAGAAAGTGTACTGAAAGACTCTCGATTAGAGTCAATTCCCAAAAGCTGGCCAAAGATATAAGATATTTTAGCGGAGGATTTTGTTTGACCTGAGATCTTTTATAGATATATACATATACACTCACACATATACAACACACTCACACACAGTCACACACACACACACACACACACACACACACACACATACATACATATATATATATATATATATATATATATATATATATATATATATATATATATATATATATATATATATATCATGAGTATTATATTACATACTTGCCGCTGCCTGAAGCTAGTTTGACATTAAAATTACGACCTATACTTCCACATGAAACTTTTAGCCGCGGACAATAGTAAAATTTTAAGTACTGATATTTTATATACTTTACATTGTATCTGCAGTTTCTGAAACTTTTGCTTTACACACGCACACACATAGACACACACATATACACACACACCCATATTCTCTCTCACACACATACACACCTTGGCGCACACACACACACCTTGGCGCACACACACACATACACACAAATATATATATTATATCCAAATGTAAAAGAACGGACTGTAAGATTTCAACGTTCAAAACAGTAATTTAAAACAGGTCCCAATACAAAAGTAGAGCAAAAAATATTTGTTTATAATGCAGTGTTACATTAGAACATGCGCTATTAAACTGTACATCTTGTTTCAACGTTAAACATTTTTTAACGTTTCATCAGGCGGGGAAACATAATCTAGCATCGTGATTTCCCACCTGATGAAACGTTAAAAAACAGTTTTTTACGTTGAAACAAATGTAGAGCTCTGTATTGTGTATATGCATGTTCTAATGTAACACTGCATTATATATATATATATATATATATATATATATATATATATATATATATATATATATATATAGAGAGAGAGAGAGAGAGAGAGAGAGATAGTAGATAGATAGATTAGGAGGCACGGTGGGGTAATGGATAGCGGAGAATCCGTTGCATTCACTTACATGCTAATACCCATGGGAAAGGTAGGAATCCTCTTTTTCTCCCCTCAGTTATAGGTAAATAGCAGGACAGCCTGGGATGGCACCTGGTCTAGGAGAAAGATAACTCTGAATTCAAAACCTGCGGAGGGCTTTTTGGGGACCTTGTGGCATACGTTACACCAGGTGTCTGTATTTGGCTCTTCAAAAAGTGTGGTTGTAACTGCAAAAAACCTTCAGCACTATAAACAAATAATATGTGCAGGTTGTATTGCGGTTGGTGGCAAGGAACTGAGTGGCCTGACCCTAATCTAAAAGGGTTCCCGGTAGGCGGGGGTCAACAGCCCGCGTCAATCAAAGCCAGGAGAGTTCACGATATAATATATATATATATATATATATATATATATATATATATATATATATATATATATATATATATATATATATAACATTCCATGGTTCGCTACAAACATGTTTCCTCCGTTAATTAAGCTGTTTCGTTATTGAATAATAGTCACCTTAACTTAACTTTACTTAATCTGTTGCCATTGTTGCATCTTCTATTTGGTAGGTATAGCGCATATATATACAAACAAACAAACATGCACGCAAACACACACACACACACACACACACACACACACACACACACACACACACACACACATATATATATATATATATATATATATACATATATATATATATATATGCATATATATATATATGGATATGCATATAAATATATGTGCATGCTGATTCCTTATTATAAGAGAGTATGTATATATGGGGGAATATACATATGCAGGCTAACAGGAACACTCACGTACACAGGGAGAGAAAGACATCTCTCATCAACACATCTATCATCACCACCTCTCATACCATGCTTAATGCTTTTATTAACATTTAGACAGAAATTCATTTTTGCCAACACTCCAGAAAGGTGTTCAAGGTCCTCTCACAAATACAGAAAACGAACAATGAGATATTTAAAGAACATAAGGAATATTTATTACTTTAAAAATTTATTCCTTTTATTTACCTGAAGAAGATCATGGGACCAGAAACACGTGTAGCAGAAATAATTAAATATAACATATATACTAAAAAAATCCACATTATAACCAAAAACGTTTGTAGTATCTTTCTTTTTTAAATTATACAGTTTTCTCTCGAAGGAACAACTATAATATTTTCCCTATATATATATATATATATATATATATATATATATATATATATATATATATATATATATATATTAAGAACGGGCGAAGCAACCGGTTTCGCTCCCGCTCCTCAGGCTTCCAACGGGAGATTTAATTTTAAATTAAAAAACACAGAAAATGTACAATGAAAAGGAAATGTGGAGGAGAAATATATATATATATATATATATATATATATATATATGAGCAAAAGGAGCTAGTGGCAAATGACAGCGAGCCCCAACAAACACTCACGCTGTTTGCTCAAAGAAAGCTTGCGAGACCTGATGTAAAGTGCCTCCAGCACCTTAAGGTGAAATAAAGAGTGTGACCGGGACAACACGGTGAACCGGTCGACACTAAAATTAGCTGCACACGATCTGCTCTTTAATAAGTGCTCACATATGGCGGAACCGTAGGTGCTTTGGACGAGTCCATTCAACGGCAAGGTGTGGTTCCTGATTTTGGTAGGAATGTGCTGTTTAATTCTCATGTCTAGGCGTTGTGTCGTCCTTCCTATGTAGTCAGACCCGCCACTACAACCGTATTTATAAATTATAGAATTAATTTGATGAGGAGGGAGAACGTCTTTCCACACTGGACGAATCATGGGCCGGGTTTGAAAAACTATCCGGACCTCAACAGAGAAAAAACAGCGACGAACTCTTGATGACATTTATCTAACTATACTTTCACATTTGGTTCCAATCCAAGGCAATCTGAGATAACCGGGCACTTTTTAACAACACAGAGTTTGGCACTTCTGAACTCCTCAATTTTGTTGCGGATGACCGAATGAACAGTGTCAGGTGGATAACCTAAACCACATAGGGAATCCTTGATAAAATTGATCTCATCGTCCAAGAAAATGTCTTCACAAAAATAGAAATAGATGTAAGACAATGATATATCTTCTCACCAGACTTATTCAACATATTCGATTCTGATAGAATTAGAAATCCAACTAGGACTCATTACTGGGGACCAAAATCTTAATAACATAACATATGCAGATGAAAGAGTGTTGAGAGGAGACACGGAAAGGAAACTACAAGAACGCCTACGGAAATTCGTGTAGGAATGTGAGAAGAAAGAACTAATCATCAACTGCAAATAGGCGTAATATATAGTGGTTAGCAAAAAGAAGAATCCATAATGCAAGTTACACATTGGAAATACTTAAGCTAGTACAAGAATTTAAATATCTGCGAAATGTTTTAACAGAATATGAGACACTGATAACCAAAGGCGCATTGGGATAATGAAAGATACCTTGGAAAGGCGAAGCAAATTATAAACAATGAAAACGTTAGGAACAAAGAAAAGAACGTTAGAAACAAAGAACGTTATAATGAAAGAAACGATTGTTAGAAGCAAAGAAAAGAACGTTATAAACAAAGAAAAGAATGTTAGAAGCAAAGAAACGAATGTTAGGAACCAAGAAAAGAACGTTAGAAAGAAAGAAATGAAGCTTAGAAGGAAAGAAACGAATGTTAGGAACCAAGAAAAGAAGGTTAGAAGCAAAGAAACGAATGTTAGGAACCAAGAAAAGAAGGTTAAAAGCAAAGAAACGAATGTTAGGAACCAAGAAAAGAAGGTTAGAAGCAAAGAAACGAATGTTAGGAACCAAGAAAAGAAGGTTAGAAGCAAAGAAACGAATGTTAGGAACAAAGAAAAGAGCGTTAGAAAGAAAGAAATGAAGCTTAGAAGGAAAGAAACGAATGTTAGGAACCAAGAAAAGAAGGTTAGAAGCAAAGAAACGAATGTTAGGAACCAAGAAAAGAAGGTTAGAAGCAAAGAAACGAATGTTAGGAACCAAGAAAAGAAGGGTAGAAGCAAAGAAACGAATGTTAGGAACCAAGAAAAGAAGGTTAGAAGCAAAGAAACGAATGTTAGGAACCAAGAAAAGAAGGTTAGAAGCCAAGAAACGAATGTTAGGAACCAAGAAAAGAAGGTTAGAAGCAAAGAAACGAATGTTAGGAACCAAGAAAAGAAGGTTAGAAGCAAAGAAACGAATGTTAGGAACCAAGAAAAGAAGGTTAGAAGCAAAGAAACGAATGTTAGGAACAAAGAAAAGAACGTTAGAAGCAAAGAAACGAATGTTAGGAACCAAGAAAAGAAGGTTAGAAGCAAAGAAACGAATGTTAGGAACAAAGAAAAGAACGTTAGAAAGAAAGAAATGAAGCTTAGAAGGAAAGAAACGAATGTTAGGAACCAAGAAAAGAAGGTTAGAAGCAAAGAAACGAATGTTAGGAACCAAGAAAAGAAGGTTAGAAGCAAAGAAACGAATGTTAGGAACCAAGAAAAGAAGGTTAGAAGCAAAGAAACGAATGTTAGGAACCAAGAAAAGAAGGTTAGAAGCAAAGAAACGAATGTTAGGAACCAAGAAAAGAAGGTTAGAAGCAAAGAAACGAATGTTAGGAACCAAGAAAAGAAGGTTAGAAGCAAAGAAACGAATGTTAGGAACCAAGAAAAGAAGGTTAGAAGCAAAGAAACGAATGTTAGGAACAAAGAAAAGAACGTTAGAAGCAAAGAAACGAATGTTAGGAACCAAGAAAAGAAGGTTAGAAGCAAAGAAACGAATGTTAGGAACAAAGAAAAGAACGTTAGAAAGAAAGAAATGAAGCTTAGAAGGAAAGAAACGAATGTTAGGAACCAAGAAAAGAAGGTTAGAAGCAAAGAAACGAATGTTAGGAACCAAGAAAAGAAGGTTAGAAGCAAAGAAACGAATGTTAGGAACCAAGAAAAGAAGGTTAGAAGCAAAGAAACGAATGTTAGGAACCAAGAAAAGAAGGTTAGAAGCAAAGAAACGAATGTTAGGAACCAAGAAAAGAAGGTTAGAAGCAAAGAAACGAATGTTAGGAACCAAGAAAAGAAGGTTAGAAGCAAAGAAACGAATGTTAGGAACCAAGAAAAGAAGGTTAGAAGCAAAGAAACGAATGTTAGGAACCAAGAAAAGAAGGTTAGAAGCAAAGAAACGAATGTTAGGAACCAAGAAAAGAAGGTTAGAAGCAAAGAAACGAATGTTAGGAACCAAGAAAAGAAGGTTAGAAGCAAAGAAACGAATGTTAGGAACAAAGAAAAGAACGTTAGAAGCAAAGAAACGAATGTTAGGAACCAAGAAAAGAAGGTTAGAAGCAAAGAAACGAATGTTAGGAACAAAGAAAAGAACGTTAGAAAGAAAGAAATGAAGCTTAGAAGGAAAGAAACGAATGTTAGGAACCAAGAAAAGAAGGTTAGAAGCAAAGAAACGAATGTTAGGAACCAAGAAAAGAAGGTTAGAAGCAAAGAAACGAATGTTAGGAACCAAGAAAAGAAGGTTAGAAGCAAAGAAACGAATGTTAGGAACCAAGAAAAGAAGGTTAGAAGCAAAGAAACGAATGTTAGGAACCAAGAAAAGAAGGTTAGAAGCAAAGAAACGAATGTTAGGAACCAAGAAAAGAAGGTTAGAAGCAAAGAAACGAATGTTAGGAACCAAGAAAAGAAGGTTAGAAGCAAAGAAACGAATGTTAGGAACAAAGAAAAGAACGTTAGAAAGAAAGAAATGAAGCTTAGAAGGAAAGAAACGAATGTTAGGAACCAAGAAAAGTAGGTTAGAAGCAAAGAAACGAATGTTAGGAACCAAGAAAAGAAGGTTAGAAGCAAAGAAACGAATGTTAGGAACCAAGAAAAGAAGGTTAGAAGCAAAGAAACGAATGTTAGGAACCAAGAAAAGAAGGTTAGAAGCAAAGAAACGAATGTTAGGAACCAAGAAAAGAAGGTTAGAAGCAAAGAAACGAATGTTAGGAACCAAGAAAAGAAGGTTAGAAGCAAAGAAACGAATGTTAGGAACCAAGAAAAGAAGGTTAGAAGCAAAGAAACGAATGTTAGGAACCAAGAAAAGAAGGTTAGAAGCAAAGAAACGAATGTTAGGAACCAAGAAAAGAAGGTTAGAAGCAAAGAAACGAATGTTAGGAACCAAGAAAAGAAGGTTAGAAGCAAAGAAACGAATGTTAGGAACCAAGAAAAGAAGGTTAGAAGCAAAGAAACGAATGTTAGGAACCAAGAAAAGAAGGTTAGAAGCAAAGAAACGAATGTTAGGAACCAAGAAAAGAAGGTTAGAAGCAAAGAAACGAATGTTAGGAACCAAGAAAAGAAGGTTAGAAGCAAAGAAACGAATGTTAGGAACAAAGAAAAGAACGTTAGAAGCAAAGAAACGAATGTTAGGAACCAAGAAAAGAAGGTTAGAAGCAAAGAAACGAATGTTAGGAACAAAGAAAAGAACGTTAGAAAGAAAGAAATGAAGCTTAGAAGGAAAGAAACGAATGTTAGGAACCAAGAAAAGTAGGTTAGAAGCAAAGAAACGAATGTTAGGAACAAAGAAAAGAGCGTTAGAAACAAAGAAAAGAATTCTATGAACAAAGAAAAGAACGTTAAAAAACAAAGAAAAGAACGTTAGAAACAAAGAAAAGAGTAGTTATCTGATCATTTTCCCCGTTTGACAATGGATGCTGGACCACACAGATAAAGTAGAAACTTGTAGCAACAGACGTGTGGTTCTACAGAATACCATGGATCGAACATTTGAGCAACGACAAAAATTTAGAGTAAAAAGGAAACATAACATCATGAAGGTTCAAATTACTAGGGTACATAATGAAGAAAGAAGGCTTAGAAAAACTGACACTCAGAAGACAGCGATAGAGGGGAAACAACTCAAAACCTACGTATAGCTCTTGAGTAATTTAATTGCAGAGCTAGGTTTAGGAGAGATAGCAAAAAGACAACGTTAAAACAATTGTACAAAGGAGAGAAAATCGTGGCAAGCCATGATCGGCGATGTCCTGAAGGGACCCGGCATATAGATGAAAATTATATTTTTATGGGGGAAAGTGCTCAATATCAAGAATAGAACGTGTGTAAATATAAAAGTAGAACTAAATGCAACAGCGAGTGACGAAAGCCTAAAGGTTCAGGCTAGTTCAGTGTCTGTTCTCATCTATCTAATATATATATATATATATATATATATATATATATATATATATATATATATATATATATATATATATATATTAAAGGTCGTCTAGAAGCCAGAATAGATATTGGGAACACAAGCCATAACACACATGGAGGATTGGTACCAAATTATACTACCCAATTATTTCACATCCTGTGGTTTGTAGAAACAAGCTAATCCTAGAAAACCCTATTTATGCCTCTCCCTCTCTCTCTCACTCTCTCTTGATCTATCTATATATATATATATATATATATATATATATATATATATATGTGTGTGTGTGTGTGTGTGTGTGTGTGTGTGTGTGAGGGTGTGTATGTATGTATCTGTGGGTAAAATGTATGCGGAAAGAAAAATCTGCATGAGTTCAAATTCTGACCTAGGTCTTTACGTTCACTTTTGAACAAATAAACACGCACGCACACACACACACGCACACGCACACACACACACACACACACGCACACACACACATATATATATAAATATAATGTCTTTTAGGGAATAGGAAAGTGCAATATTCAAATTAATTTCGATGTATGTTTGTCTCTGTTGTCGATATGAAATAAATAGGAAATAGCACATTCGGCGGGGGATTAGATTTTTTCTCTTGGGTAATACAAATGTTTCTTAGTGTGCCTGAAATGATTAATCTTCAGTCGAAAATAGAAGGGAAGGTTTAAATAATAGGATAGATTGGGAAATACCTTCAATAATAATATGATTACCGAATTAGAAAAAGTGGGAAAGGAGGTTGTCGTAAATTTGTTGGACAAACAGATGTGTTGGAACTAAGTGAAAAATAAAATACACGTGGTGAGATCTGGTATGGGAAAAGGTTTGGTTAGAAATGTTTCAAACATCTCTTGCGGATGTTAGCGGAGGTAGAGACATTGAACAAATAAGTGCGTATACAGAATACAGTTTATGATTTATATGAATCAAATAGAAATATTTTTATGATGACACATCTACACACACACACACACACACACACACACAAATATATATATATATATATATATATATATATATATATATATATATATATATCTTTTTACCCCAAGAAAAGTAATAAAGACACTAACACTCATTGCATTTAAATTTTTAAAATCAAAGTTGACTGGAAAGCAAAATGCCGGAAGTGATTTCGACAAGCGAGACGTTCGATAGAAGAAACTTTTAACACAGAACTTACGGTTACATCTAGCTATTTCAACTATAAAATGCATTTATACGAAGAAAAACCAAAATTAAGCTACATTATGGTTGTAGGAAAGTAATTTAATGCGTTAAACTGGGTCAGGACTAATCAAAATCCTACTTTTGTTTTGATCAAGAATCTTTAAATATATAAATGGAGCACCAAACCATTTCTGGTAACAATATTAAAAACAAGGATGAATGGTAGATTTATAAAAATGTAAGATAGATTCTGATGAGAAAAACTTGTCTAATACGACAAAGCGAACTAATCATCCTAGCAATAGACATAGTAATTGATTGACTATAAGCTTTCCCTATCATGTTACCGGAAAATGTTAGTTCGAAAATGCGCAATCATTCTTCTGGCGTGTAGCATCTGCTATCCATTGCTGATGTAAAGTATAAAGGTTTTACTCGGACGATTAAATGATAAAAGTTTCATTTTGGATAACAACAGAATGTACATCATTTCTTTTAGACAAGCTGCCAATTTTTCCTTATCGAAACGATCTGACTTACTATTAAGACAGGAGTCTTGTGTCATCAGCATAGATACCAAGTTTAGAACTGATGTCACCAAGAATGTCGTTAATGAAAATGAAGAACAACCTAGGTTCAACGATAAAGCACTGGGGGCGCCTGTATTAAAGCAAAAAGATCCAGATGAGTAACCGTTCAAGACAACTTTCATTTCGTGATTCGATAAGGAGGACCGAATCTGTTTAAAAATTCTTCCTATAACCTTTCAACTTCTGAAGAAGATCAATATGTCAAACCCTGTTAAATACCTTCGAGATTACTTCAACAGTCCGAGCTTCACCATTCTTATCTTAATCCTGAGAAACTCTTTCAGCGATAACACATCAGCCGTTGATCTAGAGTAGCAAAAGCTTTATTGTTTGTTTAAAAGAAGGCCCTGTGGTGTGAGACGTTCCCCAATATAGAGTTAATTAGAACTTTTAGCACTTTGACAAAAATGACGCAGAAGTCTAATAAGCCGATTGTTAGAAGGAACCAGATGCTTCGCCCGAGTTCCTAAAGAACGGAACGACAGATAAGGATTTTCAACAAGCATGAAACCATTTGCAGTTGTACAGTTTAGAGAGGACGGGAGCCAGTTCGGGAACACATTTCTTAAGGATTATTGTAGCGATACTATAAAGTCTAAAGGATTTAAGATGATCGAGTTTAGAGATGATAGCGGAAACCATGGGGTAATATGCATATCACTCGTAAGTTCTTAGTTCTAAGTGGAAAGTCAGACAAAGATAGTACAGAGTAGAATTTACGAGCAAAACATTCTGTTTATCAATAGAAGTCGCCACCTTAAATTAAATTAAATATGAGGGATAGAAGACTTACTCTTATTTAAGACGCTATTACAGAGCTGCCAGTAGTTACAGGAGCAAAACTTGTTAGTAGATATGTAGTGTCTCATTCTATCAGCAAGTAGGTCTTTGAGGACACGCTTACAGTTGTTACGAGTCGAGGCAAATAGGATTCTGTTATGATCGGAGCTATCACGCTGGAACTCCATGAAGAAATGATTCTTTTGGGGTATAGCGGAAGAACAGTCCGATATATATATATATATATATATATATATATATATATATATATATATATATATATATATATATAATGAAATGGACAAATTCCGACAATTATTCGTATGAAATTTTCTCGGACATTCAGGCCGGTAAATGTTTAATACTGTTAAACAGAGCATTTACTTAAATACTTGTATCTATAAAAAGAATATTAAACATAAAAATGTCTTAAAATAATTGTCGGACTTTGCCCATTTCATAATGTCTGACGTCATTTGTTTACATTTGATACGCCATGAGCAGATATGAATGTACGTGAAAGATTCGTGGAGGATTGCAGTTTATTAGCAGTAAATTCGACCTTGCCAACCGAACGATCCTCAGGGGCCGAATCGGTTAAAAGGTACGTCAGGCTATATGACGGTTCCGTATAAGATACAGGTTCGAATACTGCCGGTGGACGAATATTTTGTATGAGAATTTCTCGGACATTCATGCCGGTAAATGTTGTTTAATACTGTTTATTATAAACAGAGCATTTACTTAAATATTTGTATCTATAAGAAGAATGTTAAACATAAAAATATATATATAAAAGTGAACATATATATATTTATATATATATATATAAAAGTGAACATAGAAGTCAACACTTAGAGGCGACAGTCTATTTCATGCTAGATGCAATCGTCAGGTCACGTCATTGCATCTAGCATGAAACAGACTGTCGTCTCTAAGTGTTGACTTCTATGTTCACTTTTATATTTACACACGCTCTATCTCTGATATTGAGCACTTTATCCCATAAATATAGCACACTTTAAGACTATATTTCTTCATATATATATATATATATATATATATATATATATATGGTTGACTGTTTCGGCGTGAACGACAAATGTGTCTCCCGGTCTGATAGGCAAAGGGAACATGTGGTAGACCCATTTCGCTTGAGTGGTTGAGGAACACTTGGCGAACGGAAATAGTTTGTTTTATTTCTAATTTTAACAGTTAAAATATAATCCTTGAAAATGGCCAAATATGTAGCCGAAAGCGCTCGGCTAAAAAGAACATTCGGACTGTTTTTATATAATTTATCATCCGAAAAGAAAAAAAAATTAGATCGCATGAAAAATTGTACAAAAAAACTAAATAAAAGCACCTTGTCTGTCGTTTTTAATGAAATGTGAATATATATATATATATATATATATATATATATATAGAGAGAGAGAGAGAGAGAGAGTGAGAGTGAGTGAAACAGAGAGACAGAGAGGGTTAACTCTAAATAAAACTATACTTTAGTTTTTGAAGATATTTTTAAAAATGAAAATATTTTCTTCAAGTTTTCATTTTAGTTTTAATTTTATACTTCTAGATTAAATGTAATATTTCCCATACTTTGCTTTATTTCAAGCTAAATTTAAAATGTCTGGAATGAGTATTCTTTTTATTATCAGTAAAAACGCTAAAATCGTCCATATCGACCAAAAGGTCAAGACAATTGAGTAATTATCTTTATTTAAATTATTAAAAATACATCTTTAAGTGCCGAATCTAGGTGCGTCGACTGTGTTGTTGCTACCATGTCACTAGAAGTTTCGGGTTTAAATAAACAACAGACTTCTTCGATGTGCGACCCGACCGAATATGATCAGTATTCGGCCCGCACCCAGAATAAAATTGGCCACTAGCTTTAGGACGTGCATTATATAAGTTCCCCCAGCAACTAATCAAGACTTCACTTGGGCTATTCGATGTTATAGATTGGGTATGCTTGGTTGTACTGATCTTCTTACATGCGGCAGGGTGTTTTTTGGAAGGAGAGAAGAAAACAAACCAATATATATATATATATATATATATATATATATATATATATATATATATATATATATATATATATTAAATTATAAGCGAATTATTATCTTGACTCGTCTTACGACTTTCTATCAAAAATAAAACATACTTCTCTGAATGTTATTAGAGGAAGATTACCTAATTTAATGTTTACTTTATCTGATGCGAAGCATAGATTAATTACTATCATTTTTAAATTTCTCGATAGACTTATGTTTGAGAAGTTTTCTAAGGGGAATATAACCGTAACAATTACTTGACAAATATAACATTAATGCGTTTTTTTTTTATATATTATTTATAACTACACAGAAGTGTTAAAAAATCAAGAAAATATTCTAAGCAATCTCATATTTTATAGAATGTAGGTTATTAAGGTTTTATAGTCTAACTTGCAAATATGTTTGCTGTGGAAATGTTAAAAAAAAACTACCAATGAATTTTAACTTTATTATATTTCTGATAATGTCGTGTTTGGACAACTGTATTAAAAAAATCGGCACATTTATAGGCACATACAATACATTCAAATGTAATATCTGACTATATTTCTGAGATGAGGTATTATATATATATATTTTTTTTTAAGTGTATCACCCAAAGCAAGGCTGGAGGCCACTATCACGCAAGGGGTTATAGTAGGGTTGGAGGAAGAGCAGATAGGAGTGGTAAAGGAGAGGATGTGGAGAAAGAGAAAGACAGTGGATCGATCAAGGCAAGGGGGTTACAGAAAATTTGGAGCAAGAGCAGATAGGAATGAAAGGTGAAAGGATGTGGAGAAGGGAAGTGGATAGATCAAGGCAACTGGAGATGTCGATTGACGCTACACTTAAACCGTTGGAGATTGTATTTGTCAGGGAAACAGTAATAGGGAAGGGAGTTCTACAGGCGAGATGTGCGAGACATGACGCTATTGGAGTAGAAGAGACGTCTACATCTAACAGTTTCAACGGTGAAGGGGTGGGAACGGGATGCCAGCCTCGTAGGACGTTTAAATTCATGAGGCCTAGGGACAAGCGAAAGCAGCTCCTCGGAGCAATTACCGTGAAAGTATTTGTAAAAAAGACAGAGCGAGGCAACATCGCGTCTGTGAGAGAGCGACTGCAGACGAGATGACAGATCAGGGCCAATCACATTGCATATCCGTCTCTGGATCTTATCAAGAACCCTGAGGCAAACAGCAGGGGCTCCAGACCATATATGACAGCAATACTCCATGCAAGGGCGAATGGTCGATTTATAGACTTGGATGATCGATTCCGGGGAGAAAAAATTATTTATAGTATTCGGACTATTGTCCTCATCTTTGTCGCCATATTTATTAAAACGTTTCGGCCGTCGTACTCTCCGGCCTTCTTTAGGCGCTTAGAATGTCGAAGGAGAACCCTTTATTTCGCTCACTGGGGTAGATTGTTCTAGTTCCACGTGCCATGTTTAATGGATGTCAGTTATCAGTTATCTCCTGTTAATTCCGCTCTCCAAGTTCTCCACTGCCTTAACCGAGTATTGAACTCACATGCATTGGGTCGTGTCACCGGATGTAACTAACGCCTTTATACACTGTGCCGTGTGTCCTTGAGGACACATGGCACAGTGGATAAAGGCGTTGGTTGTATCCAGTGACAGGATTTATTATTTAATTATATTTATATTTAAAATATATTTTAATTTATTATTTAAATATTAGGGCCGTTGGAATGTAGAAAGCTTTCCATTTATGTTTTATGAATAGAACATTAATTTAATAACAATATCACTTGATAACTACAAATTAACAGGGACTTTTAAAGGATTTAAAAGTTTATAAATTATTCTCATTAAAATATGAAAAAAATTAAAACAATTCTTATAAAAATTCATTATTCATCAAATTTTGTTTTCTTAAGATAGTGTCCATAATATATTTTATACATAAAAGTAATTAAAAGTCTTTCTCATTAAATAAATTCATAAATTTATTGCATTTTTTATTTTACGATTCAGAACAGATTTTATTTAAAAGGGGATCATGTTTGACTCCGAAAATTTTCATGATTTAAATTCTCCGAAGACTTATAACTAAAATAAAAATTAAGCGCCAAATAAAAAAATGACCTTCTCGAAATTTGATAAAGTTAAATAGGTGAAGGTGAAAAGATATTGTCGTCATTACTACTATGTTTGCCACGCCTTTCTCAACTGTGATTGGTCAAATAATAAATACTAACTATCACAGGACAATTTACTGATCGCATTCACCATACTGAATTTTTTCCTACTGTTAATTCACAAACATGCTTTTGTTATAAAATCACCGATTGGGTAATTTTTTATCCAATCAGATATTTTTTGTGTTCTTTCGAAATTTCTCCCGCCGTTGTCCTGGGAGCCTACCGATAGAAATATAAACCAGGATTCGTTCCAAAAATAGACAGCAGAAGCAGAACTCAGTAGAACGCAGCAACTCACACGCGACTACACAGACTATTCATTCTACTCACTGTGGGCACACACACACAGAACTTAGATATCATTCACCATCAGTTCTATGTAACAAGCCAAGTTGCAACAACTCTCTTAGTTATATATAATCCACAACTGAATTACTACATGTTCGTCTGCAAACATCATTCTATCTAATACAGAACTTTGAACATTCTTATTCAGAAAACTTGTTTTATTACATTTAATCTTTCAGCTAACAGATAAAGGGAAACAACTTCTCCTATCTTATTGTTTCACACATTGCAAAAAATGTTTTGTATTTTTTGATTTTAATATATATTTTATCGTTGAAACAAAAATCGGTTTTCCATTGTTTTTCCTTAATTCAAAAATGTATAATTGTTAAATGCTATTCAACACGCAGCCACATCAATCTTTTCAACACAACCAGCATTTACAATATAAAAACAAATATTTTAACCAAGAATTTGTATAAAGGAAACATTTTAAAATAATTTCATTCTATTGTTAATAAGTCTAGAAAGTTTTATTACAATCCGACAACTATATGATTTTTACAAACATCTTGAAAACAGTGTTTTCTATCGCAAGAAAAGACGCTAAATTTTCCCATACTAAATGAAAGTACAAGGTTGACACCGGAGAAACAATATTTTTAACCAAAATTTCGAAGGTACGAAAAAAGATTTTTAATCCAAATTTTCGAATATTCTATAATCTGATTTTTACAAAAAAAAAATCATTTGATCTTTCCTGTTAACATTAAAACGAAGATATTTTCCGTAAAACTTTGTTGTTATTACTTTTTGAGCATTTAAAAACATGTTGGTTCCTTTTTTAACGTATCTTTGGTGGTGTATATATATATATATATATATATATATATATATATATATATATATATATATATATATATATATATATATATATATATATATATATATACACGCTGACTTGTGCATTGCTATGTTACATTCCACACCTATATCCTTCCTGCAAGTTGTCGTTGGTAGTGGATGTTTGTATCTTAAGTGCTGTCAAAATTCGATGGCACCTTTTGATTGTGTCGTAACTTTTGCTGCAAGTTTTAAACTTTTAGGTCTGCCTATTTGGAAATGACATTCTCATTTTCTACATTTTATTCAAATAGAAAAATGATTTCCCCCCTTATTCTATATTCATATGTGTAGAGAAGAAGGGCGATTGGTGAGACGGTCCCGGGGATTGAGAAACACCGGTCTTCACCGGCGGTGTATAAATACGGCCGGTCTCGGACTCGGGGAAGTTTTAAGTCAACTTTACAATATGATTAGTCTTTTTAGAAATCGAAATGATCAATTTTTCAATATTAAAATGAAATCTGAATCACTGAATAAAAATGTATGAAATTTATCTACCCATTTTTTTTGCTTTACACAAAATTGTAATTGGGAAAAAAAAATCAAGAATAAAACGAAAACATTGATATAGAAAGTAATCAATATCTGTGTGACTTCGTTATCATATATTTTTTGTTTTCTGATTAGACAAATATCGAAGTTTGGAGAAAGTTTCTTTAATTATACTGATCTATGAGATTTGATTATTTTTCTGCTGGCTGCAATCATAATTAATCACAGTTGGAAGTTTTGTCATGTCCTGAAAGCTGATCTCTCCTTGTACGTGTTGTAATAAATTATTTTATAGATTGTTAATTGTGGACCTTCCAATTGGCAGCAGGGCTTGGAAAACGTCACCTACATCCCTTGCAGAATTATAAGACTGATCCAAACATAAGTTCGTGGGGCGCTAATGGTTGGTAAGAAATTATCAGAAGGATTTTGTCGAAGGTTGCGTTTTTATCATTAACACTCCACATTAAATTTGCAAGGAAAACACAGAAAAGAACAACAAGAGATGATTGAAAGATCAACAAGCAAAATGTATATTGAAACAAAGTATATACGATGACAATAAAGATTAAGTCGTAAAAAGTGATTTCCCTTGTACCTTGTGGGAAATACAAGTGTATGTTGTAAGGAGTTTGTAGAGGACCGTGGGTGTGAATGTGAAGAGATATCAGAAGGTTAAACTTTCCTGCTAGTCGGTCCAGCTACATAGGAATGTTGGACTTTAATGGAGTCCAAAGAAGATAAAGAAACAAACAAGACCGATACATATATGCAAACAAATATATATTAATAACAAATTACAACAACATGAAGGGTTACAGATTGTTGTTATGGAGAAGTTATGTGTGTGTTTTGAGTGTCCGTACGTACGCGTATTGTCCTGAGCGTGTTCCCAGAATATGGGAAACGCTGTATCTGTGAGATGTCACATATTGGCCTAAGTGAAAAAGAGAAAGTTTGTCCTCGCCTCAGCGCGTGGTTGCGGCCCAAGGCCTGGGTCGAAAGAGAGAGAGAGAGAGAGAGAGAGAGAGAGAGAGAGAGAGAGAGAGAGAGAGAGAGAGAGAGAGAAGGGTCAGCCAGTATTTATAGTCAGGGGATAGAGACCCCTGTTGAAGGATTAAGGAAATGAGGAGGAGCTAACTGCGACAAGTTTCTTTGTTGATATTTGTTTAGTGTTTAAGAATGTTTGAACTTTGAATTTGAAAGTTCTTTGTTTGTGCAGAAGAATGTTAAAGTTCTGAATAAGTTCTGAATAGTTCGCTTGGCGTTGATAACAGACAGTTCACTGTGTGTGTGAATGTAGTTAATGTCTGTGTGTGTGTGTGTGTGTGTGTGTGTGTGTGTGTGTGTGTGTGTGAGTAGAAAAATTGCGAGAATACACGTACGAGGTTTTGCTTGTGGAATTTAATATTCTACTGAAGTTTCTTCCTTAAACTTCTGCTTTTATACGGTAAAGTAGGCTCCCAGAACGAGCGCGAGAAGAATACTGAAGAAAGTGTCGATTTCTATGATTGGCCTAAAATCGACCAATTGTTGATATTTTCTATAGCTAGTTTGGTTGAAACAAAACACGAGGAATTTTTATGCGGCTCGTGCGATGCGTAAATTGTCTTTACGAATAGTAGTTTATTTATTGTCCAATTGCTGTTGAGTAAATTGTGGGCGTGGTGTGTGTGGGCGTCACTACAAGCTACCTATATTTAATTATCCCCGAAACAATTAAGTACTTAGAGATTTAAATATGAACAATTTATATTTAACTATCCCGGAACATCGTGAATGTTTACATTCTTAAATATAATACTCAATATACTCAAATATAATATAAAAATCTGAGTTCGATATAACATTGATTATTCACAATTAATTTATTGACAGGAAATAGATAGAAACATTTGATATGACCAGAACGTGGTATGACCAAAGTGTACCAAGAATGAGATAATCAATACACGTATCATAATTGATGACATGATGTGATTAAAAGAAATCTAATCACGTAACTAAGCATAGGTCATGGAATCCCGTACACATGGATACATGGACACATAGTGATAAGGTTTTAGTGATGGAGCGCTTATTTAAAGCAGACTGTAAACATTTACGGATAGTTTCTTATTTACGGCTTTTCGATTATCTCGAAATTCTGAAATTTATCAAACGATTTGAAATAAGAGAAACTCAGAAAATGTAAATCAAGAAATTTGTCTCTATTTCAATATCGTAAAAAAATTTTCCTGTACATTCGTCATTGTTTCATTCCCTATTCAGCAAAATAGACAACTCTAAAACCAATTCGTTTTTTTATTGCTTTTGGTTTAAAACTTTGCGATGAAATAGATTAAATAAAACCACACTACGTATTGTTCCAAACATGTATTTAGTTAAACATAAGCGAATATATAAGATCCATTTTAACTCTCAGCTAATTCTTATATCACATAAAAAGGTAGATTCAACAGCGGATATATTAAAAGGAGATGAAAAGTGACTTTTTACTAACTATTGAATAGTTACGTATTTTATATTTTTATATACCACATCTTTGAGAAATACACCAAGTACCTTTTATGGTGGAGGACTAAAGCTAGTGGTTTTGTCAAAGATATTTGTAAGGATGAATAAAATAAATATCCCTATTGAAGTCTATTCTTTTTCTTTCCTTAAGGATGTGTTCAGATGGATTTTTTCTTTCACCTACACGCAAGACTGGTTTGGAAAGGATAATTATCTCTCACTGGGTGGGACCATGAACAGTAGACATTTTGCGGCTTTTTTTTTTTAGACCTTTCAATCAAAAAACGGGAGTGTCGAATAGGAGTACTTGATTTATTTGTCGATGGAGAAAGGCGGATTTCTTCTTTTCGATAGACCCTCCACCTACTGATTGTGCGAAGGCCTTTTTGAGAAGAAAAGTAAGTTGTAGGGTTGATAAACAGCTGTCACATTTGGTGTGTGACAGGTGCTTGAAAATGCTTTTGTGTTTTTGTCAATTGTTCGTTTCACTTGAGTCCTCAGGTTCCAGTGTCGCTGAATTCGACGTATGAATAGCGTCTTTCTTGATGCTATTAACCACACAGAAACGAACGCCAAGCAGGAACATTTATGTAAATACTATTCTTCAAATTCTTTACCATTCGAATCATATTACAAGCTGGAGACTGGATCAATAAGTTTGTTGTCTAGCATGGAATCATAAACCGAATTTGAATCTGTGAATTTCACTGTATAATATTCGAACTAAAGTATATATATATATATATATATATATATATATATATATATTAACTGATTTCAAATATGCTTTTTTTTCGCTACACAGTAATAACCACGTTTCAAAAATAGAAGCGAAAAGCTTCAAATTTAATTATATAATTAAATTAAAAATCATTAGTTCCTTTTCATCTTCAAGCGAATATTGAAATAACTAATTTTTAAATTTACTGAGTTTTAAACGCACATATAAATTCACAATTTCCTATTTCCAAGGATACAGAGAAATCCAATCATTCAGTCAAGGGTGGTAGCGTGTTCATTTTTATTAACTATTGTTGTTTCAATTATGAGTTACGTTCGAAAAAGAGGTTAAGTTTAGGGAGGGTAGGGGTGTATTTTTCAACGAATTCTGGCATCCGTTAAACGCATGTCGTCTGTTTTTTTTTTGTTTTTTTTATTAATGGCAAAAAGTTTTTAGACATTTTTTTCGTACTTGTATACTTAAAGATTCTTTCTAGGTGTCTTTGGGTTAGAATACGTTTTATTTAACTAGAATTTTAAAATATTTTTACTCTTAACTACTAATAGACTATGTTTATTTTTAAAACAAGCAAATGTAATTACTTAAATTATTTAAAATTATTTTTTCATATCAAATATAAATATGTATATTACCAGCTCCCATTTTTTAATTTTATTTTTAAATATTATTTAAGGAAAATTTTTGACAATGACGGCAAAAAATAGCTATTTCATTTCTCTGATTCAGTAAATTTTTATTTTTTATAAACTTAGTAATATATAGTTTTTCATGTATGCACAAAGGACATGGATCATTTAATGACCTACATATTCTAGCTTTTCTTATTAATTTCCATTTTACTGTAGGTGTTTTATTGGATTCTTTTAAGTGTCAGAAGTATTTTGAAAGGGATGTCTGATTTCTGTATTTATTTATCCTAAATGAAGTTTAATGTTGATTGAGCACTGTTTTGTAAAAATAAAAAAAATATCAATAAGAACTCCGGATTATATATCTTACTGTTCTTTCTTTATATATATATATATATATATATATATATATATATATATATATATATATATATATATATATGGATAAAATAACTGAAAAAAAATTGGGTGTTTTTTTATGAAAGTATTTATTTCTGTGTTTTTTTGTATATATTTAATATTTCAGACCACCTCGGTCCTTCCTCAGAAATCAAATGAGATACTGTGTAACACCCAATTTTTTTTCAGTTATTTTATCCATATATTATATACATATCAAGAAAGTATACGTGGCCTCTCATCATGCTATATATATATAGTTGTATATCTTCTATATGTCGCGTTTCTTCATGAAGTGGAAGATCATAGCTCTCCACAACTTCCGTTACCTTGTGACCCTTAGCAGCTTTTCTCCTCTTACCAACGCTCACGTTTCACAATTCCCACAAGCTTGTCAGGTGCCTTCCCTATCTACCTTTCCTAAGATATACCCAGTGAGAGTTATGTTTTCCAAGCCCACCTTCCTCGTTATGTATCCAAGATATTTAATCTGTCTCTTTTTGATCCTATGTATTCTTTTTGTTACATTTGTTCTCGTTGCTTACTCGCAGTGTCCATGGAATTCTCAGTATCCTTCTGTAGAACCACATTTCTGTTGTCTCCTGCTTAATCTTCATTCTGGTAAGATAGTCGATCATTCACAGCCCTACAAGATATCACTTCATCACCGCCTTACAAGATATCATTTCAACACTCTGTTTCTAACGATATTTTTCTGTTTAATAGTACTTTTTTTTAGCTTTTGGAATGCAATTTTTGCTAATCTGATTCATATTCACATTTCGTTTTAGCATTTTCCATTCTCTTTTGTGCATATTATGTAATATTAAACAGAAAAGGCCAGGTGTCTCCTGGGAGTGAAAAAATCGTATGATTTTATAAAGGAACTTTTAAAAGAATTTGCAGAAATAATGCGTTATAAGATGCTCATTTTTGAGGAAACGAGCGAGAAATTCAAGTTTGTGTTTTTTAAAATCAACGTTGCTTAAAATTCTACATTTGCGGTTTGACATATTGAATACATCACTCCATCCATACACTGACGATCGCAAATAGCGTGAAACGCAGGGTCACAAACCCAAGTATAGCAGCACAAACCCCTGTACCCACTAAAAAAATAATCTTTATTAAGAAGAAATAATATAGGATTAAAAAAAAATCCATTAAAAATGACTACGTCTACATTTCGAGGACAAAACGAGGCTGATAGAGATTCACAGAAGTTCCAACTCAAGAAGTGATACCAACATATTTGTACTATTTAGACACGTTATTCTGTTTTCTTTTATGTATCGCGCTCTTTCAGGACGTAGGAGATCGTGGTCCTCCACATCTTCCTGTCCTTTTAGCTCTTAACATGTTTAGACTTTTTATTATTTCACCCTAACCCTGTTCTGCCATCCATTTACTCAAGCCCATCAAGTATGTGACGCACTGCATTCCTCTCTCCCTTTTCCCCTCAACCTGTCCTGTGAGTGTCAGATATTCCAAGCCCTCTTATCTCATTATGTGCCCCCTAAATTTCAACTCCCTCTTCCTGATGCCAAGTATAGGTTTCCTTTTTGTTTCCATTTTTTTTCTAAATTCTCGTCTTTGCTCACTTGTTCGACACATGATCTCAGCATCTTTCTCCAGGATCACATTTATGTTGCTTTGAGTCTCGTCTTCATCTTTGAGGATACTGTCTAGAATTTATTGCCATACAGTAGAACAGTACTCTTTTCTTCGTTTCTAACGAAGTTTTTCTGTCTTTTAATATTCTTCTTAGCGTTTGGAATGCATCTTTGGTCATTCTAATGTGTCTTCGGATCGCAGTGTCGCATTTTTCGTCCTCTGTTACAACACATACCAGATATTGAATTTTGTGTACTTGTCAGCATATCTAAATCATAATATTGTGATGTCAACGAACACTTTCGTAATGCTCGTTATAGTAGTTACCCGTGTCAGACGCCTTCGAATAACACTCGCACTAATAGTACTTGCTCGATAATACTCCCTCGAAAAGTAACCACCGTGCAGTGAATAGTGAGAAAGGCGATCCGTATAGTAATAGAGAATGGTATCCGGTAAATTGCTCGAAATCAATTGCTCGACAGTAAATTGCTCGAAATCAGTTGCTCGACAGTAAATTGCTCGAAATCAGTTCCTCGACAGTAGATTGCTTGAAATCAATTCCTCGACAGTAAATTGCTCGAAATCACTTGCTCGACAGTAAATTGCTCGAAATCAATTGCTCGACAGTAAATTGCTCGAAATCAATTGCTCGACAGTAGATTGCTTGAAATCAATTACTCGACAGTAAATTGCTCGAAATCAATTGCTCGACAGTAAATTGCTCGAAATCAATTGCTCGACAGTAAATTGCTTGAAATCAATTACTCGACCGTAAATTGCTTGAACTCAATTACTCGACAGTAAATTGCTTGAAATCAATTGCACGACAGTAAATTGCTCGAAATCAATTGCTCGAGGGTAAATTGCTCGAAATCAATTGCTCGACAGTAAATTGCTCGAAAAATCAATTGCTCGACAGTAAATTGCTTGAAATCTATTGCATGACAGTAAATTGCTCGAAATCAATTGCTCGACAGTAAATTGCTCGAAATCAATTGCTCGCCAGTAAATTGCTCAAATTCAATTGCTCGACAGTAAATTGCTCGAAATCAGTTGCTCGACAGTAGATTGCTTGAAATCAATTGCTCGACAGTATATTGATCGAAATCAATTGCTCGACAGTAAAATGCTCGAAATCAATTGCTCGACAGTAAATTGCTTGAAACCAATTCCTCGACAGTAAATTGCTCAAAATCAATTGCTCGACAGTAAATTGATTGAAACCAATTCCTCGACAGTAAATTGCTTGAACTCAATTACTCGACAGTAAATTGATTGAAATCAATTACTCGAGAGTAAATTGCTCGAAATCAATTGCTCGAGGGTAAATTGCTCGAAATCAATTGCTCGACAGTAAATTGCTCGAAAAATCAATTGCTCGACAGTAAATTGCTTGAAATCTATTGCATGACAGTAAATTGCTCGAAATCAATTGCTCGACAGTAAATTGCTCGAAATAAATTGCTCGCCAGTAAATTGCTCAAAATCAATTGCTTGACAGTAAATTGCTCGAAATCAGTTGCTCGACAGTAGATTGCTCGAAATAAATTGCTCGACAGTATATTGATCGAAATCAATTGCTCGACAGTAAAATGCTCGAAATCAATTGCTTGACAGTAAATTGCTCGAAATCAATTGCTCGACAGTAAATTGCTCGAAATCAATTGCTCGACAGTAAATTGCTTGAAACGAATTCCTCGACAGTAAATTGCTCGAAATCAATTGCTCGACAGTAGATTGCTTGAAATCAATTCCTCGACAGTAAATTGCTTGAAATCAATTGCTCGACTGTAAATTGATCGAAATCAACAGCTCGACAGTAAATTGATCGAAATCAGTTCCTCGACAGTAGATTGCTTGAAACCAATTCCTCGACAGTAAATTGCGTGAAATCAATTGCTCGACAGTAAATTGCTTGAAATCAACTGCTCGACAGTAGATTGCTTGAAACCAATCCCTCGACAGTAAATTGCTCGAAATCAATTGCTCGACAGTATATTGATCGAAATCAATTGCTTGACAGTAAAATGCTGGTAATCAATTGCGTGACAGTAAATTGATTGAAATCAATTGCTCGACAGTAGATTGCTTGAAACCAATTCCTCGACAGTAAATTGCTCGAACTCAATTACTCGACAGTAAATTGATTGAAATCAATTGCTCGAGAGTAAATTGCTCGAAATCAATTGCTCGAGGGTAAATTGCTCGACAGTAAATTGATCGAAATCAATTGCTCGACAGTAAATTGCTTGAAATCAATTGATCGACAGTAAATTGCTCGAAATCAATTGCTCGACAGTAAATTGCTCGAAATCAGTTGCTCGACAGTAATTTGCTCGAAATCAATTGCTCGACAGTAAAATGCTCAAAATCAATTGCTTGACAGTAAATTGCTCGAAATCAATTGCTCGACAGTAAATTGCTTGAAACCAATTCCTCGACAGTAAATTGCTCGAAATCAATTGCTCGACAGTAAATTGCTCGAAATCAATTGCTCGACAGTAGATTGCTTTAAACCAATTCCTCGACAGTAAATTGCTTGAAATCAATTGCTCGACAGTAAAATGATCGAAATCAACTGCTCGACAGTAAATTGATCGAAATCAGTTCCTTGACAGTAGATTGCTTGAAACCAATTCCTCGACAGTAAATTGCTTGAAATCAATTGCTCGACAGTAAATTGCTTGAAATCAACTGCTCGACAGTAGATTGCTTGAAACCAATCCCTCGACAGTAAATTGCTCGAAATCAATTGCTCGACAGTATATTGATCGAAATCAATTGCTTGACAGTAAAATGCTGGAAATCAATTGCTTGACAGTAAATTGCTCGAAATCAATTGCTCGACAGTAGATTGCTTGAAACCAATTCCTCGACAGTAAATTGCTCGAACTCAATTACTCGACAGTAAATTGATTGAAATCAATTGCTCGAGAGTAAATTGCTCGAAATCAATTGCTCGAGGGTAAATTGATCGAAATCAATTGCTCGACAGTAAATTGCTCAACAGTAAATTGCTCGAACTCAATTACTCGACAGTAAATTGATTGAAATCAATTGCTCGAGGGTAAATTGCTCGACAGTAAATTGATCGAAATCAATTGATCGACAGTAAATTGCTCGAAATCAATTGCTCGACAGTAAATTGATTGGAATAAATTGCTCGAAATCAATTGCTCGAAAATTAATATCTCGAACTATCAATTGCTCGAAAGGTAGATTGCTCCAAACCTGTGGTTAAAAAATAAAACTACATTGTTTCTAATATTTACTATAAGATAAAATAATACAACTTTATTGTTGCTAACTGAACAGTTAAAAATGAAAAACGAATACATATATATAGCATGACTTATTTTTTTTCCACGTTGCATTTTTGGCATAGTTTGAAATAAAGGGTAGATTTTTATTATTACTGTTATTCTTCGTGTTTTTATAAAATATAACTATTGTTGCTAATATTTACTCTATTAGTATGAAATATTATACGCAACACTTCTTAAATATTCTTCAACATTGTTTGTTATGTCATAGTTTGATACAA
>OZ038475.1:142179199-142236699 GCA_964036315.1 Acanthosepion esculentum
ATTCTTTGAATCATTGAAAAAAATGAAATCAATTATCAAACTTATAGTTTGGGAAAATTTTGCAACGAATGCCAAAAATGTGGGCTACAGTAATCAAGGTTAAAGGAGGATATTTTGACTAGAGCAAAGTTTAATCATAATTTTTTCTTTTCTTTATAATAACATTTCTAATAAAAATCTTATCTCACATTTTTTTTAATTATGTATAATAATTATCTCTTATTTAAAGTGTAAAACAACCATTTTTGCAGCCAATTTTAAAAATTACGATCACTCGCCTAAAACGTTTGAACTTTAGTATATATATATATATATATATATGTGTGTGTGTGTGTGTGTGTGTGTATGTGTGTGTGTAAGTATATAAGCTTTCTGCCGAGCGTGTAATGATTACACCACGTTGCATTCCAATTTTCGACCTCGACTGAGAGGAACCAGAGGAAGGGCGTGCTGCGGGCTCACAAAGTAATACGATAAACGAAAAACGACATGTCGTGAAATAAGGAAGCGATCCCTGTTTCCTATATTATATGTAGACATTTTATTCAAGGCTTTATATTCCCCCCCCCCACCCAGGTGGGTAGGTACATGAGGCAACTTCTGTTACGTCAGCTCTTCCCATCATCAATTCTTCGCCCATTTGCTCTTTCAAACTTATTGGCTGGCAATACCCGACCGTCTTCTGTCAAAGGCGGACAAGACCAGAAATCTCTTCGATGCCAAGCATGTCTCTTAACATAGACCAGCAGCCGGATATACTGTATTTCCGGTTTTGTTGCCACTTGATCTACGAGAACCCCTAATCCGCACCTTTACGTCTCATTCGGCTGAGGTCAGAGTGCATGTCGCTTAGAGGATTGAAATTCAAAAGGAAGCATCTGCATCAAACAGAAACACTTGAGATCGAAATAAAACTACCTCTTCCATTTCTACGCGGGTGTCCAGTGTATCACACACAAACACATACAGACGCACATACATATATGTATTTTTTATATAAACGTTATATATAGTGGATACACGCTTATATTATTTAGAACAATGAGAAATAACTTAAAAAATAGTATCCCTTAATTATTTTGTAATATATATATATATATATATATATATATATATATATATATATATATATATATATATGTGAAAATTTATCAGAATTAACCTGCAGAAAAGACAATAATTATAAATATAAATAACAATAGGAAAACTGTAGTTCTTGCCGACACGTTTCGTCCAATGTGGACTTTCTGAGGGCAAAAAACGAAATGAATTTATTTGTTTTTGTTATTATTAGTTACTTTGTTTAAATAAATTCATTTCGTTTTTTGCCTTGAGAAAGTCCACATCGGACTAAACGCGTCGGCAACCACTAGTTTTCCTATTGTCATTTTTATATATATATATATATATATATATATATATATATATATATATATATATATATAGTGAATCTATTTAAACTCGGTGGGTGAAAAAACCTGGATCCGAGAAAAAAATGGAAAAAAAAAGAAAGCACCACAAAAATCCGAACAGGGCGAAATACATCGTTAAGTACCTTTATATATATATAATATAATATATATGATATAGCGGCCCAATCTATCACTGATCCACCTCCATGCTTCACTGTTGGAAGAAGGCTGTCAGGTTTGTAAGTTTCTTTGTGCTGCCTCCATACATAAACTCGCCCATACATAAACTCGTTGTAAAAAGTGAAAAACTGGACTCGTCTGAGAATATGACTTGCTTCCATTGGTTTTCAGACCAGGCATTGTGATCTCTGCACCACTTCAACCACTTCCGAATGTTGCAAGTGGAGAGAAGAGGTTTCTTCACGGTAGTTGTTCCATGAAATGTAAGCCTTATGGAGATCATGACAATTTTTTTTAGTAGAAACTGGTCTATTCAGATGATTATTCAAGTCAGCAGTCACTTTGGCTGCAGTAGTCCGATGATTTTTTGCCACATTGCGTTTCAATGTATGACGGGAAGTGTGCAAGTCCGGCCCGAATTGCTATGCTTGCTAGGTTTTACCCTGTTTCTCGAATTGCGTCATATTTCTTGATATGGTAGCTCTTGAAAAACCAAACAGTTTAGCAACCTTAGTGATCGAGTCTCCTGCCATGCAAGCTCCAACAATTTGCCCATTTTTGAAGTCGGATAGGTTACGCATTTAGCTTAAATTTTACTAAATTCTAAAAATAAATAAGGCAAAGACAGTAAATTAGATAAATAAACGTATTTACAATAGATATAACCTGCAATTACAAAGTTTTAGTTAAAGTTCTTGATATAATAGCTCTTTGAAATATAGGAGTGGAATTTGCATCTGTGCCAATTATTTTGTCCAACCCCTATATATATATATATATATATATATATATATATATATATATATATATATATATATATATATATATATATATATATATATATATGGAGAAATATACTCTTAAGGTGTGCTATATTTATGGGATAAAGTATTCAATATCAGCGTGTGTAAATATAAAAGTGAACATAGAAGTCAAAACTTAGAGGCAAGATTCTGTTTCATGCTAGAGGCAATCGTCAGGCCACCCTGACGATTGCGTCTATCATGAAACAGACTGTCGCCTCTAAATGTTGACTTTAATGTTCACTTATATATATATATATATATATATATATATATATATATATATATATATATATATATATACGCCCACACAGATATATATATGTATATATATATATATATATATATATATATATATATATATATATATATATTCAAACAGGTTTGGTTAAATAATTTAGACATATCATGTTGATTAGTTTTCCTTGTGATCCTTTCTAGTTCAGGGGTTAATTTCTTGGTAGCCTTAGAAATTAGATTAAGAAAAGTATAAATTTTTTTTTCAAATATTTTTATTTTCCCAAGTACTGTCAATCACATCCTGAGACCATCTTCAGGTGGTTAAGTTGTCTGTGCGCATGTATATATGTTTCTCTAAATTCAAAACATTTCAACTGTTCGTTTTTCCTGCTTATGCAGTGTTCTAGATTTCAAGGTTCAAAGTTTATGTTTGGGGGATTTTTCCCAGTATAAGGAAACTAACTTTTACAATTTTACTCATACGTTTATTTAGATTTAAAAAAAAATCCAAATAAATCATTCACTCGCCAATAGTTTACAATACCCTGATGAGATGCATTGATACGCATCGAAACACGACTGCAATTGTGTAGCGATTTTGACATGTTTTCGGTGTAATATCCTGAAATAAATAATATTGCTCTACTTTTACAAAAAAATCTCATATTACTATAATAGTACAAGAATGCACAATTTTAAAATTTAAAAAGAATTCAACCTCAGCGTCGTGACTGCACGCTCCGAAAGTATTCTTACAGTTAACAATATGACATTTCTAAAAAACACCTCTTTCGGATTACACTTTACCTTTCGATGTCCTGTTATTACCTGGATGTAAAAACTTACAAAATTCCCCTACCTGAAGACGATCGTATGAAAGATTGAAAGCTAAGCTAGTAGTAAAAAAAAGACCTGATAAAACCGGAATTTATAAACAAGGATCATAACATTCATTAACGGATACGAGGTTGATGTATTTTATTATTAAAAATTGTTTGCGAGAGTGATTCTTGCCATATCATTAACTTCATTATCTGCTTTTCGTATGAATGATTTGCATATATATATATATATATATATATATATATATATATATATATATATATATGTGTGTGTGTGTGTGTGTGTGTGTGTGTGTGTGTATGTCGGTGTGCGAGAGTTTTGTAAAACGCTCTTCGCGTACTTTCTATCAGCTCGCCTTGCTCTTCCTTTGTCTTTAAAGACATTTCCAACCTAAGATTGTTTTGAAATGCTACCATCTCTGCTTTTATCACATGTCTCCATTTTATTTGTCATTTTCCGCTTGTCTTCCTCCTTCCTTATCAATCGTTCTTTTTTCTCGTGTCACTCTTTCTCTCTCCTGCCTTTCTCGCCTTCCATCTGGTATCAATTACGATTTCACCCTTTTCTCCTAACTTTTCCTATCAAACCTTGTAAAACCGAAGATAGTTCACAAGCAAGTAATTCAATCATCACCCGTCTCCTGTTTCTCGCGTCATAGTCTTCTTCTTTCATGTTTTCTCTCCATCTTCTCTTGTTTTGCGTTTTGGGAACTTCATTTTGTCTACGATTCTTCTTTTAAATATGTCTTACAAACAACTCTTTTTATTCCAACTCGTAAATAACTAACACATTTTGTTTTTGTTCTTTTCTTTTATGTTACTTCTCCTGCTTTTGTTAGCAAATAACAACACAAAGTGTTTGGTTATTTTTTTAGGATTTAAACCGAAGAATCTCCTCTTGTTCGTGTGAGAAATATTCCATTTTGTAAACCTGAAAGTCTATTTACATATGTACTCAAAGAAGAGAGAACAAAAAGCAAAAATATCAAAAGAAATATACAGATCACTTTATTTGTGTTTCGCTCCTCTAACTTCTTTTTTTATGAGCCCTGTCCCTTCAGGACGTAGACAATCCTGTATATCCCCAATTTATTGTTCTTTGTAGCTCATAAAATGTTGTCTTTTGTTATCTCTCGTAAACTTCGCTATCTATTTACTCCAGTTCCTTAGGTAAGTTATATGTTGTTTTCGTCTTTACCTCCTTTCTTCAGTCTGTCTTGTGAGTATCAGATTTTTCAAGCCATTTCTTTCAGTATATGAAGTCTGTTCTGCTATTTACCCATAGCTGGTGTGGGGTGGGGGGAAGAAGAAGAGAATTCATACTTTTCCCAAGAGTATTTTCCCGTAAGTGAATGTAATGGATTCGACAGGAATTCGAACTCGGCCCCCCGATTCCTCACTCCGAGTCATTATCCATTACTCCACCGTGCCTCCCCGCTTACTCTACCGTAGCTGGTATCGCCTCTCCCAGCATTGATAGGGATTTCCGTCGTAACCTTTTATTTGAATAGTGTGGAATGTCAGATTTTTGTTTATGCTATTATTTTTTCTGTGAATTACATGTGATATTTCTTTTAGTCGTTGCTAGTTCTCAAGTAAAGGGGTTTCTTATTTACATTATTCGAACTATTCTCCTCATCTTTGTCGCCATACTTATCACAACGTTTCAGCCGTTGTATGCTTCGGCCTTCTTCAGGTGGTTGGAACTGAACCCTTTATTTAGCTCACTGGGGTAGACGGTTCTAGTTCCACGTACCATATTTAATCGATGTCAGTTATCAGTTATCTCCTGTTAATTCCCCTCTCCAAGTTCTCAACTGCCTTAACCGGTTATTGAACTCACACATTTTGGGTCCTGTCGCTGGATCTAACCAACGCCTTTATACACTGTGCCATGTGTCCTTGAGAAATATAGACAGATACTAACGGGGTTTCTGTTATTTCGTGCAGTTCTTTGTCTATGAATCTGTAGCGCCACTATTTTCAAAGAAGGAGTGTCTTTGCCAAGACTCCCAGGATTTACTCACTCACAGTCTTTTTAACCACTGATCTCAGAAATGCATTTATTATTGAAAACAACCTGTCCAGATTACTGCCGCAAACTATTTGTCATTAAATTCTGAATATTCCTGTGATGTTTATTTCAGATTTTAACAAATCAGACATGTTGCTTTAATGTCTACTCTCGTTAATATGAGGAATCTAAATAAATAATTATTCTGTGTTGATTATTTATTGTGTACCTGTGTATTTTCTCCATAATAGTCCGTGTTCATTTAGGTAGCATTTTACTATCAAAGTTATTATAAATAAGCAACGCCTGACGATATGTGGACCCCCCCACTCACAAACTTTGTAGGCCTCTCTGTAAGCTTCTCAGACCAAAGCTTTTTAGATCAAAGAGCCCGATTGATTTAATTACAAAGACAAAACCAAAGGTTCATTCAGTTTTAATCAAATAACTACATGATTCATTAGCTGATAATTTCCAGGTCATATTGTTTGTTTACAACTAACTGTATTAGTATTAGACACAATAGTTTTATGTTGTATGAATTTCTTAGATAGAGTAATTATTATTTTTGAACCGTCTATAAATAATAAAGAAAACAATTGATTTTATTGGTTCATATTTTTTTCTCTTGGAATATCTTTCAGACGGTAGCAACTATTAGTTCAAAAATTCCATTAAAACTCAGCTTCCTATCCTGATAAAGGAAAAAAAAAATTATTTTTAATAATATGTGGAAATATCCACCCTTTGCCTGATGACGGTCGCAAGACCAGAAACACGTGTAGCAAAATTATGGAAAATAAACCTAATATATATATTTTTTAAATCCACATTACAACTAAAAACGTTAAGGTTTCTCTCTTCTTTTATATATATATATATATATATATATATATATATATATATATATATATATATATATAACATCACAAGATATCAATTCTCTATCTCTATTTCCATGGCATTTATTCCACTAGGCTTGTCTTTGCAGATAGACAGGCCATGTCACGTACGCAGAGAGGAATTATTCTAATCTCCTTCGTATTCCCTTAGTAAGAAGGAAGTTTCTTAGAACTGTTACTTTGTAGAACAAACTCTCAATATAATGTTTTCACCGATCACTACAATCTTAACTTTTTCAAGACTAATGCTAACCGTTATCACTTCTACAGAACATCTTAAATATTGTACCTATTTCTTCTTACGCTCATGCAACATTGTTCAGTAAACCTCTAACTTGAACGGCTTCAGGGCCTTGTATTAGGCGAATAAAAATGTATAAATATATACATGTATGTGTCTACCTGCACATTGTTATACTCCTGTACATATTACGTTGAATATTCGTATAGAAGGAAAATGTCTACGTTAATACATGTAATAGTCATCCAATTGTCTCGGTTTCATTAGACAAACAAGAACATTGCTGTATTTGTTGAAAACTTTAAAAAAGATGACCTGATTAAATTCACATGTCTAACAAGGTTAGAGTTTCTTTGTATTCATCTGGAAAACATCGGAGGTTCTCCGGAACAGGCGTTTACATTATACGGAATGTTTTAAAAATTTCTTTTTTGAATCCCCCTTTCACAAATATGTAGTGACTGCTATATACACCTTTATACACACTTGTAAAATTATACTAATCTGTACGCACACACCTGTAAATATACATACGTATATCCCAGTCTCTCCACTCCGTCTCTCTCCAATATATATATATATATATATATATATATATATATATATATATATATATATATATATATGTGGTGAAATAAATTATTACATGGAGCCTTAAAGTGGTCTGTTTTCTTTAAATTATTAGGTCTGAATTTACATTGAGCTATCAGGATTCCCTCCTCCTTGGGACTACCTATACGGAACTTTAAAAGGGCTATGGTGAAATAAATTATTACATGGAGCCTTAAAGTGGTCTGTTTTTCTTTAAATTATTAGGTCTGAATTTACATTGAGCTCTCAGGATTTCATCCTCCTTGGGACTACCTATACGGATTACCTAATTTTTTTTAACTTAAATATATATATATATATATATATATATATATATATATATATATATATATATATATATATATATATATATATATATATATGAATATAAATATATATATATATATATATATGCATTGATGGATCTCATTTTTAAGCCGACGGTATTTCTTATTATTCAAAAGAATATATTTGTGGTCATAAGTGATTGAGTAGACGGCTCTATTTTTTTATTATTTTAAATTGATTGAATTATGCCTACCGGCCTAGGCATTTGAGAGACTTTTTTTCTTCATTAAGTCTCTATCTCTCTATTAATTCTTCTGAATACACAGACCGAGAAGGCGTAATTCACAGAGTATAAAAAACAACAAATATTTACTCAAACATGCTTATATATATTGTCTATAATAATAATAATAATAATAATAATAATAATAATGACATAAACACACATACACTCACCCACCCACACACACACACACACACACACACACACACACATACATATATATATATATATATATATATATATATATATATATATATATATATATATATATATATACATACATATATACATTAGTAATACATATACATTTATTTCTCACCTTTTATTACAACTAAAGTTTCACGGATGTGGCAAACGTCGGGCAGAAATTGAAAATTGAACGTTGTAAATTGTCATATTAAAATTTGTACTAGTATATAGTAATTATTAATATTCGTATTAAATATTTATTAGTAATATAAATTTAACTCGTGAGATGATTTATTATCACGAGTACTGTGTGTAATTACACGCACAAAAAAAAAAAAATTATATATATGTATTGTGATTTACAAAAAATAAAACAGACTGTCACGCTGTATCATATATCATCAGATTGCCTCAAGCCGGGACCGAAACCCGACTGATTTGGCATTAATCTGATAGTTTACACCTCAGCGATCAGCACCCGGTTGAAAGGAAGCAGAATTTTTACGTATTTTATTTTTCGAATAAACACGCCAATAACCGATGGGGCTTAATACATGGAAGGGTTTTGAAGCATTAGCAGTAGTAGTCATTGTTTACAAATTCGCGCTGAATATATATATATATATATATATATATATATATATATATATATATATATATATATATATATATATATATATATATATATATATATATATATATATATATATATATATATATACGAGACTGTTCATATTTATCTATTTATAACGAGAGATATTTACATCAATGAAAACGTACCTTAAAGGCTAAATAAGTTTATTGTAAACAGTGGCTGTTTATTATTTAGCGGACTCTCCTTTCTTTTCAATTCACTTAACTCGATATTTTTTCATTAAACAGAAAATTTGGCAATTGTTAAGTGAAAATTTCCCATCAAAATTCAGCTTGCAAATATATCAAGATGTGGAATTACAGATCTACCTTCGTATATTAATATTTACACCAGAGTACACCCGTGTATGGTCGGGTGGTTAGAAAGTTCGCATTCTGACCACGAAACCCGGGTTCACATCACACCATGGACGATTTGTCAGGAACGAGACTTCCGGATGTTATCGGATTGGAGGGGTCGTTCTCAGCGTGCGGCACCTAAAAGTGTCTGAAAACCATACCACGGGTTGACCCAAGCCTTGTAAGCGAATTTGAGTAGATGGAACCCTTGGGACGCAGTCGATAGCTGTGCTAGCACGAAGTTACAAGTCATCGTGGCCAAGAGATTGAGCGTGCTTGCCTTGTTCAAATTGTTGATCACGCTAGATAACACGCTTATTCCTATAAACTGTAACTAAGGTTTACTCAGCATAGTTGCTTTGGAAGTGTCTGAATTAGGGATTGGGTAACCGCCCTAGTAAACGGGTATCCGCGAATACGAGTGGCCGGCTATACATACATACTGTGTGTGCGTATTTTATCCACATATTGCTTGGGAACATTCATCTGCGATTAACAAGGAAATGTACGCCAAGCCCCGCACAAAAAAAAAAAGAAAAAAAGAAAAAAATTTGCCTAACCGACAACGATTTACTTACAGCAGCTGTGACGAATCTCCACCTAACCTTGCTCAAACTCACTATTTGATCTCCGTTATTTTTCAGCATGGGCGTTGTCTAGTGAATGTCAGTGAGTGTAATGTCTCAGCATAGACGAATTAAGTGGCACACATCTTCTTCGTGCGCACTGTCAGACGCAATTTTACATGAAAGCAACTTATCCTTTACAAAACAAATAAACTAAAAATAAGGATTATTGTGAGAATTTTCAATCTCTACTTCTATGTCATCAATGTCTGTACCTGACATTGTCGACCAATATTATTATATTAGAATTGTTATTTTTGGAGCAGCCCTCGTATGCATAACATATGCACGCACACTTGTTGTGAAACGTCTCCATGCACAGTGATTCTTTTGCACGCATCATCTGTTGGCAAAGATAAAGAATTAATCATTTTCAGAAGCTTACACTTTTCTGAAAATGACTTAAATCACGAAAGAGGAGCTTGCGTTTCGAAACTATTTAGGATATAATACTGAATTTAGCCTGTCTAAATACGCAAGATATTGAATTTGTTCGGGGTTTGATTTCTAAGTACCTACTAGCGTGGCATGAAGAAGAAAAACACAGTTCACACATAATTTCTGTCTATACCTCTGAGATGAGGCATTATGATTACTTTCGGACTGTTATCCTCATCTTCATTGCCATATTCACAACGCAGCGGTGAACCCAAACTCGGAGAGTTGAGTTATAGGTAAATACCTGAGATATCTGGAAGAGGCATAGCACGTGGAACTAGAACACTCCACACCGGGGGACGAAATAAAAGGTTCGGTTCGAAATTCCAATCACCTAAAGAAGGCCGGAGCGTACAACGGCCGAAACGTTGTGAATATGGCAGTGAAGATAAGGATAACAGACCGCATAATGTAAATAATGTAATAATCTCACAGAACTTTATTGAAAATAATAACAATAACAAAAGATTATTTACCCTATTTACATTCTCTGGACTATTGACCTCATCTTTTCTAGCCATGTTAACGATGTTTCGGCAGTTGTACGCTCCGGCTTTCTTCAGGTGATTGGAATTTTAATTTCTTCCACCGTGATAGAGTGTTCTAGTTCCACGTGCCATGTCTCTTCCGGGTGTCTTAGTTACTTCAACTCCCCAAGTTTTTAGTCATCACTACAGTAGCCAAGCATTGAACTCACAACCCTTTGGATCAAGTAAATCGATCCAACCAACGCTTTCCGTTCGAAATTCCTATCACCTGAAGAAGGCCAGAGCGTACAACGGCCGAGACGTCGTGAATATGATAAAAAGGACGAGGACAACAGTCCGATGAATGCAAATAGTGAAAATAATTACAATACCTCATCTCAGAAATATAGACAAATAACAAAAGACCAGTTGTAAAACAAACGGAAAGTAGCACCTTCTTTAGCGTACTGGGTAAGAATCCCATTTCATTTTGTATTCCTTATGTAGTAAGTTTGATTTTCATTGGACACTAGTGACAGATCCTCCTTACAGATGAGGCATTTCTATATTTCCCATTGGTGTCAGATAATGGTATTCGAATCAACATAGAAATCAATATTTTATAGGTACACCAGAACTCTCTCACTGGCTGGATGTGGCGAACCTCTCACTGCTTTATTGTTACTTCCCTGGAAAATTCCCGGAGGAACTACATTCTTTCGTGCCGCTAGGTCTAACCTTCACGGCTACGACCCGCTATGTCACGTATATTGTAGCAAACGACCCAAATTACTTCCGTATTCCATCGATGAGAAGTAAGTTCCGCTCGAACAGCTTCATCCTGCGAACCGCTACTCTACGGTACCCACTGCCAAGATGTCTCCCCGACCACTATAATCTTAACATATTCACGTCTAGCGGTAACCGTTATCTTCCCCTCTTATTTGTATAAACAATTCCTTAACGTAACCCTCTACCTCGAGTGACCCGTGGGGCTTGTACAGGGTGAACCTCACTGTAAAAAAAAAAAGACGTCTTCGCGTAGAAGTCTACAGTAGCACAAAGTTTCTTGCCTCATTTAAAATCCTATGTCCCCAAGTGCAGGACTAAAATGAATATTCAGATAGCGTATTTTCCATTTTTTCCATAAGTCGATATTCCAGTTCAACAGATGGCCAGGAATTCGGATACTGGTTTTCAAGACAGGGCGTCCTTCTCTATTTCAAAATTTGATATAACGTAATCTTTTCACAACTGTTCTAGCACGATCATATTCTATGTGCCGTGTCCTTTTGGAATATTGACGATCATGGCTCTCCACAAGTTCCTTAAAATGCTGCCTTTAGTAAATATCTATAAAGAAAAACCAAAAAGAAAAAAAAAAGACGCTGTTTTAAATATCTGACAACTCGATTTTCACAAGAAATTTTAGTATCTCTTAATATTTTGCAAAGTAGCAAAAACGTGTCTAAATATTTGAACTAAAACAATGAGTACCTGAAGATAATAACAGATCTTATGAATATTAATGGGATTCCAGCCAATATTTATTTACTTTAGAGATTGATACAAAAAAGTATGAAATCGATGAGATCCAATCGAATGGCAACAAAAATGGAAAGCGTCTGATTGTCTGGAATCTTGACCTGATCACTGTTCGTCTGTAGCATACTTATATCGATGAATCTGGATGACAAAATTGATCGAATCACCAATTTGGTTTAATCTTTTTCTAAATATTTATCTATATCTATATTTACTCATAAAAATATATCCTTATATCTATTCTATCTTTCTGTCTAAGTTTTTTTCTAAATCTCTCTCTCTCTCTCTCTCTCTCTCTCTCTCTCTATCTATCTATCTATCTATCTTATTTGCGATCTGTGGATATCTGCCTGCTTGCTGGTGAGAGATAGATTGCGATGTTATTTCAGGTGACTATAATCAGTGTTGAGGATTTTGAAGTCTCGTTTTTAGCCGAGAAAATTCGTTGACAACGCAATCTCTCTCACAATCTATAAATAGCTATATTTTATTTAATTGTCAGATCTGCAGTAAGATCATAGACATATCTACCTAATCACATAAATGTACACCAAGCAGAGCTTAAGTTGACAAGTAAATATGCACATATATATATTCATAAGATTCTTTCACATGCACATGTCTTCGGTATAGTAAGGCTGATATTTTTCATAATCTTTTAAAATTTTGTTTTAGTGTTATTTTAATATATTTCGTGCGAATCTCTCCCTAATGATTTCATTTCATTTCATTAATTTGTATATTTTTAGACAAACATGAAATCCTTTTCATTTAGAATTTTCGTTTTATCATCGTGTGATTACAAGCCATCTTATAATAGAGGCTGAATTGACTGAAACGATATTTGGTTTGTTTTAAGGTATATCAACCTCAATGGGTTATTTAATGCCGACAAGATTTTTACTGCTGTTAATATTTTTTTTTTTTTAAGTATAACTGCTAATATTTTTCTTTTCCAAAAATTTATTGCTGGTAATAATGTATTACAGGTAATAATTTTTCCTTCAAATATAATTGCTGGTAATAATTTTTACAAAAAAGTATTGCTGGTATTAAAACCTATTTTTACATTTTCATAGTGTTTTGACCCCAGTTTGGGGGTTTATTATTTGTCCATAGCTGGGAGACTGACAGGTGTTACCACACCGGGTCAGGGTTGACCCGAGAACACCAGCAATTAAGAGGTGGTTCCAAGCTCCTCAAAACCTCCTGACCAGAGGCCTTGCTGTTGGATGTAGTTTATCGTCATACCCAAGATGCGGATGTAGTTTATCGTCATACCCAAGATGCGGATGTAGCTTATTGTCTTACCCAAGATGCGGATGAACTTTATCGTCTTACCCAAGACGGAACGATTTTTAAAAAAATATATGTGAGTAGAGATTTCAATTAAGTGAAAACGTTACTAAATATTTTTTCAGTCTACAAAGGGGGAAACTATTAGATATTTAGATACAGGAGAATGCACACGTCATGGGTCATTAATTACTCCAGCCTATTATGAAGGAACTAATAAAAATACCGAAAATTATGTAAATATTGCGGTCGCCAATTCAGTTCATATTTTAAAATATTAGTTAGATTTGTTGGTACGGAGCACATATATTTATTGGAAGCTACGACAACTTCCATTTGAGCACACCTTCATCATGTGCAAGATACAGTAGGATGGAACTGGATTATTGGTCCTGATCTGGAATCTCGGCTTCAGTCACTTTCCCCACCGCCGTGAAGTTGCTTTCCTGTGCCCTCTCTATAAATAATTTCATGGTAATTATTCAGATGAACTGCTCACTAAGGTACCTAGACTATGAATTTAAGCTCGGTACTAGCTTACTCACTCCAGCTATAGGTAAATAGCAGGACAAAAGGGGTTCTATAGCCTTGGATACCGCAGAAAGAAATGGCAACCTATTGCGGGAAAAAATCAGCCTGGTCAATCCAAAGATACGTGATCGCCAACTATCACGCGCACATAGTTGACTGACTAGTTTAGCAATAAGGTCCCATCGATTTACAGTTGAATTGGCTAGATGTAACCGTAAGTTCTATGCTAATAGTTTCTTTTCTCGGTAATGGAACTCCCTTCCAGCTTCTTGCTTTCCAGACAAGCTTAATCTTCAAAGCTTAAATGCAATGTCAACCGTTATCTATCTTCCTGGTTACTCTTCTTTTGTTCTCGCTCCTCAATAAAGCCTGTTTTCTAATTCTCTCTCACACAGTAACACTTTGTGTCTTAGTGGCTTTACTGCCTTATTTGAGGCAAATTCGAATAAAAAAATATATACAGTCGGTCATCTAAATCCAAAATGTTTGAAACATCAGTCATAAATTAACTCAAATAAGAGAAAGAAAGAGCAAGAGAAAAATCATCTTGGTCAGATTGATACTTTCGGTAGGGTTCGAACCCACTTTCTAGTGACTGAAATAAGCTAATCTTTGTAAATATCAACGTAGGTAAATAAATTAGAGGTAAACTTGCTTTGCACCAAAAATAGCCAATTCGTAGTCTTTGATCAATTTCGAAATTCCATTATATTTCTTTGTAAAGCTACACGTTTACGTTTGTTAAATTCCCAAACCTGACATCAAAGTTATTTCCTTCAAACTTCCAAAAGAACATGCAATTCCTACTAAAAAATTTTTTACATTACTTTAAGAAGAATCCCCCCCCCCAAAAAAACAAAACCAAAAAAACAAAACAAACTAATACACACCAAGTTCAATTTCTTTAAATCTTGAATAAATTGGTGTTCTCATACTATGGCCTCATAATACAGGGTGCGATGGATAAATTGTCGTCTAAAAAGTCACGAAAATGAAAATAACACTGGCATCTCATTTTAAAAGATATACAGGGTGCGATGGATAAATTTTCGTCTAAATGACGCAAAAATGAAAATCATAGGTATCTCATTTTAAAAGATATACAGGGTGCGATGGATAAATTGTCGTCTAAATGACGCAAAAATGAAAATCATAGGTATCTCATTTTAAAAGATATACAGGGTGCGATGGATAAATTGTCGTCTAAAAAGACACGAAAATGAAAATAACACTGGCATCTCATTTTAAAAGATATACAGTGTGCGATGGATAAATTGTCTACAAAGACACAAAAATGACAATAACACTGACATCTCATTTTAAAAGATGTATAGCGTGCGATGGATAAATTGGCTTCTAAATGACGTAATAATAAAAAATAAGACTGGCATGTCATTTTAACAAATATACACCTGTAGTTATGATATTTATTGTATTAAACGCGTATGCATGCGGAACGACTATTTATTAGATATAGGTAGAAATATCTCAGTAAAGAACGCAAATGAAATTTACTGGAAGTGTCGTATTTGTTTTTATTTAATTTACCTTTCCTCTAAGGCAGGATGTGACACAATGTCTTTTTTTTAAGTTGGGAGCCCTTACGCGTATATACTGGCCAAGGACAAAAACTGTCCAGTATTCGAGACCACTGCCATCGATATTATACCGGTCCCACCTTTCTTAGTGCAATGGGGAAGGAGTTGCCAGAAGGACCGGGAGCCTTCTGCCATCTTAAAGGAAGGGAAGAGATAATACGCTTTCAATCCGGCTGACATATAGAAAGAGAGAAGAGATTATTTACCTGACCTTCTCACTATGGCAGGATGTGAGTCGAAGTCGTTTTTTGAGGTGGGGTGTCCATTCGCATGAATATGCATATGGGCTGAGGACAAAAATTGCTGCTCATCACGGCCTCTGTCATCAATATTAAAACGAACCAACCCCATTAGTGTAATGAGAAAGTTGTTGCCGCTGGGTTGGAATCCTTAGAACCGGAAGACATCTTTCATCTAAAATAAGGAGAGAACATACACTAGTCTTTGATCCCAGTCAAAATGCCGGGAAACGATATTAAATAAATTTACGTAAATCAAATTAGCGAGTGGTTTTATAAGATCATGAATTTCAACTGCCGAAGTAAAAGAGTATTGAAAATTTTTAATTCTACTTAAACTCAAGCCCTTACATCCCTCACAAGATAAAATTAATCTTTATACCGACTGTTCAAGGAGATATTAGAATATTTGTAATACTTATAATTAACTTCCATCAGCATAGCTGATGCTAAACTCCAGGAGAGTGACTCGTTGAGCCTCATCTTGCTACCATTTTTCTGCTGGCATGAAGTGGAAACATTATATTGAATCAGTTCTCAACTCCGCTGGTAGGAAAGTTGGTTCCCTGTGTCGTGTTAGACAATTTCTCGAGACTAGATCTTATATATTAACAAATCTACAAATCAGCCATGCTTTGAATATTGCAGCCACATATGGTGCTCCGCTTTTTATTTACAAATTCTTGATAAAAATCCAAAGAAGAATATGCATTGTTATTAGCCCTGACTTTGCATCTCGTTTTCTGTCATTTTTCCACGGCCGAAATGTAGATAATCTGCACCTTTTCTATAAATACTTTCATGGAAATTGTTCCGATGAACTGTCCTCTATGGTACCTAAACTTTATGAATTTCAGTAAAGTACTAGATTGGTGGCAAGGGCTCACCTTTTTACAGTTGAAATGCCTATATGTAACCGTAAGTTCTATGCTGACAATTGCTTCTATCGCACTTCTTATTGTGGGACTCTTATCCGGCTTCTTTCTTCCCAGTCAACTTTGATCTTCAAAAATTTAAATGCAATGTCAATCCCTATCTTCTGTCTTCTTAATTATTGTTATTTTTCTGTTTCCCTAATAGAATCTTTTCAATATTCTACAACACTCAGTAACCCCTAGTGTCTTAGTGGCTTTATTGCCTTGCTTGTAGTGATATTATTAAAAAAATAGACTGTTCCGTAGTAGTTAACTTTCGTCTATTAAATCTTTATGTAGATATAAAAGAGTTATGAGACAGCAGTTGTGTTATCTGTAGCTTCATAGGAAATCTTTATAATGATTATCACTTTCTTGAGATACAAAATTACTGAATTCTATTCTCAGGTATTTTACGCTATTTTTACACGCCATACAAGAGTCAAGAACCACCCAAGGTAAAGCGTTACTGAATGGGGTTTTTTTATGGATGCTACAATTGCAGATTATGAGTATATGTACGATAGATAACGGTTAACACTAGACTTGAAGAGCATAAGATTGTAGCAAGCGGCAAAACTGATTCTAGAGACTCTCTTACACAAAGCATCAACCCTGGGGAAAATATGCCCGAAGGAACTTACTTCTTCCCAGTGGAACACGAAGGAATGTTTCGCGCCTGTGTACATGACATGGTGAGTTTTAGCTGTAAATATCTGAAAAGAGGAAACGAGAAATGTGACTTGTCAGAAAATTTTCTCTGGAACTAGAGAGGGAGTAGTGATAGGCCTGAGACGTTGCGTTTGTGGAAAAGGGATTTTAGGCTGAAAATTAATCAATTGCTTAAAAGCCCGCCTAAACGCATTTGATCTCTGTCGAGGCCAGAAAGCGAGGATTGGGTAGCTTCAACTATATATGGCAACAGTACTCCATTTCTGGCCTTAAGCGGCTCTTATAAAGGTAGAGGATAGCAAGAGGAGTCAGGTACTTACTGGAGCGGTACAGATAGAGCATGCCAGATATGGCCGGGAGCTTATGGACTGGTATCAGTAGTCGACTATTTTTTCCGTCGTCTTTAGCGATGGATTTTACGTTTCCCACTCGAGGTCTTGAGTGAACTTGAATCCTTGATTCAACTAAGGATCTGGTGTCAGTTTGACTTCCAGAAGCGAGAGTCTGTATTTCTTCGTTTGGTGAGGGCTATGATCATTCTATAGTGCTTGAAACATCCCCAACATGGGAAGTGCAAAGTAACCCGAACAAGCTGTGACCTCTTGTTTTATGCATGCGTGGCACTCACACTTTAAAATCGCCATTGTGCTACCTTCAGGTCGTGTTAGGGTTTGGATAAAAAAAAAATGCTTCTCGGCATTTTAGATTTGATTAACTGAAGCCAGGTTCAGCAGTACACCCCTTCAAAGTGTTAACTCATTATAATTTCAGCTTTGTGTTGTATTTAGTTCGAATAATTATCAGCCTTTTGGCGTTTAAGAATTAATGAATATTTTCCTCTTGCTTTTGTACAACATGCCATTCGAATCTAAATAGAATGCAAGATAAACAAAGGAATATATCGACTAATTTATTTAATACCTTTGACTGCCCTAAAAAGAGGAAGAATTATTGAGAGCAACAAAAGGCGGTAAAGCTGTGAAGAGCCATGGCCACACATATCCAGAGTAGAAATTTTATCTGTATATATTGAGTGAGAATGTGAAGAAGAAAGAGAAAGGAAGAGAGATATAGAGATAAAGTGAGATGGAGAGAAACGCTATGGCACATTTTATTGTACACATATAACGAAGATCTATGACACCATTATTATTATTATTATTATTATTATTATTATTATTATTATTATTATTACTTGCTTTCTTAGGAGTTAAACAGTTCAAAGTGCAGAAAGGAGAAAGGTAGTCAGTCAGTTATGTGCCATGCGATGCGGGATACACGTTTAGACGATCATGTAACTTTCGATACGTATCTGATGAGCGAGATTTTTTCCGCGCTGTAGATTGTCATTTCTTTCTGCGGTAGACCAGTGACCATCCAAAGCTATAGAACCCTGTCTTTTATGCTATTTACCCATAGATGGGCGGAAAGAAGTGGATTCATACATTTCCTAAGCGTATTAGCACGTAAATGAATGTAATGGATTCGACTGGAATTCGAACTCGGCTCTCCGATTCCTCAATCAGAGCCACTATCCATTACTCGGGCGTGCCAAGTTAAATTGGTAAATTTTATTTTTTCTGTGTGCAAAGAAGAAAATGTTTTGTGTAGGAATTCGACTTGTAGGATTAAAACTACATATAAACTCAGGTAGTAGGTCGAATATTTGAGCTAATTTGAAACTAGTAAATAGAAGAATGAACGTTGGTTTTAAAAAGTTCTTATTACTGTTCTCAGATATCACTTAGGTTGATTTCACTTGATGTTGATTAATATTAGATTTCTACTTGCTATTGTCGTAGGGAAAGAATAAAATGTTGTGAATGTTTTAGTACTCTGGGTCAGCTTTTGTCTGGTGATGCCGTTAAGTGCTATTTTCAAAGACCGGCCTCCATAAAAGTGAAAAAGATATTGGTGTTTCGTTAATTATTTTAAAGTCATTCTTCATTACTGATAAAAAAAAAACTTTCTATTTTTGTTAATGTAGGGTCGATTTTGAATACTGTTTACCGAGTTGAAAATGATTTTTTTGAAGGACATTTGTGATTTTTAATTTTAAGTCTACGACAAGTCTGCTACGATTTTTAATGGACTTTCAGATATTGTCTTTTTGCCTGACTGGAATGACGACCTGAATCTGAACATCCCATATTATCTTATTCATTTTTTCGGAGATATATTTTTCTTACTTTTGTTTTCATCTTCAAATCCATGTCGTCTTCAAACTTCCTTGAGTTTCCTGTCCCTAGTCTGTTGTGCTTGTTTTTAAGTCATCATTTTTTTCCGTTGTAGTTGCCTTTTGAAAATAGTCTGCATTGTCAACTGTGGGAATGACACTATGTACAACCATTTGCCATTTAAAAAGCACAGACATCGAATCTCCCTCTTCTAGAAACAAAAGCCTAACACCCATTGACGGTGAAAAGTTAAGACACAGCTGAGAAGAAATATCAAAATCCGATTGCTTGCCGCCACCATCTTGCTTTGGCGTTGTCAGTTTGAGAGAGTAAAATTGGCAATTTACTTTGCCTTGGGAATTCAAGTGACAATAACAGTAATGGCAGACAGAAGCCATTTTCTTTTGTTATGATTGTCGTTTCCACAACCATGCATTATTTGATTTATATAAGTAGAATTATACTGTAACCGGCAAGAATTGATGACAATTGGAATTTTGTAAGGTTTTCAATCGTATTCCTGGAATTTGAAAATCAAATCCGCTCCTAAATCGTTAATAGTTGTGTTCCGGTGAAATCTCTCTATACGGCGAAATAGACTAAAGAAACTTTTCGCTTGAATACTGAATAACATTCCGGAATGTTGCTGGATTAGCATTTCATGCTGAAGGAAGATGCTTAGTGAGAGGGATAGTGTAGTAAGATTAGTGACAGCAGACATTGTTCAAACAAGTAAGTATGAATACATTAACAATTAAGTACATTTAACAATATACTTTATTATGTGAGAAAAGTCGAGAGAAAGATTACAAAAGGGATGACGGAAGGTGTGTAGATCCCGATGTGGCCAAGTGGTTAGAAAGTTTGCGTTCCAACCATGAAACTTTGGATCGAATCACGATTTTTCCAGCAGGTTACTTCTTTCATGTTATCGGCTTGGCTTGGCGAGGCATGGCTAGGCGAGGCTTGGCTAGGCGAGGCGAGGCTTGGCTAGGCGAGGCGTGGCTAGGCGAGGCGATCCCAGTGTACGGCACCCTTGGAATATGTCTGAAACCATAATGCACGGCCCAACTGAGGCCTTGCGAGTAGATGAAACTATTCAGAAGCCGTCGATGATTGTGTCAGCACGTAGCCACAAGTCATCGTGACCGAGGAGTTAGGCGTACTGACCTAGTTCAAACTGTTGATCACACCACATGATGCGCTCTCGCTCAGAAACTCTAAGTAACGTCTGTCAGCATAGTTGCTATTTGATGAACATGTTCTCTCCGTCGGTGTTAACAAAACATTAACTAGCGACCCTAGCAGACAAGTGTACTCAGAAACAAGTAGTGAGTCATTATATAGAAATTTGCCTTTTCTTACGTAAATTCCTCCAAAATGGAAGTGTTCCTTCTGCGTCCATTATAATCACATGCGTCTCTATGGAGTAAAGTCAGCCAGGGATATTTTACGCATTGATGAGCTTGGTTTGCGTCCTCTCTCCCGTCGTCGTAGTGTAGGCCGCTTTCCAAGGCATGCAGCAATAAATGACATTTTTAGAAGAGGTCTGGATTCAGTTAGGTTCCCTTCCCAAATCGAACCCGTAGGCCTCAAACGTGGTGATGGAAAGCGGCTGGATAGCATTACCATTTTCCCTTTTAAAATGAGGAAGTCGTTGATTTTGGATTCGACCTGTGCTGATTCATTTTCAACCGGTAATTTGATCAGGTCCGCGGTTGAGCCGGGGTCTGTCGCTCGGAAATAGTTAAATATTCTTTTCTTGCTGATAGATTTTTTAAAACTCCTGTGGCAGTGGAGACTTCTGGGGTTATTGGTCCTCGTTCGATGGCGTTTCATCGGCGTGTTGGCGGGATTCTATTTTCTGTGTTGAGCTCAATGCAACACTAACTCTGCGGTGGACAAAAAAGCCTTTTAGAATGTAAAGGATCTTATACATCTATTAATTAAAAGAGGAATAAAGGAAATGTGCTACTGTGTCCTGTATTATTATACGGTTTTGGTAACGACATCTAGTGGTCGTTAGCAAAAGTTCTTTGTCAGACAAGTGGGGAAATATCGCAGATGTCATATGAATAGAGATCTATTGTAATGTTACTCTATCCCAACGATTATTGCGGAAAAGAGTTTATCAAGCTTTAGATAAGAATGCTGAAGCTGTTACTGTGGGCATCTCGAAAGCATTAGAATGGGTCTGGCATACCGGTCTTCTTCACAACTTGAAAAGTTATGGTTTCTCCGGACAAATTTTTGAACTCATTCAGGCTTCCTTATCAAATGGTGAAAACAAAGTCATCCTAAACGGCCTCTCTTCTAGATCCTTTTGTATTAATGCTGGTGCCCCAGAGCTCTGTCCTTGGCCTTACTTTGTTCTTAATTTTCATTAACTCCCTTGCATATGGTATTAGCTATCAACTTGATGTCTATGCTCATGAAACAGCCATTTACTCCTGTCTCGTCAGTACACCTGATCAGTTTGATAAATGATAACCAAAACTTCTTTCAGTCTACATTATTTACATTATTCGGACTATTGTCCACATCTTTGTCGCCATATTTATTACAACGTTTCGGCCGTTGTACGCTCCAGCCTTCTTTAGTTGGTTGGAATGTCGAACTGAAGCTTTTATTTCGCTGACTGGGTGAGACTGTTCTAGTTCCACGTGCCATGTTTAATGGATGTCAGTTATCTCCTGTTAATTCCACTCTCCAAGTTCTCCCGTCTATATTTCTGAGATGAGGTATTGTGTACATTATTTATATTATTCGGACTATTGTCCACATGTTTGTCGCCATATTTATTACAACGTTTCGGCCGTTGTACACTCCAGCCTTCTTCAGTTGGTTTGAATATCGAACTGAACCCTTTATTTCGCTCACTGGGTGAGACTGTTCTAGTTCCACGTGCCATGTTTAATAGATGTCAGTTATCTCCTGTTAATGTCCCTCTGAAATTTCTCCACTGCCTTAACCGTGTATTGAACTCAAACTCTTTGGGTCCTTCCAGTGGATCTAACCAACGCCTTTATCCACTGTGCCATGTGTCCTTGACGACACATGGCACAGTGGATAAAGACGTTAGTTAGTGCTATGAGTGGATGTGTTCTCGAAGGGAAAAGAGACGAGAAATGGTAACCAGTCGGTGCAAGTATGGACAATGGAATTTTTTAAGCGTTTCACCCCAAGCAAGGCGGGAAGCCACTAGCACGCAAGCGAAACAGGAAGAGATGAAGGAGTCCCACAGGCGAGAGGTGCGAGTCATGAAGCTATTCTTATTCAAAGATTATCAAATGGGTAAAATATTAAATTTAAGAATCCTAACTTTTATTTATAACCTCTTATTCTTTATCTTTATATCCTAAAAAGTTAAAATATAATTTTTATATTAGTTTGTATATAATTCAAGTGGAAATAGTCATAATATCTACCGTTTAAAAAAGGAATTTTTCCGTATTTATCCAGTTTTGCGGACATGTTCATGCAAACTATTTCCACCGTTTAAGAGTTAAAATGTAAACTAAGTTGACTAAAACAAGTAGCATTTCAAAGTGAATTTACTTAAGCTTGTAAATATTTCGCCGTTGATATTTTTTACGGAGATCGAGAGAAATTAATGCCTATTTTCAAAATGTGCTTTACTGTCCGTAAATCCGTATGTTTCTTTTACTCCTTTTCTTATTTTATCAACTGCTTCGGACTGTAGAGTTACCACATGCCCAGCTGCCATAGAAGCCGTGATGTGTTTTAGGCAAGTTGGTACACTTTTCTGACTAGTTTTGAATTCAGAATTCTCCTCTTAAAGTGGTTTGCATCCCAGGCAAAAACCCGGGTCTATCCTGCTATTTTTTTCTTAAGCTTATCACCCCAAGCAAGCCTGGAAGCCACTAGCGCGCAAGGGGTTACAGAAGGTTTGGAGGAAGAGCAGATAGGAGTGGTAAAGGAGAGGATGTGGAGAAAGATAGTGGATCGATCAAGGCAAGGGGGTTACAGAAGATTTGGAGTGAGAACAGATAGGAATGAAAGGTGAAAGGATGTGGAGAAGGGCAGTGGATAGATCAAGGCAACTGGAGATGTCGATTGACGTAACACTTAAATAGTTGGAGATTGTATTTGTCAGGGAAGCAGGAATAAGGAAGGGAGTTCCACAGGCGAGATGTGCGAGACATGAAGCTATTGGAGTAGAAGAGACGTCTACATCTAACAGTTTCAACGGTGAAGGGGTGGGAACGGGATTTAACCCTTGGTAGAAAGACGAATTGTTCATGCCTTTTTCTAAGAGCATTAGCGCGAAGGGAACGGAACACAATCGATCAGAATTTATCTCGGATTGCCAATTTCACTTTTCGCGCCGATAGTCCTTACTTTATCTACACATCTATACACGTACGCAGTATACAGGTGACATAAAGATTAATGACATCCTGGTTAAATTTCAAGGGGCAATGTATTCACGACATTTACTTATTCGCAAGAACATACGATATTTTCTGACATATAAGTCACGTTCAAAGATTACAGTCAGTTCAAAACGAGGCATTGCTTTGATTTGCGCATGACAAAGATTTTCTTTTTCTCCGAGGCGGGACATATATATCCTCAAGAAACTGATCGGTGAAATGAGTGCAAATTCAGATCGTGACCTCTAATGTTCTATGCCTGTGTGTCAGTAAAAAGGCTTCTAATCTCGGATTTTGTAAAAGAGAGACAAAAGAACAGTTTCGTTTGTAACGAAAAATCTTTCTTTTTTTATTTCAAGAAAACAGCTTTTATATTGACTTCATTTACATAGTTACCTGTTTCCTCACTCATGAAGCAAATATTATGAACCTGGTCCCACTGGCTATTACGACTGTAATGAATTCGACCCTAACAAGAAATTGCACTCTTTTGCTCTAATGATTTGATTATATAATTTACCCTTGGTTAAAGTGCACCTAGAAGATGCACATGCTCAAAATGATACACACACCATCGTTGGCAAGTGTCTGAAAAACCCTACAAGGGTTTGACCCAAGGCTTTTGAGTGAAATTGAATCGTGGAACTCTTCAGAAGTCGTCCATAGTTGTGTCAGCACGAAGTCAAATGTCATAGTGAACAAGGGTTTGAATTTACTGGCGTTGTTAAAAAGTTGTAAACTACCTTCAGTACATCCTATATAAGTTTATTTCGGCCACAAATATCTGATACTTCTGCTTTATAGATTATTGCTTCGGTTTTAAAAGCGTCATCTAATGGACATATAATTTTATTTCTGCAGTTGCATAAATTACCGGTGTTAACTATATTTTGCTGTGCTTTAGTTTTGCAATTTCTGGAGGTTTGTCGATTTATTATTGTTTCTAAATGACTTGTGCAGCTGTAGCTTAATTTAACCATGTTTTTATTAAATATCTTAGATAATTCTGATTTTTTGGGGAAGTGTTTAGTAAGTAACTTGAAAAATTATTTCCCTCAAACGTAGATGGTACAATCATAGGTCATCATTGAAGCTAGTAAGTATTAGGTGCTTTACCAAACTAGGTAACCATGTGTGGAATTTAAAAGAAAAAAACAACAGGGATCCGATTGTAAGTTGGAAAATTTAAAAAAATATTTCAACAGAAAAAATTTCTAGATTCAAAGAACTTTTTGAACCAGAAATCCGAGTCTTGAGTCTTTGCATACATATTAAGAAATTCCTCTTAATCACATATGAGGCTGGATAAAAAAAAAATCAACATTTCAATTACCCCCACCGATACATTTGCAATACGCTTGCTTTTTTTCTCTTCACTCTTCTACTTCTTCTTCTTCTTCTTCTTCTTCTTCTTCTTCTTCTTCTTCTTCTTCTTCTTCTTCTTCTTCTTCTTCTTCTTCTTTACATCCTTCTCGTCCTTCCTTTCCAACGCTCCCAATGCCGGGCTTTTGTTTATTTATTTAAAGATAATAATATGGCGTTCGTATTTTAAAAAATAAAGCGTTGGGAGGTTAATTGATAAAAATCACCTGAGGATACCATAAGGTTGAAACCAATGTAGCGGATTCAACTGATCTCCTGATTTTTAATATATATATATATATATATATATATATATATATATATATATATATATATATCCATTGTAGCTCTTAATAAATTTTGCCTTTTTGTTATCTCTCCTAAACCTTGTTCCGCTGTTCTTTTTCTCAAGCTCACTAGGTACGTTATGTGTTATTTTTCTCTGTTCTTCTTACATGTCCTGTGAGCAACAAATTTTCCCAGCCCTCTTTCTTCAATATGTGCCCTTTAAATGTGATCTATCTCTTCCAGATTTTAAGCATGTATCCTCTTTGTATCTATTTTGTCTAAAATTGCTCTCATATTCAGTCCGTGGTATTCTCAGTATCCTTCTGTAGAACGACATTTCCGTTGCTTCAAGTATGTTCTTCATCTGTAAGGAGATTTTCCAGCATCTACTGCTATATATTATGTAACAGTTCAGTACATTTTTCTTTGTTTTTAACGACATCTTCCTGTTTCTCAATATTTTACTTAGCTTCTGGCCGGCATAAATCTCTTTTCCAATGCAACTTCGGATTTCAGTGCCACACTTTCTGTCCTCTGTTATAAAATTTCTCAGATACTTAAATCGTTGTACTTGTTTGATAGCAATATTTTCAATTTCAAATTGCCTGTTGTGCTGTTCATTTGCTAACAAATCCGCATTCTGTCTTCTTGCTGTTGATGTTCAGTTATTTCTTCAAGATTTCCTTCACTGCATTCTTTAGGAGTTCTTGTAGTTTCTTCTCAGCGTTCGCTATCAACGCTGTGCCATTTGAATATTTTATGTTGTTAGGATTGTGACTGCCAATAATGAATCGTAGGTGGACTATTAATTACATCGGAATCACCTCAAAGTACAGATTAAATAAGTCCACCGAGAAGATACATCCTTTCCTAACATGAATTTCTATTTTTGTATGTTGACTGAATTCATTTTCTATCCGTATGAAGGGACCAGTATATATTCTTAATTATTCTAATATTATATACAGGAACCAATATTTGTTCTTAATTATTCTAACATCCTTCGCAAATATGCAAAAAGTTTACCTAGCAGTTCTAAATTACTTAAATCCACTATACTCACTCTGAGTCTAAGAAATTTCAACAGTGTCTTTCAGACGCTATGCATAAGTGTCCTTTTTGTTTGAAGTTAGCTTAAGGTTTTTTAGCTGATCAGATATTCCGTTCATATTATTCTCAGCATGCTTCTGTAGACACACATCTCCGTTACCTCAAGTCTTTTCATCTGTCAGGAAAATGTCCAACATTTACTGCAATAAACGATGATTGATATTACACTGCATTTTATCAATTGCTTTAGTTTCTGAATAAATGTTTCTGCATCTTATTAATTTTTATGTGCTTTTGGAATACATTTTTTGCTATTCCAATCCACCTTCGGATTTCGCTGTCACATTTCTCGTCCTCTGATCTAACATTTCCTATATACTTTAATTTCTGTACTTGTTCGATTCAGTCGTCTGCAATTCGTAGCCCGAATTATAGACAATTCCTCCTGCTAATGACCATACCTTTTGTTTTCTCTCAACTGATAGTTATTCCTTTCATCGCTCTTTCCTTTACTATCTCTTGTAGCATCTCCGTTTTCTTGTGTCTTCCATCAACACGATGTATTTTACGTATTTTAAGAACGACTCCACCGTTATGAAATCCTGATAGGACTTTTCGTTCTGTTAGAATCGTTTTACCATTAAATTTAAATAAATCTAGTAAAAAGACCTATCCTTGTTTTATGTCATCTTCCATTTTTCCGTATTTGCTCAATTCATTTTTCGATCCGTGTTCAAGCGGTTTGTTCCCAGTAAGGTTTCTGTGTTATTCTATTTTCTCAGCATTTCGAAATTAATCTTTTTGATGTACTTTATCAAATCCCTGTGCGTCGTCTGCGAAGGAAAAAATATTCTTTCTGCATTTGCAATGCTCGTATAAAAACAAAAATATGCATCTACGCAGATGACACTACTATTTATTTTTACCTCAATAGTAAATCTGATCCGGTATCACTGACAAAACTAACCTGGCCGTTGGTCTCGAAAAGAACCTCCAATCTGTGGTTGACTGGGGAAGGAAATGGCTTGTAAACTTTAATAACTGCAAAACGAAAATGCTATCATTTACCCACCACAGAGAACCCTCACTGCCTTCCATCAGAATGGCTGAGGCTCAACTCCACGAAAATGCCTCACTGCGCCGGATTGGTCTCACGCTGTCCGCTGACCTGGGGTGGAACAAATATATTGAATCAATAGCTTCATCTACCGCAAAGAAAGTTGGTTCTTTGTGTCGCGCCAGAAATCTTTCTCTCGCCTGAGTCCATCCTTCAAATCTATAAATCAACCATTCTTCCGTGCATGGAATACTGCTACCACGTATGGTCTGGTGCACCGCTGTGCGTCTCGAGGTCCTCGACAAAATCCAGAGATGGATATGCAATGTGATACGTTTTGATCTGGCATCTCGTCTACAGTGTCACATATATGCCGTTACTTCCATCTTTCTCTTCTACAAGCAAATGCTCCGACGAGCTACTTTCTCTGGTTCCCAGGCCGCATGAATTTAAGCGTAGTGCTAAGTTGGCATGTCGGTCCCACCCTTTCACTGTCGAGTTGAAACAGTTAAATGTAACCGCCACTTCTACTCCAATAGCTTCGTATCGCGTACTTCACGTCTGTGGAACTTCCTTCCTCTTACTTGCTTCCCTGATAGTTATAATCTCCAAATATTCAAGTGTAATGACAACCGACATTTTCTCAAGCCTTAATCCGATCTTTTCTTTATCCTTTCCTCTATCACGCCTCTTTACTCATACTCTCACCCTTTGTAACCCCGTACGTGCTAGTGGCAATTCCGCCTTGGTTGGGGTGAATGCTTAAAAAATACTTCGGCATGAAAAAGCCAAAGCAAAAAAATAAGTTTCTAAAACGGGATTAAATGTATAACTGAGTTTTTCCTTTGTAAAACTATGAAACTGTTGGAAACAGTCGAATGATCTTCAGAAAGTTAGAATTGAAGCGAGAAGCGCCAAATTTCAATGGATGCCTTTGTGGTCGACTTGTTGATGAAATATCCTTGTTATTTATGAGATTTTTGAACTCGGCAACTTGACGTGAATAACATTCCAAAATTTACGCAGAGAATTTATGATTATTCAAGATTGATGGCGATGGAAACTGCTCAACGTTCTTGACACTTTAAGGGATTCCTTTGCGATCTTAACATTTAAAGTGTTGTCCAAAGAGGCGGGATCTTGTGAAAATCATTTGGGACACTAGATTTTCTGGAAGATTTCATCGTCCAGACCTGATGTTGTGTACACACATATGCATACACATATATAGGAATATATATATATATATATATATATATATATATATATATATATATATATATATATATATATATATATATGAAAAAATATACTCTTAAAGTGTGCTATATTTATGGGATAAAGTGCTCAATATCAGAGATGGAGCGTGTGTAAATATAAAAGTGAGCATAGAAGTCAACACTTAGAGGCGACAGTCTGTTTCATGCTAGATGCAATCGTCAGGCAACTAGTGCTGTTATTTCTCTCGGCTATTTATATATACGGGTCAGTGGTGCATTGTGGGTAGTCTATTTTGGCGGTTATTTTACCGGAAGTCGTTTATTTGTTTATTTATTTATTTGTGTCAAATTATTTTGCTTGTTTTTATTTAATTTTATTTTTATTTCTTTATCTTATTTATTTATTTATTTTATTTTGATCGGTGTTTTTATTAACGTAGTAAAAATTTGTTTATATAGCTTATTGTGGGTAGTCTATTATGGCCGTTATTTTACCGGATGTCGTTTATTTACTTATTTATTTGGGTCAAATTGTTTTGCTTGTTTTTATTCATTTTAATTTTTATTTTTATCTTATATATTTATTTATTTATTATTTATTATTTTTTTTATTTTGGTCGGTGTTTTTATTAACGTAATAAAAATTTACCGAGAAAAATAACAGCACCAGTTGCCTGACGATTGCATCTAGCATGAAACACACTGTCGCTTCTAAGTGTTGACTTCTATGTTCACTTTTATATATATATATATATATATATATATATATATATATCGAGAGATGTATATAAGTATGTATGTAGGTTTATATTGTAATGATATATTATATATGGGCAAGTGGCCGAGTGGTTAGAACGTTCGCATTCTGACGATGAGAATTGAAAAGCATTCAGAGGTTTCAAAAATATAGTGACGCCGAGTATTTATTTGACGTGGTGGAGAGGTCTACTCGCAGGCAATAAACTGCGCTTGCAAATTAGTGCAGATAGATTTTTCACTCCTTTTGGGAAATCAGTATTTCACACTGTGTCAAATCTGGAGTTTGATGTGATAAATATCGACACGAAAGATTTGATTAACAGCTTTTACCAATTTTTGAGCATTTAGTTTTAAATAAGGTCTGAAAAGACGTACAGAAATACCTAATTTCCGCTAGTTTTTGTTTAAAAACTGGCATCAAAATTTTACTATTACAAAAATAAATCTAAATAAAATTAATATCTTTTGTATTAATGGATAAATATATTCAAACCAAAATATTAATAATGAATCTTCATAAGCAACATAGGCTATTATTTTACAGTATTCGATAAGTAAAAGCTGTAAAAATTGTAAAAGATTACAAAAAAGGTAATTCAACGAAAAAGACGTATTAGATCATTTTTAATTATTACTTATATTCCCAAGTCGGCATCCACCCAGATGACACCACAATTTACTCCTGCCTCAAAAACAAATCTTGGTGACAAAGTTAAACTGACAGTTCGTCTCGAAAAGGACCTACAATCGGTTGTGAACTGGGGCAAGAATTGGTTGGTTAACTTTAACGATTCTAAAAGAAAACTGCTCTCTATTAACCACCACAGGGATCCATCCCTGCATCCCATTAGAATGTCTGAAGCCCAACTTCTCGAGAGCTCCTCTCTGCGGCTGCTCGGTCTCACGCTGTCCGCCGACCTGAGATGGAACAAATACATCGAGTCAATTGCTTCATCCACCGCAAGGAAAGTTGGCTCCCTGTGCCGAGCCAGGAAATTTTTCTCCCCGGAATCGATCCTCCAAATCTATATATCGACCATTCGCCCTTGCATGGAGTATTGCTGCCATATATGGTCTGGATCCCCTGCTGTTTGCCTCAGGGTTCTTGATAAGATCCAGAGACGGGTATGCAACGTAATTGGCCCTGATCTGTCATCTCGTGTGCAGTCGCTCTCTCACAGAAGTTCTCGCTGCAGTCGCTCTGTCTTTTTTACAAATACTTTCACGGTAATTGCTCCGATGAGCTGCTTTCGCTTGTTCCCAGGCCTCATGAATTTAAGCGTCCTACGAGGCTGCCATCCCGTTCCCACCCCTTCACTGTTGTAACTGTTAGATGTAGACGTCTCTTCTACTCCAATAGCTTCATGTCTCGCACATCACGCCTGTGGAACTCCCTTCCTTATTCCTGTTTTCCCTCCAACTATTTAAGTGTAACGTCAAGCGACATCTCCAGTTGCCTTGATCTATTCCCTTCCCTTCTCCACATCCTTTCACCTTTCATTCCTATCTGCTCTCGCTCCAAATCTTCTGTAACCCCCTTGCCTTGATCGATCCACTATCTTTCTCCACATCCTCTCCTTTACCACTCCTATCTGCTCTTCCTCCAAACCTTCTGCAACCCCTTGCGTGCTAGTGGCTTCCAGCCTTGCTTGGGGTGAAAAGCTTAAAAAAAAAATAGATAAAAATGTATATAACACCATAAAATTGCTGGGCACACATTATATGACAAAATGCTTTAAATTTACATTTTTTATTACATCATAATATGGCGAAATTGTTCAGTATCATTTCCCTTTGGAGTAAATGAAGGTCATATTTGATGGCACAATGATTTAGTAATAATGTGATTGTGTCATGCATCTTGTCCATATAAAATTTGTAAAGCTTCAGAAAATTCTAAATTTGAAAAGGGCTGTGCTATAAGGACTTACAGTCAAACAAAACCCGAATATCGCTTTTGAACACACACTCTCTGTCGATTCTCGAAACATCTATATCTGGTCTGTTTCGTATTCTAACTTTTGTGAGACCAATACTTCCCTACATTATGGACTTTCCCAGTACTATATTATTATGTGAATGGTAGTATCATGGGAGGAGTAGCACCAGTAATGCGCAGCCGCGTACGATACCAATATCGGACACCACTGGATAGTAAGCTCTGCTTACACTATTCTTTGTAACTTTTCTGTTTAATATATCTTTCTTACCTCTAACCCGTGTTCCGTGTTTTCCTTCCGTGGCCCCTATTTCGGGTCCACATAACTAACGTAAATAAAGACAAGTTATTTTAAGAAATGTATCAAATCCAACATATTTTATTGTAATTTATTCTATTTAGACGCTATTTTTATGGATACTCATAATCGAGTAAAAGTTCTATTTTCTTTTTTAAATTAAACTATATTCTTTATTCAGTTATATACACCGGCCTGAATATTCGAGAAATCTTGTCTGAAAAATATGTGAACCTATGGGGAACCGTCATAGGATTTGACGTGCCTATCCCCTTGGCCACGTAGGACTTACGGTCAAACAAAGCCGAAATAATGCTTTTGAATCCACACTCTCTGCCGATGATCGAAACATCTATAGCTGGTCTGTTTCTTATCATCCTAACGTAAATAAAGATATTTTATTTTAAGAAAAATGAATTAAATCCGATATATTTCTACTTTTAATTTAATTTTTTAAACATTATTTTTATGGGTACTCATATCGGAGTAGAAGCTCTGTTTTTCTTTTATTGAACATTATTTTTTTTATCCAACTGCATCTACCGGCCTGAATATTTGAGAAATCTTGTCAGCAAAATATGCGCCCCCTTCGAAGATGATAATCCATAAAAAATAACATTTAAAAAATATAAATTATATATATACATATATTTAAATATAAATATAAAAGTGAACATAGAAGTCAACGCTTAGAGGTGACAGTCTGTTTCATGCTAGATCCAATCGTCAGGTCACACACACACACACACACACACACACACACACACACACACACACACACACACACATATATATATATATATATATATATATATATATATATATATGTATATAAAAGAAGAACATTACTTACTGAAGAAAATTTGACCCAATAAAATTATTTACCGAATTTAGAGGAGTTAATTTTTTTAATAATATAATAAATATAAAAGACGTCTATATTCCGCAGAAAAAAAAAGATCTGGTTCCAAGTAATGTTTTTCCAGGGCTTATTTTTTCTACTTGACCATTGTGCTACCAGATATGTCCGTAGAAATGGCGCATGCTGTTTCTTCTCTATGCTTTGTAAGTTCTTGACTTATCTCTTGCCGTTTATCTGACTTTTTTAAAAACTCACGCTTGTGTGTGCGTCAACTGTTGCCCATTAAACCAGTATTCTTCTAATTCCACTCCAGCTGTCTTTGTTTCTACTTATTTCACATCAATTTTAATGCCTACATTGTTGTAACAGCATTGCTAATCAAATTAGCTAAGTTTCGAGACGACGTACTTTCATCATTCTATGCAGTTCAGTTGACGTATGGAAATAAAGTAAAAGATAATGATAGGAACGACATGAAATGTTTAGATTCATGAAACAGTCTTATTCCTTCGTTCCGTGTAAGTTACAATGATTAGGAAAAAAGGAAAACGAACGAACCAAAGAATGGATAAAAACAGAAAACATTCAGACTGTTATATACCGTACATACGATCACTAATGGGTATGCCCAAATCCTCATAAATACGTTGGACGCTTGTAAGTGGGGGTAATCTGCTGTCTACGCTGGCAGCGTGGGAACCTCATGCCGTGTCGAACTCTTTGCCTTCGGGCAGAGAGGAACCCGGACGAGGCTATGCCGAAAGGCAGAGTCTCGTCCGGGGAGGTAGACAGATACCCGAGATCGCGTATGCGGGGGTCTACAGGCAATTTTTCCCGAGCCCATGGGCTCGGATTTACCCACATTAAATTTGGCCTTGTGCCACATTCTACTTCGTGGGGAGACAGGTAAATATCGTAATCTGCTGTCTACACTGTTAGCGTGGGAAGCTCTTACCGTGTCGAACTCTCTGCCTTCGAGCAGAGTGTAACCCGGACGAGGCTATGCAGAGTGGCAGAATCTCGCCCGAGGAGGTAGTCAGATACCCGATCCCGCGTATGCGGGGTCTACGGGCAATTTTTACTCGAGCCCAACGGCTCGGATTCCCCACATTAAATTTGGCCTTGTGCCGCATCCTATCCCGTGGGGAGGCAGGTAAATATCGTAATATGCTATCTAGTTAGTCCGCCACTGGCTGTGGTTTACCTACTTCACGCCGTTGGTGAGTATTGTATTTTGCTGATATTATAATGATTACTATTTCATTTCTAACCTCCGTTTTGGTTACTTCACATTCAATAAACTTCCCTAGGTTACAACACTGTGAATAAACTAAAGAGAAAGTAATTAAAAAGAAATATTAAAATAACAAAATGTACTAAAAATAAAGAAAAAAGTAAAATAGACAGAATTAGACATAAATTTAAAAAGTAATTAGAAAACTAAACAGATAAAGACAGTGGCTGAAGACGAAAGAAAAAAATAGCGAAAGAAATCAATCAAGTAAGCAAAAACAAAAAAGCGCCATTAAAGAAAATGGAACGAAAGAAAGAATATAGTAAAAAAGAAATTAAGAACTGAAAGAATGAAGGAAAGAAAATACTTCCAAATGGAATAAAGAAAGAAAGAAAGAAAGAAGAAAGAAATATAATATAAAAGAATGAAATCATAAAAGAAAGAAAGAAAGATAAGAAAAAGAAAGAGTGAAAGAAAGAGTGAAAAAACAAAGTAAAACAAGATAAAAAGGAGCAATTAAAAAACAAATGAAAGAAAAAATAAAGTAAGAAAAAAAAAACCCAGAAATGTATGACGGGAATAATTCAATTCAAAAAGAAAGAAAGATAGCATAAAAGAAAGATAGAAAGAAAGAAAGGACAAGAGAAAGGATCAATTAAAAAAATAAAATGAAAGAAGTAATCAAGTAAGAAAGAAATAAAAATTGAAAGAATGAAGGAAAATAAATAATTCCAAATGAAAGAAAAAAAAAGAAATATGGCATAGAATAAAGAAAGCATGAAGATTAAGAAAGAAAGAAAGAAAGAAAAAAGAAAGAAAAAAAGAAAAAAGAAAGAAAGGAAAAATAAGAGAAAAAAAAGAAAGGAGCAATTAAAAGAAAGGCAAATGAAAGAAAGAATGAAGTAATAAAGAAAAAAAAACTGAAAGGATGAAGGAAAGAATATAATTCCAAAATAAAGAAAACTCAAATGAAAGAAAGATACGAGATGCGAAGAAAGAAATCAAAGAAAAAAATTGGAATAAAAGATTGGCAGGAACTGTGAAAGAAGTCGACTGAAATAAGTGAATGCGAAAAGGAAAGTAAAAACTGGAAGACGAGAAAGTCGAAAGGATAAATTGTTTGCGAACAAATAAGGTTTTCATTAATAAAGAAATGCAGATATATCGGAGCATACCCAGGTTCTCTTCTTATCTTCACACGTCTCCTCCCAAAAGTACGATACGAAAAACTAGGATACTTACAAATTCTTACTCGTACTAAAAAGATAAAGAAAGTGTAAAAGAAAGAGAAGCAAGTGAAAGATTAGATGAAGGCTGACTATTAGTATAAATATGTGAGAAAAAAGAAACCAAGAAGGAAAAAGAAATTTAATAAAATTACAAAAAAAAAAAAAAAAAAAAATAGCGAGAAAACACGTGATACACAGAGCTGGAGGGAGAAACGATGTACCTAGAAAAATTGTCAAGCAGTAGACCGCCCAGTCAGCAACTGGCTTACTGCAGGAGGGCGTCTCAATATGAGTCTTTGATGGAGACATTTGGATACTATCCTACCCGAACCAGACTTCGTTCACACATCTGTAACTCCTCATCGAGATCGGATTGCGTGGGAAGGCGATGACCCAGCACAGTCACTTTTCTCTCATGTTTACGTTCGCATACAATTTGTTTGGTACTGGGTTGATGCAAAATTCCTAGATCCAACTTTGGCACATTATTAGAGATGTTTTGGAACTGCCTCCGAAGTTTTTTTTTTTCTTTTAATTTTAATCGAGTTCGCCCTATGAAAAGGAGTAAAGCCAATAAGACACAAGGGGTTACCGGGTGTAGAAGAACTAGAGAAGAGAAACATTACGAATGACCGAGAACAAAAAGAGTAATCAGGAGCACAGCAGTAGTGATAGATATTGCATTTAAATTTTTGAAGATTTGGCTTGAAAGCATGGAGACAGAAGAGCGTTCTACAAGCGAGAAGTGCGAGAAAAGAAACTGCTAGCATAGAACTTATGGTTCCATCTAGCTAATTTGACTGTAACTTGATGATAACTAGACGCCAGTCTATTATCTTTTATTAAAAAAGTGTCTAGGTACCATAGCAAAAGTGATATTTATTCTGTATAAATTACAGAAATGTGGCACAAGGCCGAAGGGGGGATTGGGGAAAGGACGGTCTTCTTCTGTTTTAACTATAACTTAGCTAGCCGCAAACACTGACCCAATCGTACGAACAATATTCCTTACACCAAAACAACACATTCATACGTACCTTTCTTACTACAACCACCATAATACCTCACTGTCTCTATGAAAATACTAACTAGTCCCCATATTTACAATTCAGTGTCTGTGGGGGGAGGGGAATAAAATAACAATTCTAAAAAACTAACCCCATCGGTACGATAGCGAAAGTTCGTCGGAACGATAACCATGACAGTATTTATAGAAAAGACACAGGGAGGCAACCTTACGGCGGTAGAAAATTGACTGAAACCGAGACGCCAGATCAGGACCGATAATATTGCTGATTCTTCTTTGGATATTATCAAGATGCTCTAGATAAAAAGCAGGAGCAGCGGGCCATATGTGGCAGTGATCTTCGAAGTTAGAACGGTAGATAAGTAGGATAGATTCTGGAGAGAGAAAAAAAATGTCTCACACGACACAGAGAATCAACTTTCTTAGCAGCAGAATTGTAAAGGTGAAAATGCGAAGTGACATGTTTTACCATTCTAAAAAATGTGTGTAAAAGTGAACTCAGGTGCTAGGTTGGAATTTGAACTCATCTCGCCTATTTCGCTGTTTGTTAAAATATCCACAGATTCTCATGTTACACTACAATCAAATATTCCAACTCCATAGTTACTTCCCTTGTACCGGTGACGCTAGGTGGCACTGTTTTTCTTATAACAATGGCGCGCCGTTCCAATGAATAATTTAGAGAAAGAATCATTTTTTTTTGCAAAATCTAAAGACTAGCAAATCTATTTTAAAATGATCAGAAGACATTCGAGTATGTGCACTGAAGTAGGTGAGAAACTAAAATAGCTGGAAAAGTATACAGAAAACATTTCATGTAAAAATATTTTATCAATATGAAAGACTTCATGTCCTTCAATAAATTCACGCCATGTTACATTTTTAACTGGTGTGTCCTCACCTTACATCAGTAGAACAAAACTGCCAAGACCGCACTCAGTTACCGGTGCAAAGGTCACGCCCCCTCCCCCGAATCCATGATATCTCCTTAAAAATATGATATAGAGATCCCCACTGTACTGCACCTCAATTTTCATGAGGTAGTGCTTATATGAAAAACAAATTTTTTATTGTAGCCTAATTATGTACAATAATCGGTCATACGAAATATAGGTGAACAGTTCAAGTAGAAAAATTGAAAACAAATACAATGTATCTAAATACAAATTAGAGACCTGTCATAATGATCATCCCATCTTAAATAAATCAACAATGTTTTGCAGCAAATGTTAATATCTGTGTGAGATTTTTCTTGTTAAAAAGTTAAATAATTCTAATACATTCAACATTATGAATAAGAAACAGTGAATTTTATATAGTATTTGTATATAATGAATTTTATTTAGTATTTGTATATAATGAATTTTATTTAGTATTTGTATATAATGAATTTTATATAGTATTTGTATATAATGAATTTTATTTAGTATTTGTATATAATGAATTTTATATAGTATTTGTATATAATGAATTTTATTTAGTATTTGTATATAATGAATTTTATATAATATTTGTATATAATGAATTTTATTTAGTATTTGTATATAATGAATTTTATATAATATTTGTATATAATGAATTTTATTTAGTATTTGTATATAATGAATTTTATATAGTATTTGTATATAATGAATTTTATTTAGTATTTGTATATAATGAATTTTATTTAGTATTTGTATATAATGAATTTTATATAGTATTTGTATATAATGAATTTTATTTAGTATTTGTATATAATGAATTTTATTTAGTATTTGTATATAATGAATTTTATATAGTATTTGTATATAATGCATTTTATTTAGTATTTGTATATAATGAATTTTATATAGTATTTGTATATAATGCATTTTATTTAGTATTTGTATATAATGAATTTTATATAGTATTTGTATATAATGAATTTTATATAGTATTTGTATATAATGCATTTTATTTAGTATTTGTATAAAATGAATTTTATATAGTATTTGTATATAATGAATTTTATATAGTATTTGTATATAATGCATTTTATTTAGTATTTGTATATAATGAATTTTATTTAGTATTTGTATATAATGAATTTTATATAGTATTTGTATATAATGCATTTTATTTAGTATTTGTATATAATGAATTTTATATAGTATTTGTATATAATGCATTTTATTTAGTATTTGTATATAATGAATTTTATTTAGTATTTGTATATAATGAATTTTATATAGTATTTGTATATAATGCATTTTATTTAGTATTTGTATATAATGAATTTAACACGAGCAAAACAAATTCACGGATTTGGACACAAAATATACTCCAGAGTGAGTAGCGGTGTTCGAGGATAGCACTCACCGGCCCTGCCCGTACCCCTAACCTATAATGAATTTAGTATATTATTATTATTTTATTTTATTTGATATCTGTCGTTTACACATTTCTTTCCGGGCCCCGCCCAGGGACCCAAGGTTAGAAATGGTATTATGACACTTTCTACTGCAAAAAGAAAATATATATATATATATATATATTTTACATAGATAAAACTCTTCGTAAAGTGTGGGCTGTACTTGTCAGAATAAGTTTTTGTATCTCTTTGAGGCATGGACTTCCAGGGATCCTTTCAATTAGTCTACTGGAATCTTTTCCAACCAATCCTAAGGCTCCAACTACAACAGGGATTGTTGATGTTTCATGTGCCACATTTTTGAGATTTCTAATTCAAGGTCCTTGTATTTTGACAGCTTTTCGAATATCTTCAAAGACACATTGCAGTCTGCAGGGACTGCCATATCAATAAGGAAGCATTTTTTTTTGTGATCTTTAATAACAATGTCTAGGCGGTTGGCTTTGATTGTTCTGTCAGTGTGTATTGTGTAGTCCCATAGAATTGTAACAGGTCCTATCTCCGTAACCGGGTCTGGGTGGTGTTCGTACCAGTTTCTTTCCAGTTTCCTTCCTGTAGAAGTTGCAAATTTTCCAGTGCAGATATTGGCCCACTCTGTCATGCCGGTTTTTATATTCAGTGGATGCCAATAACGTGCAACCTGATACAAGATGATCAATATTATTATTATTATTATTATTATTACAAACATTAGAAAATTGTTCAAATGTTTCTTTCATGTAAAATCTCTGTAACTATGTCTCGTCGTTGTCGATTTTGTCTTGTATTCAATAATTTAATTTAATTTAATTTATGATGACTCGTTGATGATAAGTAGATCAATTTTTACAAGGAAGAGTCGATGGCATCGACTGCATGGTAATGTTGCTGGAAGACGAAATTGGTTTTGTCGAGCCTTTCACTCATGTTTCATTTCTTCCTTTTCTCTGCCCGGTCCTGGGTAAGACGATAAACTGCATCCCCGTCCTGGGTAAGACGATAAACTGCATCCCCGTCCTGGGTAAGACGATAAAATGCATCCCCGTCCTGGGTAAGACGATAAACTGCATCCCCGTCCTGGGTAAGACGATAAACTGCATCCCCGTTCTGGGTAAGACGATAAAATGCATCCCCGTCCTGGGTAAGACGATAAAATGCATCCCCGTCCTGGGTAAGACGATAAACTGCATCCCCGTCCTGGGCAAGACGATAAAATGCATCCCCGTCCTGGGTAAGACGATAAACTGCATCCCCGTCCTGGGTAAGACGATAAAATGCATCCCCGTCCTGGGTAAGACGATAAACTGCATCCCCGTCCTGGGTAAGACAATAAACTGCATCCCGGTCCTGGGTAAGACGATAAACTGCATCCCCGTCCTGGGTAAGACGATAAACTGCATCCCCGTCCTGGGTAAGACGATAAACTGCATCCCCGTCCTGGGTAAGACGATAAAATGCATCCCCGTACTGGGTAAGACGATAAACTACATCCACGTCCTGGGTAAGACAATAAACTGCATCCCCGTCCTGGGTAAGACGATAAACTGCATCCCCGTCCTGGGTAAGACGATAAACTGCAACCCCGTCCTGGGTAAGACGATAAACTGCATCCCCGTCCTGGGTAAGACGATAAAATGCATCCCCGTCCTGGGTAAGACGATAAACTGCATCCCCGTCCTGGGTAAGACAATAAACTGCACCCCCGTCCTGGGCAAGACGATAAAATGCATCCCCGTCCTGGGTAAGACGATAAACTGCATCCCCGTCCTGGGTAAGACGATAAAATGCATCCCCGTCCTGGGTAAGACAATAAACTGCATCCCGGTCCTGGGTAAGACGATAAAATGCATCCCCGTCCTGGATAAGACGATAAACTGCATCCCCGTCCTGGGTAAGACGATAAACTGCATCCCCGTCCTGGGTAAGACGATAAACTGCATCCCCGTCCTGGGTAAGACGATAAACTGCATCCCCGTCCTGGGTAAGACGATAAAATGCATCCCCGTCCTGGGTAAGACGATAAACTGCATCCCCGTCCTGGGTAAGACAATAAACTGCATCCCGGTCCTGGGTAAGACGATAAACTGCATCCCCGTCCTGGGTAAGACGATAAACTGCATCCCCGTCCTGGGTAAGACAATAAACTGCATCCCGGTCCTGGGTAAGACGATAAAATGCATCCCCGTCCTGGGTAAGACGATAAAATGCATCCCCGTCCTGGGTAAGACGATAAACTGCATCCCCGTCCTGGGTAAGACAATAAACTGCACCCCCGTCCTGGGCAAGACGATAAAATGCATCCCCGTCCTGGGTAAGACGATAAACTGCATCCCCGTCCTGGGTAAGACAATAAACTGCATCCCGGTCCTGGGTAAGACGATAAACTGCATCCCCGTCCTGGGTAAGACGATAAAATGCATCCCCGTCCTGGGTAAGACGATAAACTGCATCCCGGTCCTGGGTAAGACGATAAACTGCATCCCCGTCCTGGGTAAGACGATAAACTGCATCCCCGTCCTGGGTAAGACAATAAACTGCATCCCCGTCCTGGGTAAGACAATAAACTGCATCCCGGTCCTGGGTAAGACGATAAACTGCATCCCCGTCCTGGGTAAGACGATAAACTAAATCCCCGTCCTGGGTAAGACGATAAACTGCATCCCCGTCCTGGGTAAGACGATAAACTGCATCCCCGTCCTGGGTAAGACGATAAACTGCATCCCCGTCCTGGGCAAGACGATAAACTGCATCCCCGTCCTGGGTAAGACGATAAACTGCATCCCCGTCCTGGGCAAGACGATAAAATGCATCCCCGTCCTGGGTAAGACGATAAACTGCATCCCCGTCCTGGGTAAGACGATAAAATGCATCCCCGTCCTGGGTAAGACGATAAACTGCATCCCCGTCCTGGGTAAGACAATAAACTGCATCCCGGTCCTGGGTAAGACGATAAACTGCATCCCCGTCCTGGGTAAGACGATAAACTGCATCCCCGTCCTGGGTAAGACGATAAACTGCATCCCCGTCCTGGGTAAGACGATAAAATGCATCCCCGTACTGGGTAAGACGATAAACTACATCCACGTCCTGGGTAAGACAATAAACTGCATCCCCGTCCTGGGTAAGACGATAAACTGCATCCCCGTCCTGGGTAAGACGATAAACTGCAACCCCGTCCTGGGTAAGACGATAAACTGCATCCCCGTCCTGGGTAAGACGATAAAATGCATCCCCGTCCTGGGTAAGACGATAAACTGCATCCCCGTCCTGGGTAAGACAATAAACTGCACCCCCGTCCTGGGCAAGACGATAAAATGCATCCCCGTCCTGGGTAAGACGATAAACTGCATCCCCGTCCTGGGTAAGACGATAAAATGCATCCCCGTCCTGGGTAAGACAATAAACTGCATCCCGGTCCTGGGTAAGACGATAAAATGCATCCCCGTCCTGGATAAGACGATAAACTGCATCCCCGTCCTGGGTAAGACGATAAACTGCATCCCCGTCCTGGGTAAGACGATAAACTGCATCCCCGTCCTGGGTAAGACGATAAACTGCATCCCCGTCCTGGGTAAGACGATAAAATGCATCCCCGTCCTGGGTAAGACGATAAACTGCATCCCCGTCCTGGGTAAGACAATAAACTGCATCCCGGTCCTGGGTAAGACGATAAACTGCATCCCCGTCCTGGGTAAGACGATAAACTGCATCCCCGTCCTGGGTAAGACAATAAACTGCATCCCGGTCCTGGGTAAGACGATAAAATGCATCCCCGTCCTGGGTAAGACGATAAAATGCATCCCCGTCCTGGGTAAGACGATAAACTGCATCCCCGTCCTGGGTAAGACAATAAACTGCACCCCCGTCCTGGGCAAGACGATAAAATGCATCCCCGTCCTGGGTAAGACGATAAACTGCATCCCCGTCCTGGGTAAGACGATAAACTGCATCCCCGTCCTGGGTAAGACGATAAAATGCATCCCCGTCCTGGGTAAGACGATAAACTGCATCCCCGTCCTGGGTAAGACGATAAACTGCATCCCCGTCCTGGGTAAGACAATAAACTGCACCCCCGTCCTGGGCAAGACGATAAAATGCATCCCCGTCCTGGGTAAGACGATAAACTGCATCCCCGTCCTGGGTAAGACGATAAAATGCATCCCCGTCCTGGGTAAGACAATAAACTGCATCCCGGTCCTGGGTAAGACGATAAAATGCATCCCCGTCCTGGATAAGACGATAAACTGCATCCCCGTCCTGGGTAAGACGATAAACTGCATCCTCGTCCTGGGTAAGACGATAAACTGCATCCCCGTCCTGGGTAAGACGATAAACTGCATCCCCGTCCTGGGTAAGACGATAAACTGCATCCCCGTCCTGGGCAAGACGATAAAATGCATCCCCGTCCTGGGTAAGACGATAAACTGCATCCCCGTCCTGGGTAAGACGATAAACTGCATCCCCGTCCTGGGTAAGACGATAAACTGCATCCCCGTCCTGGGCAAGACGATAAAATGCATCCCCGTCCTGGGTAAGACGATAAACTGCATCCCCGTCCTGGGCAAGACGATAAAATGCATCCCCGTCCTGGGTAAGACGATAAACTGCATCCCGGTCCTGGGTAAGACGATAAAATGCATCCCCGTCCTGGGTAAGACGATAAAATGCATCCCCGTCCTGGGTAAGACGATAAAATGCATCCCCGTCCTGGGTAAGACGATAGAATGCATCCCCGTCCTGGGTAAGACGATAAACTGCACCCCCGTCCTGGGTAAGACGATAAACTGCACCCCCGTCCTGGGTAAGACGATAAAATGCATCCCCGTCCTGGATAAAACGATAAACTGCATCCCCGTCCTGGGTAAGACGATAAACTGCATCCCCGTCCTGGGTAAGACAATAAACTGCATCCCGGTCCTGGGTAAGACGATAAACTGCATCCCCGTCCTGGGTAAGACGATAAACTGCATCCCCGTCCTGGGTAAGACGATAAACTGCATCCCCGTCCTGGGTAAGACGATAAACTGCATCCCCGTCCTGGGCAAGACGATAAAATGCATCCCCGTCCTGGGTAAGACGATAAACTGCATCCCCGTCCTGGGCAAGACGATAAAATGCATCCCCGTCCTGGGTAAGACGATAAACTGCATCCCCGTCCTGGGTAAGACGATAAAATGCATCCCCGTCCTGGGTAAGACGATAAACTGCATCCCCGTCCTGGGTAAGACAATAAACTGCATCCCGGTCCTGGGTAAGACGATAAACTGCATCCCCGTCCTGGGTAAGACGATAAACTGCATCCCCGTCCTGGGTAAGACGATAAACTGCATCCCCGTCCTGGGTAAGACAATAAACTGCACCCCCGTCCTGGGCAAGACGATAAAATGCATCCCCGTCCTGGGTAAGACGATAAACTGCATCCCCGTCCTGGGTAAGACGATAAAATGCATCCCCGTCCTGGGTAAGACAATAAACTGCATCCCGGTCCTGGGTAAGACGATAAAATGCATCCCCGTCCTGGATAAGACGATAAACTGCATCCCCGTCCTGGGTAAGACGATAAACTGCATCCCCGTCCTGGGTAAGACGATAAACTGCATCCCCGTCCTGGGTAAGACGATAAACTGCATCCCCGTCCTGGGTAAGACGATAAACTGCATCCCCGTCCTGGGCAAGACGATAAAATGCATCCCCGTCCTGGGTAAGACGATAAACTGCATCCCCGTCCTGGGTAAGACGATAAACTGCATCCCCGTCCTGGGTAAGACGATAAACTGCATCCCCGTCGTGGGTAAGACAATAAACTGCATCCCGGTCCTGGGTAAGACGATAAACTGCATCCCCGTCCTGGGTAAGACGATAAACTGCATCCCCGTCCTGGGTAAGACAATAAACTGCATCCCCGTCCTGGGTAAGACAATAAACTGCATCCCGGTCCTGGGTAAGACGATAAACTGCATCCCCGTCCTGGGTAAGACGATAAACTAAATCCCCGTCCTGGGTAAGACGATAAACTGCATCCCCGTCCTGGGTAAGACGATAAACTGCATCCCCGTCCTGGGTAAGACGATAAACTGCATCCCCGTCCTGGGCAAGACGATAAACTGCATCCCCGTCCTGGGTAAGACGATAAACTGCATCCCCGTCCTGGGCAAGACGATAAACTGCATCCCCGTCCTGGGTAAGACGATAAACTGCATCCCCGTCCTGGGTAAGACAATAAACTGCATCCCGGTCCTGGGTAAGACGATAAACTGCATCCCCGTCCTGGGTAAGACGATAAACTGCATCCCCGTCCTGGGTAAGACGATAAACTGCATCCCCGTCCTGGGTAAGACGATAAACTGCATCCCCGTCCTGGGTAAGACGATAAACTGCATCCCCGTCCTGGGCAAGACGATAAAATGCATCCCCGTCCTGGGTAAGACGATAAACTGCATCCCCGTCCTGGGTAAGACGATAAACTGCATCCCCGTCCTGGGTAAGACGATAAAATGCATCCCCGTCCTGGGTAAGACGATAAACTGCATCCCCGTCCTGGGTAAGACGATAAACTGCATCCCCGTCCTGGGTAAGACGATAAACTGCATCCCCGTCCTGGGTAAGACAATAAACTGCATCCCGGTCCTGGGTAAGACGATAAAATGCATCCCCGTCCTGGGTAAGACGATAAACTGCATCCCCGTCCTGGGTAAGACAATAAACTGCATCCCGGTCCTGGGTAAGACGATAAACTGCATCCCCGTCCTGGGTAAGACGATAAAATGCATCCCCGTCCTGGGTAAGACGATAAACTGCATCCCCGTCCTGGGCAAGACGATAAAATGCATCCCCGTCCTGGGTAAGACGATAAACTGCATCCCCGTCCTGGGTAAGACGATAAAGTGCATCCCCGTCCTGGGTAAGACGATAAACTGCATCCCCGTCCTGGGTAAGACAATAAACTGCATCCCGGTCCTGGGTAAGACGATAAACTGCATCCCCGTCCTGGGTAAGACGATAAACTGCATCCCCGTCCTGGGTAAGACGATAAACTGCATCCCCGTCCTGGGTAAGACGATAAACTGCATCCCCGTCCTGGGCAAGACGATAAAATGCATCCCCGTCCTGGGTAAGACGATAAACTGCATCCCCGTCCTGGGTAAGACGATAAACTGCATCCCCGTCCTGGGTAAGACGATAAAATGCATCCCCGTCCTGGGTAAGACGATAAACTGCATCCCCGTCCTGGGTAAGACGATAAACTGCATCCCCGTCCTGGGTAAGACGATAAAATGCATCCCCGTCCTGGGTAAGACGATAAAATGCATCCCCGTCCTGGGTAAGACGATAGAATGCATCCCCGTCCTGGGTAAGACGATAAACTGCACCCCCGTCCTGGGTAAGACGATAAACTGCACCCCCGTCCTGGGTAAGACGATAAAATGCATCCCCGTCCTGGATAAAACGATAAACTGCATCCCCGTCCTGGGTAAGACGATAAACTGCATCCCCGTCCTGGGTAAGACAATAAACTGCATCCCGGTCCTGGGTAAGACGATAAACTGCATCCCCGTCCTGGGTAAGACGATAAACTGCATCCCCGTCCTGGGTAAGACGATAAACTGCATCCCCGTCCTGGGTAAGACGATAAACTGCATCCCCGTCCTGGGCAAGACGATAAAATGCATCCCCGTCCTGGGTAAGACGATAAACTGCATCCCCGTCCTGGGCAAGACGATAAAATGCATCCCCGTCCTGGGTAAGACGATAAACTGCATCCCCGTCCTGGGTAAGACGATAAAATGCATCCCCGTCCTGGGTAAGACGATAAACTGCATCCCCGTCCTGGGTAAGACAATAAACTGCATCCCGGTCCTGGGTAAGACGATAAACTGCATCCCCGTCCTGGGTAAGACGATAAACTGCATCCCCGTCCTGGGTAAGACGATAAACTGCATCCCCGTCCTGGGTAAGACAATAAACTGCACCCCCGTCCTGGGCAAGACGATAAAATGCATCCCCGTCCTGGGTAAGACGATAAACTGCATCCCCGTCCTGGGTAAGACGATAAAATGCATCCCCGTCCTGGGTAAGACAATAAACTGCATCCCGGTCCTGGGTAAGACGATAAAATGCATCCCCGTCCTGGATAAGACGATAAACTGCATCCCCGTCCTGGGTAAGACGATAAACTGCATCCCCGTCCTGGGTAAGACGATAAACTGCATCCCCGTCCTGGGTAAGACGATAAACTGCATCCCCGTCCTGGGTAAGACGATAAACTGCATCCCCGTCCTGGGCAAGACGATAAAATGCATCCCCGTCCTGGGTAAGACGATAAACTGCATCCCCGTCCTGGGTAAGACGATAAACTGCATCCCCGTCCTGGGTAAGACGATAAACTGCATCCCCGTCGTGGGTAAGACAATAAACTGCATCCCGGTCCTGGGTAAGACGATAAACTGCATCCCCGTCCTGGGTAAGACGATAAACTGCATCCCCGTCCTGGGTAAGACAATAAACTGCATCCCCGTCCTGGGTAAGACAATAAACTGCATCCCGGTCCTGGGTAAGACGATAAACTGCATCCCCGTCCTGGGTAAGACGATAAACTAAATCCCCGTCCTGGGTAAGACGATAAACTGCATCCCCGTCCTGGGTAAGACGATAAACTGCATCCCCGTCCTGGGTAAGACGATAAACTGCATCCCCGTCCTGGGCAAGACGATAAACTGCATCCCCGTCCTGGGTAAGACGATAAACTGCATCCCCGTCCTGGGCAAGACGATAAACTGCATCCCCGTCCTGGGTAAGACGATAAACTGCATCCCCGTCCTGGGTAAGACAATAAACTGCATCCCGGTCCTGGGTAAGACGATAAACTGCATCCCCGTCCTGGGTAAGACGATAAACTGCATCCCCGTCCTGGGTAAGACGATAAACTGCATCCCCGTCCTGGGTAAGACGATAAACTGCATCCCCGTCCTGGGTAAGACGATAAACTGCATCCCCGTCCTGGGCAAGACGATAAAATGCATCCCCGTCCTGGGTAAGACGATAAACTGCATCCCCGTCCTGGGTAAGACGATAAACTGCATCCCCGTCCTGGGTAAGACGATAAAATGCATCCCCGTCCTGGGTAAGACGATAAACTGCATCCCCGTCCTGGGTAAGACGATAAACTGCATCCCCGTCCTGGGTAAGACGATAAACTGCATCCCCGTCCTGGGTAAGACAATAAACTGCATCCCGGTCCTGGGTAAGACGATAAAATGCATCCCCGTCCTGGGTAAGACGATAAACTGCATCCCCGTCCTGGGTAAGACAATAAACTGCATCCCGGTCCTGGGTAAGACGATAAACTGCATCCCCGTCCTGGGTAAGACGATAAAATGCATCCCCGTCCTGGGTAAGACGATAAACTGCATCCCCGTCCTGGGCAAGACGATAAAATGCATCCCCGTCCTGGGTAAGACGATAAACTGCATCCCCGTCCTGGGTAAGACGATAAAGTGCATCCCCGTCCTGGGTAAGACGATAAACTGCATCCCCGTCCTGGGTAAGACAATAAACTGCATCCCGGTCCTGGGTAAGACGATAAACTGCATCCCCGTCCTGGGTAAGACGATAAACTGCATCCCCGTCCTGGGTAAGACGATAAACTGCATCCCCGTCCTGGGTAAGACGATAAACTGCATCCCCGTCCTGGGCAAGACGATAAAATGCATCCCCGTCCTGGGTAAGACGATAAACTGCATCCCCGTCCTGGGTAAGACGATAAACTGCATCCCCGTCCTGGGTAAGACGATAAAATGCATCCCCGTCCTGGGTAAGACGATAAACTGCATCCCCGTCCTGGGTAAGACGATAAACTGCATCCCCGTCCTGGGTAAGACGATAAACTGCATCCCCGTCCTGGGTAAGACAATAAACTGCATCCCGGTCCTGGGTAAGACGATAAAATGCATCCCCGTCCTGGGTAAGACGATAAACTGCATCCCCGTCCTGGGTAAGACAATAAACTGCATCCCGGTCCTGGGTAAGACGATAAACTGCATCCCCGTCCTGGGTAAGACGATAAAATGCATCCCCGTCCTGGGTAAGACGATAAACTGCATCCCCGTCCTGGGCAAGACGATAAAATGCATCCCCGTCCTGGGTAAGACGATAAACTGCATCCCCGTCCTGGGTAAGACGATAAAGTGCATCCCCGTCCTGGGTAAGACGATAAACTGCATCCCCGTCCTGGGTAAGACAATAAACTGCATCCCGGTCCTGGGTAAGACGATAAACTGCATCCCCGTCCTGGGTAAGACGATAAACTGCATCCCCGTCCTGGGTAAGACGATAAACTGCATCCCCGTCCTGGGTAAGACGATAAACTGCATCCCCGTCCTGGGCAAGACGATAAAATGCATCCCCGTTTCTGGGTAAGACGATAAACTGCATCCCCGTCCTGGGCAAGACGATAAAATGCATCCCCGTCCTGGGTAAGACGATAAACTGCATCCCCGTCCTGGGTAAGACGACAAAATGCATCCCCGTCCTGGGTAAGACGATAAACTGCATCCCCGTCCTGGGTAAGACAATAAACTGCATCCCGGTCCTGGGTAAGACGATAAACTGCATCCCCGTCCTGGGTAAGACGATAAACTGCATCCCCGTCCTGGGTAAGACGATAAACTGCATCCCCGTCCTGGGCAAGACGATAAAATGCATCCCCGTCCTGGGTAAGACGATAAACTGCATCCCCGTCCTGGGTAAGACGATAAACTGCATCCCCGTCCTGGGTAAGACGATAAACTGCATCCCCGTCCTGGGCAAGACGATAAAATGCATCCCCGTCCTGGGTAAGACGATAAACTGCATCCCCGTCCTGGGCAAGACGATAAAATGCATCCCCGTCCTGGGTAAGACGATAAACTGCATCCCGGTCCTGGGTAAGACGATAAAATGCATCCCCGTCCTGGGTAAGACGATAAAATGCATCCCCGTCCTGGGTAAGACGATAAAATGCATCCCCGTCCTGGGTAAGACGATAGAATGCATCCCCGTCCTGGGTAAGACGATAAACTGCACCCCCGTCCTGGGTAAGACGATAAACTGCACCCCCGTCCTGGGTAAGACGATAAAATGCATCCCCGTCCTGGATAAGACGATAAACTGCATCCCCGTCCTGGGTAAGACGATAAACTGCATCCCCGTCCTGGGTAAGACAATAAACTGCATCCCGGTCCTGGGTAAGACGATAAACTGCATCCCCGTCCTGGGTAAGACGATAAACTGCATCCCCGTCCTGGGTAAGACGATAAACTGCATCCCCGTCCTGGGTAAGACTATAAACTGCATCCCCGTCCTGGGCAAGACGATAAAATGCATCCCCCTCCTGGGTAAGACGATAAACTGCATCCCCGTCCTGGGCAAGACGATAAAATGCATCCCCGTCCTGGGTAAGACGATAAACTGCATCCCGGTCCTGGGTAAGACGATAAACTGCATCCTGGTCCTGGGTAAGACGATAAAATGCATCCCCGTCCTGGGTAAGATGATAAAATGCATCCCCGTCCTGGGTAAGACGATAAAATGCATCCCCGTCCTGGGTAAGACGATAAACTGCACCCCCGTCCTGGGTAAGACGATAAACTGCACCCCCGTCCTGGGTAAGACGATAAAATGCATCCCCGTCCTGGATAAGACTATAAACTGCATCCCCGTCCTGGGTAAGACGATAAACTGCATCCCCGTCCTGGGTAAGACGATAAAATGCATCCCCGTCCTGGGTAAGACGATAAACTGCATCCCCGTCCTGGGTAAGACAATAAACTGCATCCCGGTCCTGGGTAAGACGATAAACTGCATCCCCGTCCTGGGTAAGACGATAAACTGCATCCCCGTCCTGGGTAAGACGATAAACTGCATCCCCGTCCTGGGCAAGACGATAAAATGCATCCCCGTCCTGGGTAAGACGATAAACTGCATCCCCGTCCTGGGCAAGACGATAAAATGCATCCCCGTCCTGGGTAAGACGATAAACTGCATCCCCGTCCTGGGTAAGACGATAAAATGCATCCCCGTCCTGGGTAAGACGATAAACTGCATCCCCGTCCTGGGTAAGACAATAAACTGCATCCCGGTCCTGGGTAAGACGATAAACTGCATCCCCGTCCTGGGTAAGACGATAAACTGCATCCCCGTCCTGGGTAAGACGATAAAATGCATCCCCGTCCTGGGTAAGACGATAAACTGCATCCCCGTCCTGGGCAAGACGATAAAATGCATCCCCGTCCTGGGTAAGACGATAAACTGCATCCCCGTCCTGGGTAAGACGATAAACTGCATCCCCGTCCTGGGCAAGACGATAAAATGCATCCCCGTCCTGGGTAAGACGATAAACTGCATCCCCGTCCTGGGTAAGACGATAAACTGCATCCCCGTCATGGGTAAGACGATAAAATGCATCCCCGTCCTGGGTAAGACGATAAACTGCATCCCCGTCCTGGGCAAGACGATAAAATGCATCCCCGTCCTGGGTAAGACGATACACTGCATCCCCGTCCTGGGTAAGACGATAAACTACATCCCCGTCCTGGATAAGACGATAAACTGCACCCCCGTCCTGGGTAAGACGATGAACTGCACCCCCGTCCTGGGTGGGACGATGGACTGCGTCTGGCAGTAGGGCCTCTGATCGGGAGGTTTTGCGGATCGTGACACCGTCTCTTGTTTGCTGGTGTTCCCGGGTCCGCCCTGACCCGGGGTTGTGGCACCTGTTGTTGTCCCATCTATGGGCGAATACTTGGCCCCACAACCTGACTATGAAAGTGTAAAGATGGATTTTAGTGCCAGAAGCGCTTTGTGGAGAGAAAACAGTATCAGCAATATCTTTTTGACAAAAAGATCATACCTACAGTAGGATCTTGTCAGCATTGAATAGCCCATTGAGGTTGATATGTCACAAAACAAAGCGAACCAAACTATACATTTTTGAAAAAGATCACAAAAGACCAGAATGAAAATGAAAAAATATTATTACCAGCTCTACGTTTTCGAAAAATATTATTTCCAGCTATACGTTTTTGAAAAAAACATTATTACCAGCTCTACGTTTTTTGAAAAAAACATTATTACCAGCTCTACGTTTTTGAAAAAATAATTATTACCAGCTTTACGTTTTTGAAAAATATGATTGCCGGCTCTACGTTTTTGAAAAACTATTATTACCAGCTCTACGTTTTTGGAAAAATATTATTACCAGCTCTACGTTTTTGAAAAAATATTATTTCCAGCTCTACGTTTTTGGAAGAATGTTATTGCCGGCTATACGTTTTTGAAAAACCAGAATGAAAATGAAAAATATTATTACCAGCTCTACGTTTTTTAAAAATATTATTACCAGCTCTACATTTTTGAAAAATATTATTGCCAGCTCTACGTTTTTGAAAAATATTATTACCAGCTATACGTTTTTGAAAAAAAAACATTACCAGCTCTACGTTTTTGGAAAAAACATTATTACCAGCTCTACGTTTTTGGAAAAATATTATTACCAGCTCTACGTTTTTGGAAAAATATTATTACCAGCTCTACGTTTTTGAAAAAATCTTATTACCAGCTCTACGTTTTTGAAAAAATATTATTATGATTTAAAACACTCTTAAATACAAAAAAATCCAGTTTCAGCATTAAATGACCCATAGGGGTTGATATGCTGGTAAAACAAATAAACAATCAATCAATCAATCCTTTTCTCTGCTGGTGGCTTCGAAGATTTTGGATCCAGTGATGATTGAACACCACCAGTCCCGGGATTCTTTCTCAAACGATTTAGATAAAAGTCTAGTAGTGTTGTTTTGAGTTGATCCTTGTATGTTCAACGAGGACAACCTCGTGATCTTTTCCCTGAAGTAAGCTCGGTGAATAAGACTTGACATGAAAACTTCGACTATTCCATACTTACAACATGTCGTGACCATCGAAAACGGTGTTTCATGATCAACAGTTCGATGCTTTAACCGTTGGTTCTTTCCAGGGCTTTGTCTACAACACTAACAAAAATAACTGAAAATATTCATGCAGAAATTATGTAGCGGTATGATAACTATAACAAGTTACTTTTCTCTGCATTCGACTTATTCTTTTTCTAACTGCCGTGTCCCTTCAGGAAGTTGGCAATCATGGTTCTACACAACTTTCTGTCCATCGTGTCACTTAGCAGCGTTTTTCCATTTGCCAGTCTCCCTGCACCATATTCGGCCATCCATTTACAAAAGCTCGTCAGGTGGGTGCCTCACTGCTTCAACAATCTTTCTTGCCCTCGATATGTGCCGTGTGTGTTGTTCGCCAAGCCCTCATTCCTCCTTATTCTCAGCTGTCTCTATCATTCTGCGTATAAGTGTTTTTTGTATTCGGCTAGCAGAATAAATTGAATTTTCTAAGGGAAAATGGCAGAAGGAAGATGAGACATGATTATATATTCTCTCAATAAAGTGGAATAAAATATCAAATAAACCAAACGATAAAGTTGACGATGGAATGATTTCGGGCAATACAATCTGACGAATATAGTTCTCGAAAAATATTTTAACGCATGTCCTTAGAGCAAAATATGCAAATTAGATTTATCATCTTATTAATGTATAGTAACTTGCATCACTATTGGGTAATGTAAACACGTGTTTTTATTATTGTAGTTGTTGTTAATCCACAACCTCGCCATGCTAGGAGCTACTTCTGTGGTTTCCGTTGAAAGTTGGCTTTTTTTTACGGGGCGGAAATGATAGCCCAACGTCTAACAATTTTGAAGGCAAAACCAATTGATTTTGAATTCGGAGTTGACCTTTTAGGCTGAGTGCCAACCAATGCCAAAGATCCAAGTAAGCCCTGTGGGGAGAAAACAGGGATTCATACCTTTCTAAGAGTAATTGTGCGCAAGCGAACAAAACGGCATTGATTGGAATTGGAACACGCCAACCCCACTTACTGCTCCGTTGCCACAAAACCAAAAAATCAACCTGAAAACTCATACTTTAATAGTCTAGCCTGATCTAGGGTTTCATATAGATGTCATGCCTGGCACCCAACCAAATATTTAATCTGCTGACTCGTGTTTTCAGGTTAATGTTTTGGTTAATAGCAACGGAGAAGTAACTGTGGTTTGGCGTATTTCGCTTTCTCGGATCAACGGTTAAAAATGGCTTGAATGAATGAAAAAATTAATACCGAGCGAGGACAATACTTTTTCGAACCTCATGGACTGGCGCTACAGAATCACAAACAAAGAACTGCGCCAAATTACAGAAACCACATCACGATGAATTTCAACAGCAGCCACATCTAAAACCGATACCGAATATAACTGGAACAGAAAATAATGACATAATCAAGATATTGACATTCCACACTACTTCAAACAAAAGGTTAGGGAGAAAAACCCCATCAGTATTGGAAAGAGTGATAACAGCTACTGGACTGTAGAAACCGATTGATATAAATTCATTTAAGAGGAAGATTGTATAAATTTCCGGCGGCAGTAGAACGGTATCCGGTAAATTGCTCGACAGTAAATTGCTCGAAATCAATTGCTCGAAAAATAATTTCTCGAACTATCAATTGCTCGAAAGGTAGATTACGCGAAACCTGTGGTTAAAAAATAAAACTAAATTGTTTCTAATATTTACTATAAGATAAAATAATACAACTTTATTGTTGCTAACTGAACAGTTAAAAATGAATAAAGAGTACATTTATATATAGCAGGTCTTATTTTTTTTCTACAAGAATTGCGAATAGTGCAATATGTCGAAGGAGGGGTGCAGCTGAGGGCAGAAAAAAGTCACGTGACTGTGCAATGCGATTAAAGAACATTGTATCAAACTATGACATAACAGCCAATGTTGAAGAATAGTTAAGAAGTGTTGCGTATAATATTTCATACTAATAGAGTAAATATTAGCAACAATAGTTATATTTTTTTATTTTTTTAAATCACGAAGAATAACAGTAATAATAAAAATGTACCCTTTATTTTAAACTATGACAAAAAAGCAATGTAGAAAAAAATAAGACCTGCTATATAAATGTACTCATTCTTTAATTTTAATTTTTAACAATAAAGTTGTATTATTTTATCTTAGAGTAAATATTAAAAACAATGTAATTTATTTTTTTAACCACAGGTTTCGAGCAGTCTGCCTTTCGAGCAATTGATAGTTCGAGAAATTATTTTTCGAGCAATTGATTTCGAGCAATTTACTGTCGACCAATTCATTTACCTAGATCCCAATGCAACAGGTTGCTCAGTCATTGAATGCCAATTGTTTCCTTATAACGAAACGTCTAATATTACCAATACCTTGGCCACTAATCATAAGCGTAGTATATAACATCGGGCACCTTTCTGTGGTTGGGATGGCAAGCAAGCAGAGGTAATCATTATTACTGAGTAGTAAGTTCTAGTCTCTACGGGTAATCTATGTACGGTCTTGTAACGGACCAAAACTGTGGTAAGGAAATATCTCCATGGATGCCTTAGGTATTTATATTATGAGACATGCTTCCGAAAATAAAGAATCTATTCCTCCTCATTTAAAATGAAATTCATCAACTGTCAGAGGAATGAGTGTAACGAGTTCCACAAAACAGTTTAATAAAAAGATATTTGACATTTACTTAACGTTTGAAGAGTCAATTTTTCTTACAAGAAAATTCGGAGAACTTGAAGAAAAATGGGTTCCTCAAGTAGACAAACAAAGATTCTTCAATTATATATGTATATAATTAGAAAATGAGATGCTTTATTCCACGGTTGAGTCACCTCACATACTGTTTGAATTGCCTGGCGAGAAACGCTAGGTAAATTTACAAATGAAGAGAGTGACATATGTGTTAGTGTGCATGTGTGTAACTACGTAACTGTATGTCTCTGTGTGTGCGCGCCTGTCATAACGTTTGTGTGTGTGAGTGTATCAGAGAGAGTGTGTGCATGTGTGTGTATCACTGTGTATATCTGTATGTATGTGTGTGCGAGAGAAAAAGTAATTTGTGTGTGTTTGCGCATATTAGAGTGAGTTTGTGTGTGTAGGTGTGGGTGTGTGAGTGTGTGTGTATGTGTGTGTGTGTGTGTGTGTGTGCGCATGTGTGTGAGAGAGAGAGAGAGTATGTAATGTAGTAAGGAAATGGTCTCATACCGACCCAATTTCCAAAATCTGACCAAATTTCCAAATAACGCAAGTTTGGTGTAAAGAGATTCTTTGTAGGACAGATAAATTTTCAGCAGTTCTTCGATGACCCATGACCAAGTTATCAGATCCAGTACACCGAAGTATAGTAAAATCCGAGGATAATAGCAAATATTATATGAAAGTAGGGTTCTGAAATGTCCACCGATACATCGTACCATATATTAAAACAATTTGAAAAAAAAAATTCTTAATATAAATATATAATTTCATCTTTATTCTCGTAATAAAAAAGCTCAAAATATTGCTCTAAGAAAAGAAAAAAGATTGAACGATTCTAAAATAACTGATGATTAATCATTATCTTACGATATATCAAATGTGTATTTAGTGGTATTTTGAGGTGGCGAGTTGGCTGTATTTGATTCTCTCAGTTCTAAATAAAAAGAAAAGAAAAGCTATTCAGTGATAATCATGGCCAAGATAGTGATGGCATTCAGAAAATGGACTTTATTAATTTGTTCCTTAATTTAAAATACATATATTAAATACTCATATTATGTATACATGTTGAAGCTTTGATATATATTTTTAAAAATGATTTTAATCTAATAACCATTTTTGAAAACACTTTTACTTTGTATATCATTCACTTCTTTATAGAGGAGACAGAACTTCTTAGGTGGGGAGAGTAAAAAGTGTTCAGGATGATGATGATGATGATGATGATATATATATATATATATATATATATATATATATATATATATATATATATATATATATATATATAAGGATATTACACCGTAAACATGTAAAAATCGCTACACAGTTGCAGTCGTGTTTCAATTCATATCAATGCATCTCATCAGGCGATTTTAAATTACTGGTGAGAGAACGATTTATTTAGATTTAAAAGCAAAATACAACCGCTTTTAGGGAAAAAAAAGAAAAAAGAAAGGAGTTATAGGGTTTGTGGGCTTTACTCTGATCAACCAAGAAGCAAAAATTAAAAATTATTTTTTTATAAATCGGTCATGGCCCGTAGATTGGCAGCTAATGGCAACCGGAAATAAACTAAAGCGGATGCAAATGGTTACATAAATTATGCAAACCAGACAAATGCAGTTTCCTAAGAAATAAAAGTCGGGTGAAGAGGTAATTTAACAAAATGCTAAACAAGTTACATGCTTTGTATATTTCCTACATACTTTTTTTTTCTTTGTATATATAAAAGATTGGTATATTCAATAAGAATATATATATATATATATATATATATATATATATATATATATATATATATATATATATATATATAGATACACAGATAGATAGATAGATAGATACATAAATAAATAAAATTGATATATGCAAATATATATATAAAAAATTAAATATGCGATAATAATACAAACATACACACACACACACACACACACACACACACACACATATATATATATATATATATATATATATATACAGTCGCGACCATAATATAAGGAACGAAAACAACAAAGACACAAATGTGTGTATTACTTAAAAACTAATGCATGATTAGCAGTGAAATTTTTACCGAATAAAGATTAGGGTGTAATGCATAAATATTATACAAAGTTACAAATATTTACATAATAGTTGTTTTTTAAATGAAGACTAAATGGAAGAAAGGAAATAAGCTACTGGACATAAGTTAAGGAACGATGTTAATAATTTGCATAAACTTTTAATTTACATTGTTAAAAAACTCGATGGAGCTTTTCAACA
>OZ038475.1:142241699-142269199 GCA_964036315.1 Acanthosepion esculentum
GTTTATTAATGCGAAAAACTATTGAAAATGCATTAAATCTGGAATCTTCCGTGTAAAATCTATGTCCAGATTTATGCAGAAATCTACCATTCTTAACAAAATAATCTTCCATGTTAAATCTATGCCCAGATTCATGAAGCAACATTCTTAACAACATTATCTTACATGTGAAATCTACGACCAGATTCATGCAGCATTTTACCATGCCTAACAAAATTATTTTCCATGTGAAATCTACGTCCAGATTCATGCAGCATTTTACCATGCCTAACAAAATTATTTTCCATGTGAAATCTACGCCCAGATTCATGCAACATTTTACTATGCTTAACAAAATTATTTTCCATGTGAAATCTACGTCCAGATTCATGCAGCATTTTACCATGCTTAACAAAATTATTTTACATGTGAAATCTACGCCCAGATTCATGCAACATTTTACTATGCTTAACAAAATTATTTTCCATGTGAAATCTACGTCCAGATTCATGCAGCATTTTACCATGCCTAACAAAATTATTTTCCATGTGAAATCTACACCCAGATTCATGCAACATTTTACTATGCTTAACAAAATTATTTTCCATGTGAAATCTACGTCCAGATTCATGCAGCATTTTACCATGCCTAACAAAATTATTTTCCATGTGAAATCTACGCCCAGATTCATGCAACATTTTACTATGCTTAACAAAATTATTTTACATGTGAAATCTACACCCAGATTCATGCAACATTTTACTATGCTTAACAAAATTATTTTCCATGTGAAATCTACGTCCAGATTCATGCAGCATTTTACCATGCCTAACAAAATTATTTTCCATGTGAAATCTACGCCCAGATTCATGCAACATTTTACTATGCTTAACAAAATTATTTTACATGTGAAATCTACGTCCAGATTCATGCAGCATTTTACCATGTTTAACAAACTTATTTTCCATGTGAAATCTACGTCCAGATTCATGCAACATTTTACCATGCTTATCAAAATTATTTTCCATGTGAAATCTACGTCCAGATTCATGCAGCATTTTACCATGCTTATCAAAATTATTTTCCATGTGAAATCTACGTCCAGATTCATGCAGCATTTTACCATGCCTAACAAAATTATTTTACATGTGAAATCTACGTCCAGATTCATACAGCATTTTACCATGTTTAACAAACTTATTTTCCATGTGAAATCTACGTCCAGATTCATGCAGCATTTTACCATGCCTAACAAAATTATTTTCCATGTGAAATCTACACCCAGATTCATGCAACATTTTACCATGCTTAACAAAATTATTTTCCATGTGAAATCTACGTCCAGAATCATGCAGCATTTTACCATGCTTAACAAAATTATTTTCCATGTGAAATCTACGTCCAGATTCATGCAGCATTTTACCATGCTTAACAAAATTATTTTCCATGTGAAATCTACGTCCAGATTCATGCAGCATTTTACCATGCCTAACAAAATTATTTTCCATGTGAAATCTACGCCCAGATTCATGCAACATTTTACTATGCTTAACAAAATTATTTTACATGTGAAATCTACGTCCAGATTCATGCAGCATTTTACCATGCCTAACAAAATTATTTTCCATGTGAAATCTACACCCAGATTCATGCAACATTTTACTATGCTTAACAAAATTATTTTACATGTGAAATCTACGTCCAGATTCATGCAGCATTTTACCATGCCTAACAAAATTATTTTCCATGTGAAATCCACGCCCAGATTCATGCAGCATTTTACCATGCTTAACAAAATGATCGTCCATATGAAATCTACGCCCAGATTCATTCAGCATTTTACTATGCTTTACAAAATTATTTTCCATGTTAAATCTAGGTTCAGATTTATGCAGCAGTTTACCATGTTTAACAAATTTATCTTCCATGTTTAACTATGGCCACATTCACGCAGCATTTTACCATTCTTAACGCAACCTCTGCTCATACCATGTAGGATATTTAAAAATAAAAGCAGTAAAAAAAGCGGTATGAAGCTGACTGATGTTGGATAGGCTTTACATCTGGCCACATTGAACGCCAGAAATTTAAAATCAAAATTTAAGCGTCTCTGCATTTTCAGCGTTTCTTTCGATTTTTACAACTAACGTTTGTTTATATTTTTTCTTCCGCCTATATCCATACAGGGTACGGCAGAAATAGTTCCCACATTCCTCTCAGAAATATATCTCACTGTCTTAAAATTATGTGCAAGGATTGTTTAGGTGTTATATGTAGAAGTCATTTCTGACGCTTCCTGTATATATTGCCATCAATGAAATTACATTATTTAGTGGGAAGATGCCATTTGAAAGTACGAAATGTATTAGATAGGGTTGTTGGATTTAATGCCTAATCTGTTTTGATTTCAGAGCTAGCCTTAGCATAGACTGGTTGGCAACCAAGCCACGAAACCCAGTTTATCACGAGATTTAAAATATGGCTGCAGAGAGAAAAGATGAATTTGTACATCTCCCAGTTGCATTTGTGCGAAAGTGAACGCAACTTTCTCAGCCGGAATTTGAACTCAGTTCAATAACCATTATTCTACGCATCCGATGAACAAAGACATTCCAAGAAAATTCTACTGTTTGATTATTTGGTTGGAGTTTAAGGAATTGGTCTGGCAACATTCTTCATATTGGTCTTTGGAGCATCACATCCTGTCACTTAAAATCGGAACAAAAACATAGATTTCTCGTAGTATTTTAAAGCCATTTTGATTTTCCATTGCGTCTCAGAGATAAACGTGTTTTCGTGTTTGAGAAACGAATGGTCAATGACAATGATTTAGTTTCGTGTATGATTTTTGCGATGTAAAATTTATGCTCATAAATTAATTGAAGTTTCTCTTTAAATATTTCCCGTCCTGGGTACGACGTTAAACTGCATCCAACAGCAAGGCCTCTGATCAAGAGGTTTTGAGAAAGCGTGGAACCACCTCTTAATTGCTGGTGTTCCCAGGTCCACCCAGACCCGCGGTGGTAGCACCTGTTGGGGTCCCAGCTATGGGCAAATAGTGAACTTCCATGTTTGTACCATGTCCTGGGTATGACGACAAACTACATCCGCGTCCTGGGTATGATGACAAACTACATCCGCGTCCTGGGTATGACGACAAACTACATCCGCGTCCTGGATATGACAACAAACTACATCCGCGTCCTGGGTATGACGACAAACTACATCCGCGTCCTGGGTATGACGACAAACTACATCCGCGTCCTGGGTATGATGACAAACTACATCCGCGTCCGGGGTATGACGACAAACTACATCCGCGTCCGGGGTATGACGACAAACTACATCCGTGTCCTGGGTATGACGACAAACTACATCCGCATATTTGAACTTTATTTGAGTAGCTAAGCAATTAAATTAAATTTTATCAACAAAATAATTGCTTTTTTATAAAGATCACAAAAGACCAGAATGAAAATGAAAAAATATTATTACCAGCTCTACGTTTTTTAAAAATATTATTACCAGCTATACGTTTTTGAAAAAAACATTTTTACCAGCTCTACATTTTTGAAAAAACATTATTACCAGCTCTACGTTTTTGAAAAAATATTATTACCAGCTCTACGTTTTTGAAAAATATTATTACCAGCTCTACGGTTTTGAAAAAATATTATTACCAGCTCTACGTTTGTGGAAAAATATTATTACCAGCTCTACGTTTTTGAAAAAATATTATTACCAGCTCTACGTTTTTGGAAAAGTGTTATTACCAGCTATACGTTTTTGAAAAACCAGAATGAAAATGAAAAAATATTATTACCAGCTCTACATTTTTGAAAAATATTATTACCAGCTCTACGTTTTTGAAAAATATTATTGCCAGCCCTACGTTTTTGAAAAATATTATTGCCAGCTCTACGTTTTTGAAAAATATTATTGCCAGCTCTACGTTTTTGAAAAATATTATTGCCAGCTCTACGTTTTTGAAAAATATTATTACCAGCTCTACGTTTTTGAAAAATATTATTACCAGCTCTACGTTTTTGGAAAAATATTATTACCAGTTCTACGTTTTTGAAAAATATTATTACTAGCTCTACGTTTTTGAAAAATATTATTACCAGCTCTACGATTTTGGAAAAGTGTTATTACCAGCTATACGTTTTTGAAAAACCAGAATGAAAATGAAAAAATATTATTACCAGCTCTATGTTTTTGAAAAGTATTATTACCAGCTCTACGTTTTTGAAAAATATTATTACCAGCTATACGTTTTTGAAAAATATTATTACCAGCTATACGTTTTTGAAAAAGACATTACCAGCTCTACGTTTTTGTAAAAAAACATTATTACCAGCTCTACGTTTTTGGAAAAATATTATTACCAGCTCTACGTTTTTGAAAAAATATTACTACCAGCTCTACGTTTTTGAAAAAAATATTATTACCAGCTCTACGTTTTTGAAAAAATATTATTACCAGCTCTACGTTTTGGGAAAAATATTATTACCAGATATACGTTTTTGAAAAATAATATTACCAACTATACTTTTTGGAAAAAAACTTTTTCAGCATTGAATGGCCCAACGAAGGTCGATATGCTGGTTAAATAATCAATCAATCAATCAATCAATCAATCTTTAAATATTTCAAAAGCCTTCTATCCATATAAGCTATCCTTTATCGCCATACTCTACCTCGAGTGGACCCCAGGTCTTGTACAGGATGAACCTTACTGTAAAATATAGTCAAGAAAAAACCACGGAGGACACATTACATAGCAGGGTGACCTTCAATTGGTGACCGACAACGAAAGAAATATAACTCTTTCCATGATTACTGCTATCCTCTCTAATCTTGATTCTCATAAAGTACGTGAACCTGATGGTATCCCTTTAATAGTCATCTAGTAATGTGCCCCCAAACGGGCTTCTGTAATCTCTCTAAACTTTACAATAATTACCTCACCGCCTCTTGCTTTCTTGCTTGTTGGAAATCCTCCTCTGATGTTCCAGTTTTTTAAGGGGTTTGCTACATTTCGGCCGAGCGAGGCTGATTCGGCGTGGCTGATTCGGCGTGGCTGATTCGGCGTGGCTGATTCGGCGTGGCTGATTCGGCGTCTGAAAAATAATTGGACTATTCGGCACAGCCGTTAAGGCGTCAGACTGTTTCGAAGTCACTGTATTTGACCGGAGCCCTCCCCCCCACAAAAGCATTGAAACACCTAATTTTCAATATGACTTTTTATTCATTTAGGGAATTAAGGATCCTATTAAAACACTAATGGAATAACGTAAATTAAAAACTTAAATTACAAGTACTCTATTTCAAAAAGAATAAAAATAAAAATAAAAAATAAAAAAACTTAGTAAAGCTATTTAATCTTAGAAATGACTTCCTCATTTTGTAACACCTTTTAGGAATTCAATAGGATCTCATGATTCAACTTCCATTATGGCTTTTTTGATTCGTTCGTCAGCATCTTTATGTTTTTTACTGAACAAGAAAGAAAGAAAGAGAGAGAGAGAGAGAGAGAGAGAGAGAGAGAGAGAGAGAGCCCGATCGTCCCTCTGCCGAAAAATTCCTATGTCGAATCCGCTACGCCAAATCGGCCACGCCGAATCCGCTACGCCAAATCGGCCACACCGAATCCGCTACACCAAATCGGCCACACCGAATTCTACAAGAATACTTTTGTCCGAGCCTACGGGCTCAGAGAACCCACAGGCTCGGACAAAAGTATTCCCGTAGAACCCGCATAAACGGGTCCGGGTCTGTCTACCTCCCCGGACGAAACTCTGCCCTTCGGCACAGCCTCGTCCGGGTTTCTCTTGTTCGATAAAGTGAAATTAGCAGGTGATCCAAAAAAAAATGATCTACAGATTTTTAAAAAACTTGGTCAAGGAGTGGCTTGTCTTGTTGAATACCTCGAAAACGAAACTTCTCCTTATTAATCTCAGGAAAGACCAATTCCTGTCTCTAATTAGCATGACTTACATTAATCACTATGAGTGTGACTCCTTGCACTTAAGAGCGGATATGAAGTGGAAAGACTATACTGAATCCATTGCTAGGCTTGCCTCTAAGAAAGTCGCATCATTGTGTCGTCCTAGACATTTTTTCTCAAGAATTAATCTTGCATATTTATAAGCCTATTATTCGTCCACGCTTTGAATATTGTTGCTACATCTGATCCGTTAATTCCGCTGTATATTTAGAGAGTATTGAAAAAATCAGTAATATTATTGGTCTTGACCTGGCGTCTCGGCTTCACTCAATTATGTCATCTTGTAGATTTTCTGCGCCTTTTCTATAAATACTTTCATGGTAATTGTTTTGATGAACCTTTGGCTATGGTACCTACACTTTATGACTTTACGCGCACTACTAGATAGGCGTAATCAATTTACAGTTGATCTGGATATAGATGTAGCCGTAAGTTCCATGCTAACAGCTTCTTTTCTCGCTCATCTCGCTTATGGGACTAATTTCAGACTTTAGGCTTTCCAGTCAACTTTTATTTTCGAAAATTTAAATGCAATGTCAATCGCTGATTATTTTTATACACTTCCTTCAATAATATTTCGTTTTTTTTTAGTTGTTCTTTCACACTCATGTGCATGGGATGATATGATTAAAAACAAAATAACAACAAAAACTGTAGAAAGACGAACAGTCTGAAAAATTCCTAACAGAAATACCCAAAAATAAGAATGCACTGGTAGAGATTAACACACACACACACACACACGCACACGCACACACACACACACACACACACACACACACACACACACACACACACACACACATTGTTACTTTAAATGTTATATTCAATGTGTTCATGTGTTTCGGATTAAAAAATAAATTAATTGCTTATATATATATATATATATATATATATATATATATATATATATATATATATATATATATATGTATATATATATATATATATATATATATATATATATATATATATATATATATGACCCGGCAGCAAACAAGGAAAGTAAACGCAGTATCTTGACAGTCGTTTTTAATGAAACTTGTATAAAAGATGGATTACTGCCCAAATACACACTTATTAAATTACATGACCCGGCAGGCAATAAATAAAGAAATCGCAGTATTTTGTCAGTCGTTTTTAATGAAACTAGTATAAATGAGGGAGTGCTTCCTAAATACACAAATATAGATTTGTATATATATATATATATATATATATATATATATATGTGTGTGTGTGTGTGTGTGTGTGTGTGTGTGTGTGTGTGTGTGTGTGTGTGTATGTGTGTGTGTGTAAATAAAAACAGACGGAAATCTTATCTTAACCGACGGGTTTCATTCATAATGTCCTTAAATCTTAAATTTCCAGTGCATGCACGCTCGTGCGCGCACACACACATACACACCTATATATATATATATATATATATATATATATATATATATATATATATATATATATATACTAGCAGTATAACCCGTCTTTGGTCGGGTCTTTCATTACTAGTAATTTTTGCCGTTCAATTGGACCCGTTTAAATTCACCGTCAACCCACCGGAAAATCAAATCAAATGGGGGTTTACAAATTGGATAGGGGGGGTGTCCCTGCAAAGGCAACTGTATAATAATAAATCATCTTTTATGAAAGATATATATCCAAGCACAGATAGTCAATAGTAAAAAGTTGCTGAGAGTTATAATGGACAAGAAGTAGTGGAGAGCCATTGTCGCCAAAAATTTGGACTCAAAACCGTCACTGAAGAATTATCTATTAAACAAGAAATTCATTAAAATCGGATGAAAACTGTGGAAATGCATAAACAACATCCGATCATACACACATTTTGAGAATTATATATATATATATATTGTGAAATGGACAAAGTCTGACAATTATTTAAAGACATTTTTAGGTTTATACATTCTTTTTATAGATACAAATATTTAAGTAAATGATCTGTTTAATAAACAGTATTAAACAACATTTACCGGCCTGAATGTTCGAGAAATTTTCATAGAAAATATTCATCCTCCGACAGGATTCGAACCTGTATCCTATACGGAACCGTCATATAGCCTGACGTGCCTTTAACCGATTTGGCCACAGAGGAGCGTTCAGTTTTCAAGGTCGATTTTAATGTTCTGTTTGTATTTTTAGGCTAAAAATAACAACTGATAACATTATTGGAACATTCTTGAACATTCTACTTGAATAATGTAGATTATTAAAGCAAATGAAAAGATTTAATATCTGAAACTTGCATTGTACGAATAATTTTTTCACCAATTAAAATAGATAAATCGGATTTATTTCTATTAAATCAATCTTTTTTCTGTTTTCTATGCATATTTAGTTATTATGCACTGTGTACAGTTAATTATATGAAAAGTATGTTTATTATTAGTTGGAAATGCAATAAATAAAAAAAAATGATGTGTACGAATATTTGTTTCCCCCCGGTTTATATGTATAGTATTGATACATGTACTTGTAGGATCTGGGCAAACACTAGCATAGAAGATACTTCATTGTCGTATTAAATATCTGGGATATATTTTGTGAATTTTGTTTTCTGGAGCTTAGGTCATAAAACACGGCTGTTATGTCAGTTATGTCAGTAGAGATACCTCCGGAATTTGTTGGATTTTGTGTGTTGAATATAAACACTTTGTTTTGATCTGGTATATGAAAAAATATATGATATTTAAGGATTATAGAAGTTGAAAATTGCTGTGCAAATGTGTAAAAGGAAAGAATTGGTGAGTAGAAAACAAATTCCTCACATGCGCAGCTGCAAATCTCAGGCTTTCAAAAATGTATCTCTGATCAAATAAACTGCTTAACTTTCATGTGACTTAAACTATCAGGAGAAATGCGGCAGTCATGAGGATGAGAAAACATTTTTTTTTAAATCACCAAGGATTTGTTTTTCCTTTGTTTTAAGCTTTGACAAAGTCAGAAATCTGGAAGTAGCAATTATCTTATGTCTTTTTGATATTTAAGAAAATGGGAGGTCAAGCCATAGAAAAATGAATTCAGAAGAAACATTTTTTAATATCGAGTACTTTTCAGCGCTACCACGTTTGTTAACGAAAGTAACACAAAATCGAGCTTTAAAGTGGATTTAACAAAAATACTGTGGAAAAAATACCCAAGCTACCTCAGCATATATCCTTTTGGCGACGCCTCAGGCATCGGGAAATAAACCCATCCCCATCTCTAAGGGCAGGTACTGTCTGGAAGGAAGGGTTCCTGGGGTTTGGGTTATTTGAACCCCCCACTCCGAGCCAAGAAGCCGACGAGCGATAAATGATTTCTAAGCGTAACTTAGATGTGGAAGAAGGGCGTAAATGAAGAGTGCACCCACTGGGTATCGAATTAACTATTTAGTTATAACTGCTACAGCGAGTAAAATTTGCTAACCATTACATCACTTCGAAGTGGCCTAACAGTTTTAAATACCGTGTCTTTTTATGAGATAGTTTTTCTTTATTATCTATGAATTGCTACGACTTGGTACGGATTCATGTTGCATTCCGCACGTTTTAAATTCTTTGTTCTCTTAACTGGCTCCGACCTAAGTCTAGAGAACACAATCTACGCTACTATTGTTTATTAGTGGGAGAGAAATTCATTAGTAACTTGGTCAATGACAATGAAAGAATGTAACATTAAGATAAAAATAAATGTCATTGAAACAAAGCAAGTTCAGTCGACCAATGATGACATTTCCAGAACAACGTAACTATAAAACTTGGTTAATTAACTTGTGATTAATAAAACACGACAGGTTGAATCATAAATATGTCATATCGTTTATAATTTCTGTGGTGACAACTACTATAGACCTAAACTTCCTTATTTATATTTTATTTGCCGTGTGTATTCAGGCCTTGGAGAATTATGACTCTCAACAATTTCCTGTCACTCCCATTTCCTGTTCGGTCATCATCTTACACATGATCGTTAGGTAACTTACTAGCTATTTCCCCGCTATCTTTCTGGCTTTCATTATGTCATGTGAGTGTCAAATTCTCCGGTAATCTTTCCTCATTAGATTACTCGATGTTTCCCTTTTTCTCTCTTGCATTCAATATGTCCTGTGAGTGTCAAATTCTCCGGTGACTCTTTCCTCATTAGATTACTCGACGATTCCCTCTTTCTCTCTTAACTTCAATATGTCTTTTGAGTGTTGTTATGGTCCAAGTTCCTTGTACCACGGTGATGGTCCAAGGTAGAACCAATGAAGAATAACTCGAACACAGGTATGGAATAACACAGATAAATTACAAACAGAAATATGTACAAAGAAGTAGAAGTATTAGTAATGTGTATTAGATTTGGTTAGAGTGAAGTATGTTGTCTCGACAAGTATCACTATTCCAATGTCTTACAGTAATCGTCTGACTCTTGACTGACTCTGACTCTGAGGTATTTAGTGTCCTCCCCACCAGGGACAGATGTGGCACAAGGCCGGGTTTAAAGTGGGGTACCCGAGCCCGTAGGCTCGGCCAAAAAATAGCCCGTAGATCCCGTATAAACGGGATCGGGCCGGTCAACCTCCCCGAACGAGGCTCTGCCCTTCGGCGGAGCCTCGTCCGAGTTCCTCTCTGCCCAAAAGCAGAGAGTTCCCCTCTGCCTCAGAGGCAGAGAGTTCGACCGTCTAGCCGAGTCGTCCAAAAAGGACTGGCTCTGAACTCTGAACTCTGCTCCCTCTTGAGGCGCAGTATTTATGATGTTCGGAATAGTCCATTATTATTACGGGTAAGTTCCCATAACAAGTGTCAAATTCTCCGGTCTCTCTATCATCATCAGATTACTCGATGTTTTCTTCTTTATCTCTTTGCCATCAACATTTCCTGTGAGTGTCAAATTCTTCGGTCTCTCTTTCCTCATTAGGTTACTCGATTTTTCTCTCTTTCTCGCTTGCCTTCAATATGTCCTGTGAGTGTCAATTTTTTCGGTTACTCTTTCCTCATTATGAATAAACATGTTAGCTAGGCTACTCGATGTTTTCTTCTTTCTTTCTTTCTTTGCTTTCAATATGTCGTGTGAGTGTCAAATTCTCCGGACTCTCTTTCCTCATTATGAATAAACTTGTTAGTTAGGCTAATAGATGTTTTTTCTTTCTCTCTTTTCTTTCAATATGTCATGTGAGTGTCAGATTCTCCGGTCTCTCTTTTCTTATTTTGAATAAACTTGTTAGTTAGGCTACTCGTTGTTTTCTTCTTTATCTCTTTGCCTTCAATATGCCCTGTGAGTGTCAAATTCCCCGGGCTCTCTTTCCTCATTAGGTTACTCCATGATTCCCTCTTTCTCTCTTTCTCAAATTCTCCAGTCGCTTTATCTGCATTTTATGCTTTAGATATCTTGCTTTTGCCTATCTTAATTTGAATAAAAGCTCCATTTGTGTTTCCATTCCTCTTAAAATATCATCGCTGCTCACCTGTTCGCTTCATGTTTTTCTCAGAATTATTTTTATTAATTCAAGTTTCTTTCCGGCCAGGAGAACAATGTTGAATAATTTTTATATTTTTTTACTATCATCATTAACTCGAGAACAGTCAGTTTTGAGTGATTTTCTTGGAAAGAATCGTTTAGAATTATCCATTTTTCTTTTAAACTCACGTGGTTACAATATGTATTTTGTTTGTTATTAAATTTTATATTTTATAGGCTACATTTCCCCCACCTGTAATCATTCCAAATGTATATAAAACGACTACACGTATCTACAAGTTTCGTGCATTTCACAAAATTATGCTTTGTATATTGCTGCCAGATCTGGTCTGGTGTTCCTGCTATATATTTAGACATTCTTGATAAAATCCAAAGAAGAATCTGCAATGTTATTGGTCCTGATCTGGCAGCTCATTTTCAGTCGCTTTCCCACCGCCGTAATGTAACTTCTTTGTGCCTTTTCTATAAAATCTTTCTTGGTAATTGTCCAGATTAATTTTTTTCTATGGTACATAGTCCTTATAAATTTAAGCGCATTACAACATTTTAACAGATGAATTGGCCAGTTATAACCACAAGTTTTTTTTTATAACAATTCTTTTCTCGCATTTCTCGCCCGTGGAACTTTCTTCTGGCTTCTTGCTTTCCAGCCAACTTTGATCATAAAAATCAAAATGCAATCGTTATCTAGTGTTTTCTTGATTCTTCTTCTTTTATTGTTCTCGTTTCTTAATAATGTTTTTCTTTTCCTTATTCTTTCCCACTCACCAGCACTTGTGTCTTAGTGGATTTATTGTCTTGCTCGGGGCGAAATGATTAAAAATGTCTGATCTTCTTTTTTAATAATACTTGCTATTAAGAAATATTACTGCCAAAATATGCTGCATATAAGAATTCATGAATATTTCAAAAGGAATATTAATGTCTGACGATGTTTAAGGTCGGAATTGAGAGTATCAATATATAAAAATATCAACATCACATAAAGAATATTTGACGTAAACACTAATACACCGAACCCATACTTACATGGTTGAAAACTAACCAACACCATCTCCTGTAAATTGAATCCCTCTGCCAAACTAAACACAATTCCATCAATAAATAAACTGACGTAGAGATGAGTAATTTTGAGTAAGAAAGTATTTAATTTCTACCCCAGCAGGTAAATAAAAAATCTCAAGTTGGATAAAATGCTTTGAGCTTAACCGATTCGCTCTATCTCCGGTGTGGCTTTATCTTGAAAAGACATTTTTTCTTTATCTTACTTGGTGAACGGAAAATCAGATCATCTCTGCTACGTTATATCTAAACCATTGTATTTAATTGTACTTGACAAATTTTGTCTTGCGTCGCTCTTTGGTGTGCGCGTAATTTAATCACCTAGAGATCGACTGTTGTACAAAAAGGTCGCACTAATGTAATACAAATCTACTCACGGGGCGTTACCAGATGCCTACAATGACTATTTCAATACCACAGGCTATTTTTTAACGTAATATTCAAAGGAAGTACATTGTTTTTACTGAAGATCAAACTATTTGATGTAAAGTAATGGTAATATAAACATACGGCACAATATTTGTCAGTTCAATTCCTGGTGAAGACATTATGTAATTCATATGCCAGTTTCATCTTCTTCTATGTGCTGTGTTACATCAGGACGTTGACATTCACGGCTCTCCACGAGTTCCTTTTCTTTATAGCTCTTAGGATATTTTGAAATTTTGTAATGTCTAAACTCTATTCTGATGATCATTTATACAAGATCGTTAGCTAGGTTACGCGCTGCTTTTCTTGGTATTCTTTAAAAAAAAAAAAAATAATTCCACCCCAAGCGTAGATTGTGACGAGAAAAAAAGTGTCTGGCACGATACTGTAAACCAGCTTTCCTAGCAGTAGACCTAAGTAAATCTATTTTCATAGAACTGCCTAAGAAATTAGATACCAAAGAATGTAAACTCCATCGGACAATACGCCATATAACAAAACTGAATTATGAAAAAAATTATTTAGACCGGAAGAGAGAAATAGAATTAGACCGGAAACAGGAGAAGGACACTGCGGCTTCAGCAAAGACACTGGCACAAAAGTGTAATATTTGTACTCAAAATTATATCAGAAATAACTATGTAAATACAGAATGATGTGTACCTGTGTTTTATAGATTATACAAAATCGTTTGATAAAGAAGGAATATTAATATCTGACAAGGTGTAAGATCGGAACTGAGAGTATCAAAAGGACTGTTGGAAATTCTAGGTAACCTAGACATATTTGGAAAGGATATTACAATAATCGACACTATATACTAGCAGCAAAAGTATGCATAAGAATAAAAAATTAATTCAGTAATTATACAAAAGAAGTGTACGACAACGTGAGTCTTCTCTCTAGACTTATTCAACCGATACAGTGAAGCGATTCTGAGAGAATTAAAAATCCTACCAGGTTTCATTATTGGCGGCCATAATCTAGGCAGTGTAAGATATACATATGACGCAGTGTTGATAGCTGACATAGAAAGAAAAGTATAAAAACTTCTGTTGAACGAAAACTGCAAGAAGACAGAATGCATGGTTGTTCACAAAAGGAACAGCCCAGCGTGCAAATTACAAATTGAAGATACCAATATATACCCGCAGTTAAGGGTTAAATATGGAACACTGGGTTTTTTAGCTATGGCTTGTAATCAGTCTCGGAGAAGAACACTCAATTCAAAAGCAGTTGAACACGGTGTTAAAAAACACATCATTTTAAAAAAGTAGCAACGCCCATATTGCTGAGACCTTTGACCCCAGTGAAGTCCCGAGACTTGAGAGAGTTTCTTTATCACACGGACATATCTAGTTATCTAAGTGTTGATGAATCGAGGACAGCGTCATGTCTTTGGTGCACCTAGTAAAGATCAAACTCACTACACTGTTTTATTGGTCTAATTGACTAACTCGTTAATTGTTAAACCGTAACATAATGGAGAATTAGGTAAAACCATTTCTTAATCGTAAGAATAATTTTAAACACCTCTCAAAAGGATGGTTTACATTAAAAAAAAACCCAAAGAAAATGGAGTAGAAAGAATATCTATTACAGGTGATGTATTTAAGGGAGTACATACCTGCTAAGCATATGTTTACACGAAGTCAAAATATATTAAGCAATCCACTTTTCTTCCCATGAAAATGGTATTAACCAATTGATGTTGGTAAGACATAAGGTTATACTTAGATGAAAAAGATATCGTGTGAGTTTCAATTTTTAACAATCTAATTAAAATATTAATAATAATTTGGTGGTATTATTTCTTATGCAAAGTTTAACATACTTTTATTGGTAAATAAATCTTATATATAGATATCAGAAACATATTTTATCAGTATAGAATATATTTCATATACGTGATTTTGTGATGTCAACGAACACTCGTTTGACACTTTTGGAATACTCGTTGTAGTAGAGACTTTGTTATCACAGATACAACAATAGTACGCCGTTGAACAATACTGATGTCAGACACTTTCGAATAAAACTCGCACTAATAGTACTTGCTCGATAATACGCGCTCAAAAATAACCAGCGTATAGACATCTGAATAGAAAAATAGCATAGTGAATAGAGTAGAGAATAGCGGTCCGTATAATAATAGAGGATAGAGTAGAAATAGCGATCGGAATTGTAATAGAGGATAGAATAGAAATGCGATCGATTAGACGTCACACTACCTTCCATGTACGCGTTTCATCTATGGTTACGTGGTCCTACTTAATTCAATAATGGGATCGCCTGTATTTACTCACTGGTGATCTATGTTCAAACTCCAGTGTCGGCAGCGATATTTTAATCCTATATAACACATGAGCAGATCACAAGTTAATATGGCTTCTTTGATATTTAACCTGAATGAATGTTTCACCTCCTGATTTTAACTTCAGAACTGTTTCGACTTTTGTATTATTTGCAGCCATTTCTATAGCTTTCCAGTGTTCTTTGCTTGAATATTGTTCTACATAAAATATTGTTCACATATGCATTTTTCTTTTATCGATCCCAAGTTTTTTTTTATAGAATTAATAGCTGGAGAGGTTAAAAAACATGCTCTTCGTTTAAAACCTTTTCTTTCAAAGTGGATAACAGTCGGATATATATAATTTAAAGGCGAACTGTCTTTCATAAATAGACTCTTTAGATTAAAACTACATGATTGAGACCTCTAGCGATGAGAAAACGTGTTTTTCAAGAATTTACAATAATTCTCGACATTAATCATAACTAGGACTCTGAAAGGACCTATAATTTTGCAACCTACAGAATTAGCTCAAAAGATTAATCTGTCAATCCCTGTTATTTTCGGAAGCCCTGGTGAATGTTTTCCCTGAAATCCCCACCCAGTTCTACATTCATCATTGAAAATGACTTCTTTGTACTAATTGCAATTTTCTCTTTGTGATATCAAATTAAAATCTACAGGTAATTTTTTCTCTTTTACTTTCGCAAGGGTAGCTACTATTAATCTATTTCTGGTCAATCTAATTTTCTTCCTTATCAGAGATGCAATTTTTAAGAAATATTTTGGTGACATCCTTAAAATTTGTGTTTGCACTTTCTATCTTTGTATTTGTTGTAACATACCTACAGATGATAATGGGTATGTCCCCATTCACATAAACACAGTAATAAATACTGTCTGTTGGTCATCAGTTTGAAATTCGTCTCTAGATGTACTGGTCAAACTCTCGGGCAGAGAGGATCTCCAGACGAGGCTATGTCGAAGCGTAGAGTCTCGTCTCGGGGAAACAGCTACGCCACAATCGCTGTGCGTGTGTTTGTGTGTGTGCAATTTGGGAACCAGTGAAAGTAGCTTGTCGGAGCAGTTGCGATGAATGTACTTGTAGAAAAGGCAGAGTGAAGCCACAGCACGTCTATGAACTAGTGACTGTAGACGGGGCGCCAGATCAGGACCAACCACTTTGCATATCCGTCTCTGGATCTTGTCTAGGACCTCGAGATGAACAGCAGGAGCACCAGACCATTTATGGCAGCAGTATTCCATAACTGCCAAATTCCAGTATCAGAACATCAATCCATTTTCTTATGAATCAACGGTAAAGCGAACCGAAGCTAATTAATCAGATAGCAATTAATTATTTCTCCAACTATTATCGCTCCTTTCATTTTACCATATCTTATATTTAAGATCGCATATCCGGAGTCTTCCGTGACGAAGGAACTGATTATCATTGTTGGTAAAAACAATGCTTTAATAACTCCACGACTGACTTTTTCTTTAACTATTCGTCATATACTGCCACTTGCTATTATCGATTAAAGGTAATTAAATTGCAATTACTATATTTGATGGCACATAACAACCACTTTTATACACCAAACTAGCTCACACATATATGTCGGTTCTTATATATAACGTCCCGATATCTGATAACTAATATTTGCCTAGACACTGGATACAGTCAAAATATCTGTAGCTAGCTTGATCCAATAATACTCTGATATTAAATGTAAAAAGAAGTATTATTATCAGCTATCATTTATAATGTGTGCAGATATTATAAAAATGTTCACAAAATACTTATTACCCTTTTCAATACACAAGGAATAATAATGACTTTTGTTTTGTTATTATTAGTTACTTTGTTCAATAAATACATTTTCCTTATTACGTTGTCATAATGATGATGACACCACTGACGTCGCCTTTAAATGCCTATATATTAATTAAATTCTATAATCTCAATTCATATTTCGAATGATGGGTTTAGTTAAAATTTACCAACGGCACGAAGTGGACGCGTTGGAATCAAAATCATACATAGAGCATGAAATAATTTACTGGGTTTATTTTTGCCTATCACCGTATTTTGGTCGTTCACTGAGGACCTAAATAAATCGTTTTCACGACTACGATGGTCATGTCGCGACACAATTTGCAGTGGTTTAAGCAGTATTTATTACCTTACTCTTGATTCCAGTCCCTTTTATCCTTCCCATTCACTGAAAGAATTCATGCAGTTAAGTCGATATATCCTTCTGTACCTATTGTCTTGAACATGCCCTTTAAGAGTCAAATTCTCCAAAGACGCTGTTCACATTATGCACCCAAAAAATTTCAACTGTTTCGGTCTGAAGCAAAGTAACATTTTCATTCGCATTTTACTTAAATATTTGCTCCCATGTTATGTCACCTCCATTCTCAGTAGAACCACATCGCTGTTGCATCAAATATTCTCTTAATCTGTGATAAAATTTTCCAGCATTTATTATTTATTATAAGATTGATACTCCATAGCACTTCAGCATCCATGCCTTTGTTTCTAACGAAATTCTGTTTTTCTATGTTTATTCTATGTTTAGCTTTTGAAAGGCGTTTTTGCTATAACAATGCCCTCTCGGATTTCTATATCAAATTTGCCGCCGTCCGATTGCTGTTTGAAATAAGCCCGTAGGCATGAATATGAAAACTATAAAAGCATATATACAAGATAATTTATCAATAACCTGAATATTTCTGGGATGACGTATTGTTTATTTCCAGTAATGTTTATTAAGGTAACTTCGCATGTCATTCTTTCCTGAAATCCATGCTAGACTCTGTATCATTCTTCACAATGTTAGACCAAACTGCTTTTAACACTTGTCCTTGGTGCTAACAAGCTAATTTTCCAAATCATTTCTAGGGCAACGCTCATCAGCTATAATGCTGAACGGGGTTAGGACATGACTCTAGTTTTTAAGAACACTTTCTGATTTAAAAGATTTATGACAAGATTAACAAGTAAATACCGTGAAATACCGTGAAATGCATATATATATATATATATATATATATATATATATATATATATATATATATATATATATATATATATATATATGTATATATATATATATATATATATAGACATTGACAATATTAGTGGTGAATATACATTTTTGAATCTGTAGGTCTGATGAATTGGATCGTTTTTGCGATTCCAATGGAATAAATTATGACCATGGAATATTAGTGTTTAAGTCTTTTTATTATATATATATATATATATATATATATATATATATATATATATATATCCTTTGTTTAAAATCAAAGAAAGTTCAACTCAATTTTAATTTATTTCCAATATTTATAATAACGTCCCTGATTTGCGGTTCATATTTGTAAATACATCTTACCATTTCTCAGTACTTTCGGCTAACTCTCGCCATTTGAAAAGTCATAGTTGGTTGTGATGCTGACAGTTTGTTTTAAGAAGACTTTCTGATTAAAAAAAGATTTATGACAAGATTAACAAGTAACTACCGTGAAATGCCTATATATATATATATATATATATATATATATATATATATATATATATATATATATATATATATATATATCCTTTGTTTAAAAACAAAGAAAGTCCATCTCAATTTTAATTTATTTTCAATATTTATAATAACGTCCCTGATTTGCGGTTCATATTTGTAAATACATCTTACCATGTCTCAGTACTTTCGGATAACTCTCGCCATTTGAAAAGTCATAGTTGGTTGTGATGATGACAGTTTAATTTTTGAAATATCACATTTTCCGTGCTGGTTTTTATCGCGTTTTGTGAATAAAACTTGAGAGTTTCCATGTCATTTCATTGATCAATAGTTTCTTGCTTCAAATGCCTCGAACAATTACGAATACACACGCACACGCACGCACACACACACACACACACACACACACACACACACACACATATATATATATATATATATATATATATATATATATATATATATATATATATATAAATACATATATATTCTATTATATATTTAATTTTATAGTAAAGATAACACGATCATGTGGTTAATTTTGTAGTTTATTCAATCAATTAACCTTAGCATAATGTTTTCTCCTCACGTGAACTTTCTACTTGTGAGGGTGTGGGAAGATCTATCTTTCTCTTCTTGAGTGGGAAAATTATCTGTCATTTCTCTCATCAGGCTGTTCCCACGTGTGCACATCATAAACGAGGTTGGGTTGATAACCTGTCCACATGTCGTAGGCATCCACTAATATTCTCTGGGGCGATTATCTGAATCTGGTGGCTAGAAGTTTATTGATGCTATGATATAAAAGTAAGTGACAATTCTACTTATTGTGGTCACCTCAGATAAAATTTTCTTAGAACTAAGGTCCCTTATTGACATTAAATTTGGTTCAGATCATCTGGTATTTCCTGGCATGTACCGGATTTCGAGAAAGATCTGATAAAATATGTTGTCATGTTGTGTTCGGTTCAAAATTTAAACTGGCAATAATACAAAAGCTACATTGGCGCTTTCAGGACATTCACTCTTAGTCTCTTGAAAATAACCGAATCATAAAAACATTTATCAAATTATATAGAACGAAAAAATAGTCTTCTCTAATGTGGAAGCAATGTGGCGGCTATTTCTTAGCTTAATGGTCACTGACTGTTCAAGAGAAAGATTTTATTCAAAACACAAAAGAATTAAAAAATGAATTAAGTGCCTCACTGTCTCAGAAGAGGTTGTCTGCAATGAACGTTCTGTGCTTTGATGGTGACAAACAGACAAATAAATGTAAACTTTTGCATGATTTTGCTATAAAGAAGGCAATAATTTTTTTTAGTCTTAGTGTATGTGACGATTATATCTACTTTATTTCATAATATGCATTTTAAAGCTGACTGCTTACTCAGTGCATAACGTAGGATATAAAAGTGTTATACTGTCACTACCATGTAGTTATACCCATCTTATTCATTCTTCTCAAGCAATAAAATTTGCAAGGTCTGTTTTTTTTTATATATATATGACAGTAAACTAAACATTTTTTTTCCTTAAAAATTCCTGCTTATTTCACAAAATATTTCCAATTTTCAGTTATTGCAAAAGTTTCTCACGGTGTTAATTGTTCACGTCCATGCATTTTTTCAATCACATACCGTATTTAATAATAACATTTTATGTCCTTTACAGGAGGAATTGCCAATTGTGGAATTTGAAACAACCGTCATCAACCTAGGCTTTACTCAAATTCTGTAATTTAACACTCTTCCATTTTCCTCTACCCGTGAGAATGGGGCATTTGGAGGGGGGGGGGCTCACAAGTGGAATAACCCAGTGCATCTTTTCATCGAAATCCCGCCGTGAACGTAATATTTATTTCCGGCAAGTTTTTTTTTTCAACAAGTATCCATCTGAAAAGAAGCAACTACTTCGTCATCAGGAGAAACTCATAAAAAGGCTCAGTAAATATTTTATGTCTTTTGTCTTCAATAAAACATATATAAATGAAGTCTAGCTACTGATATATATATATATATATATATATATATATATATATATATATATATATATATATATACACAAACACAGTGTCCATAAAGTTCGTGTGCACTTAAAAAAAATTATAACTGTATTTGCGATCGAAATAATTTGTAAAAAGGATTAGAAAGAAGTAAATCTATATTTTTTAAGGTTTTATTGAAATTTTATTTAAGTTTCCACATGTCCTCCATCATTAGCAATACAAAGGGTAATACGATTTTGCAGTTCACAGAAAACATTTGCCAACTGATTTACAGTAATGCCTGAAATCACAAGAGTTATTTTAGCTATACTTAAAACTAGGAACATTAAAATTTATAACATTTTTTACAGATTATTTTTATCGCAAATACAAATAAAGTTACAAATTTTTTAAAGTGCACACGAAATTTATGGATACCTTGTATATGTATATGTATGTATATATATATATATATATATATATATATATATATATATATATATATATATATATATATATATATATGTGTGTGTGTGTGTGTCTGTGTGTGTATATATATATTTATGTATGCATGTATGTATATATATATATATATATATGTATATATATATTAAATTTACTGGATATATAGTATATCATAAAAAGTAATTATACAAAGAATGTATTAGCAATGTGAGCTAAGAAGACTTAATGAGACATTAATTTACTATCAATTCCTTGAATAATACGATCATTATATTTAAATTTTTGTCAGTTGGAATTGGGCTGAATACCTTCGACAAGACGAAATAAATGTAGTGCTGACCGAAAGGTGTTTTTAAAATATACAAGTTATTGAGAGTTATATTATTTCGGAATATTACGCCCAGAAAATGACAATTAAATATATATATATATATATATATATATATATATATATATATATATATATATATATATATATATATATATATAACTTTAAACGTTATTTTTAATGGATACTCATCTTTGCTTCGAATACTGCCAAAGAGCGCAATTTTTCATTAATAAGATTTCAGAAATATTCATACTGAGAGACGAAAATAAAACACGTGAAAAAATAAACGGAACGTCTACTCAAATATGGGTATCCGTTAAAAAATAATATGTCAGATTAATAAATAAAAATCCATTACTTCTTCAGAAATTACTTTGGTTACCTTTCGGATATGAAACAGAGCAGTGATGAACTTTCGGGGATCTAAACGTGAAGAATGGGGTTAAAAGATAATATTGAACCTTGTTTAATCGATGTTGCCCTTTGTGGCCAAGCTGGTTAAAATTACATCGGATCTAACAACGGTTTCTCCTGAAAAGAAGGACGCGGGATTTTAGGGCCCATTTTTCTATAACAAGTTTTTCCTTGAATATTCAAGTCGGTAGACGGAAAAGTACTGTTTAAAAAATAAACTGAACATCTACTCATATATGGGAATCCACAAAAAGAACGTCTACAGTGATAAAAATTATATATGCATATGCATGACAAATTTAATTTATGGTATGGTATATTTATGGGTAAATGTGCTCAATATAGAGGATAGAGATTATGTAAATATTCAGGGGGGACACTGAGGTCAACATCAAGTAGAGACACATTCTGTTTCATGCCTGGACACAATCTTCAGGTCATATATATGAATATGTATATATGTACGGATGCATACATATGTATGTGTCTAAATGCTTCTCTCTCTCTCTCTCTCTCTCTCTCTATGTATAGCTGGCCACTCGTATTCGAGGATACCCGTCTACTAGGGCTGCTAGCCAATCCCTATTGCAGACGCTTGCTCAGGCACATGTGTGTTTATTCAACTCCCTCAGAGCCCACCTGTGTTTTATACTGCAACTATGCTGAGCAGACCTTAGTTACAGTTTCTGGGAAAGAGCGTATTATCTAGCGTGATCAACAATTTGAACAAGGCCAGCACGCTCACACCCTCGGCCACGATGATTTGAGACTTCATGCTAGTCCAGCTATATGCATGGGTTCCTTCTACCCAATTTCACCCACAGGGCTTGGGTCAACCCGTGGTACCGTTTTCAGGCACTTTCCAAAGGTGACGCACGCTGGGTTCGTCCCCTTCCAGTTCGATAACACCAGGAAGTTTCCTAGCTGACAAATCGACCATTGTGAGATTCGAGATTATATATATAATGTAGACTACAGAGCATTATAATGATAATAAGAATACGGAGACTACTTTTCCATTTCGATTATAATTTATTTCGTGAACACCGAGGTGTTCAACTCTTCAGACAGAAATCTACTACGTAAATGGAGATAATACACGGGACGGACACATTAGATTAGTAGTGGTTTGGGAAGGTGAGAGAGAAGGGATGGTTAAAGAATTAGTGGTTGGTAGTAGTCGGTTAACCCAGCCGAGAATTTATTCTATAATTTTGAGATTTTTATATTGGATTCCATTTTATATTTACTGATACGGTTTGTCGTTTTTAGGCAGTACAAACCAGGTTGAGTCAAATTAATTTAATGAAAGAGATTTTAATTTAAGTAAAGGTTGTTATTAATATAGTAATACTTAAGCATTTGTTTTTTTTAGGCCGATGTCTAATAGTCGGTGTAGACATTAAGTTGAAGGGAACGCAAGACTGCGAACGTTCTAACCATCAGGCCACGTGCCCATTCAATCTCTCTCTCTCTCTCTCTCTATATATATATATATATATATATATATATATATATATATATATATGCATGAGTATGTGTGTGTGTGTGTGTTACATAGTAGGAGTGTATGGTTTACGTGTAATGTAAATATTTAGATTGTGAAAGTGAGAGTTATCAAGATCAATATATCAATGCTGGTAGACAGATCCAAAAAAAATGGCGTATGAAAATGAAAGAAAGATTGAGAAAAGATAAAAAGAAATCAAAAGAGAAGCCGCTGTCATAAATTTAAACACGACTTCTGACATTTACTTGCGTGTGATGCCCACCTCATTCAGAAGTTACGCTTTCTTTTCCGCCTTGTTCTTTCCTAATTTTCTACTTTCGTTCACTTTACATTCGACGTTCCCAAAATGTCAAACGAGTAAGTCCTTGTCAGCTGAAGTACGATTTCTGAACTGAGCATCACATAAAACATAATGTCCATTCTAATTTTGCCGCCTAACTCTGTCAATGTATATAAGTGATTGTTCTTTTTAAGTATCATGGATTTTATAAAAATACGGACAAAGTTTTTCAATACGAAGAAGGAAGGAAAAAGACTTTAAATAGAAAAAAAAAGAAAATCAGATTTCCCCACACGGTACCTAACAACGAACTCACGTATATATATATATATATATATATATATATATATATATATATATATATATATGAACAGGAGTTCGAGACCACAGAACTTATAGATTTGAAAATGCAGGCAATCATTCTTTTTCAATGAGCCTTTTCCAACAAAAGTTAGTCTGAAGATTACGTAAATATTATATTGACAGAATAACGATTCGCATTGCGAGAAATTAAAAAAATATATAAGGACGAAAAAAAGAAGCTAAAACTAAAATACAAATTCATTATTAAAAACGCGGTGACACACACTCACACACACACACATATATATATATAATGTAGACTACAGGGCATTATAATGATAATAAGAATACGGAGACTACTTATCCATTTCGATTATAATGTATTTCGTGAACACCGAGGTGTTCAACTCTTCAGACCGAAATCTACTCCGTAAATGGAGAAAATACACGGGACGGACACATTAGATTAGTAGTGGTTTGGGAAGGTGAGAGAGAGAAGGGATTGGTAAAGAATTAGTGGTTGGTAGTAGTCGGTTAAGCCAGCCGAGAATTTATTCTATAATTTTGAGATTTTTATATTGGATTCCATTTTATATTTACTGATACGGTTTGTCGTTTTTAGGCAGTACAAACCAGGTTGAGTCAAATTAATTTAATGAAAGAGATTTTAATTCAAGTAAAGGTTGTTATTAATATAGTAATACTTAAGCATTTGTTTTTTTTAGGCCGGTGTCTAATAGTCAGTGAAGACATTAAGTTGAAAGGAACGCAAGATAAAGAAAGAGTGGAAGGCTCTGTGAAGAATGAGATGGACGGGGGAGTTGGGGAACAAGAAGTTGAGAAGGAAAGGTCAGGTTAGTAGTAGTAGCTTCAGCAGATTGACTGGCCTAGATTTTTCTTAATTTTTCGAACTAAGTAAATTGATTTATGCAGTAGGTTGACTGGTGGTTGGTTTCATGAAATAATTCCTAGTACTAATAAAAAAAACATTCAAATCAGAATATCAAAAGTAAAGAAATAAAAGTATAAATTATGGAGTATGGATAATGATACAAGATGTGTTAGTTTTGAAACATGGGTATGGGGTACATCGGCAAGACAGTCAAAGGTCCAAAAATGGGTGTAGAAACCCGCAAAAAGCAACAGGCCATTTATCGAGTTTATATGAGTGGATTGCAGAATCAGGACTACAATTGGCATTATGAAAATCTTACCTAAAGCTACAAAATAGACTAAATCGAGGAGACCCATTATTGCCTAGCATCTGAAATGAATTGGTAACGTGATTTATATATATATATATATATATATATATATATATATATATATATATATATATATATATATATATATATATATATATAAAGTTCATTAATAAATGTTCAAGTAACTTATCGCAATAAATGTTCAAGTAACTTATCGCACCCTCTGACCCCAGAGTTTCGCGTAAAGTTACTACTATTCAGTGTCAAAATGTACTAACGATTTATTACAAGATATATTTGTACTCCAGAAAAGTAACGTTAATTGTAGGTGCAACAATGGGTGTAGAAACCCGCAAAAAGCAACAGGCTATCATGATATTTAAGGATTTGATGCCAATCCTGCTGCGAAATCCCACAGAACCCATATGATCTAGGAGTAGCTGTCCGACTATGGAACTCCCAACCTGAATCATGGTCACTTCTACGTCTCGTTACCACCGATGCTGGCTCACAAAAACAATGACACTTTGAGGTCGACACCGTTGATGTGATAACTAAGCTAAATGGAGAATCACTTGGTCCAGACCTGTTGTCATTCCAAGCCACATCAATATCGTCCTCGGAATTCCCCTGTAGAGTATAGAGACACAACCTCAGTATGCCGCTCATTCTTTTTCCGTAGAGCGTAGATTTTTAAGCCTTGGTGGCTTGAATAATAATTTGTATTTTTTCTTTCTATATTCACACGTCGACAATTGGAAAGCTATTTGGGAAAATGCACCAAGTTTTTTAAATTCTTCTATGGAATATCTGAGTTTTCCAACACCATTTTGTCTTGGTTTCCTAGTGCACCATAAACTCAATGGGTATATAATTAAAACCACCTCAACCGCATATTCTATAATAAAAAACAAAGTCAATAAATAAGAATAATAAATATGATTCAAATACTAGTTTTCATGTAAGCCCATGAAGGAAATGAGGTTATTTTTTCTTGAAAGAGAACAAAGTTTAAAAACGCATCTATGAAACGAAACAGCTATAAAAATTTAGGGATACATGAAATTCTGTATTATTCAATATACAATAACAAATCATACATTAGATTAAAAAAATGGGTAGACAGTTAAACTTATTTATCATAAATCATCTAGAGAATTTATTCAATCAGCTATGATATCACGATTCAATTTGCTTAAACGAAAAGTAAATTTTTAGAAAATATCACCTATTCTGGCTAAGATAATACTTAAAAAAATAATATGAAAATAAATATTGCTTAAATATTTCAATAAAAAATTAATTTGATTCTATATTTTTAACACCAAAAGATTATCATAAATTATTATTTGAATATGTACTCACAATTTTCTTTAGATTTACACGATTAATTTTTTTTATAAGTTCTTTTTTTATTTTTCTGTATTAAATCAATATATTTTGCATTTCATTTTAACGTTTTCCTGTGTAAAAAATCTCATTGATTTGTTCATAGATATGTATTTTCAAATTTATTATCTATTAAATTTTCAAAAACCACGTCATATATGAGTAGCAAGATTGGTATGGCAAGAAATTCTCTTAATCTTTTTCATGTGTTCTGATGATGCTTTCACTGAACGAAGCAACAGAGCAATAGAATCAAATTTTAAACAACCCAGCTGCCTTATCATATCTTATCTTACATAATCTGTTAGGATATTCGTATCGGTCATTACATCACACACACACACACACACACACACACACACACACACACACACACACACACACACACACACACACACACACACACACACACACACACACACACACACACACACACACACACACACACACACACACACACACACACACACACACACACACACACACACACACACACACACACACACACACACACACACACACACACACACACACACACACACACACACACACACACACACACACACACACACACACACACACACACACACACACACACACACACACACACACACACACACACACACACACACACACACACACACACACACACACACACACACACACACACACACACACACACACACACACACACACACACACACACACACACACACACACACACACACACACACACACACACACACACACACACACACACACACACACACACACACACACACACACACACACACACACACACACACACACACACACACACACACACACACACACACAC
>OZ038475.1:142274199-142309199 GCA_964036315.1 Acanthosepion esculentum
TCGCCTGTGGAACTCCCTTCCTTATTCCTGTGTCCGTGACAAATACAATCTCCAACTATTTAAGTGTAACGTCAATCGGCATCTCCAGTTGCCTTGATCTATCCCCTTCCCCTCTCCACATCCTTTCACCTTTCATTCCTATCTGCTCTCGCTCCAAATCTTCTGTAACCCACTTGCCTTGATCGATCCACTATCTTTCTCCACATTCTTTCCTATACCACTCCTATCTGCTCTTCCTCCAAACCTTCTGTAACCCCTTGCATGCTAGTGGATTCCAGCCTTGCTTGGGGTGAAAAGCTTAAAATACATATATATATATATATATATATATATATATATATATATATATATATATATATATATATATATATATATATATATATATATATATATATATGCAACCAGATTTTTGTATATATATAATATATAATATATGTAGATATATTACGAATATTGAAAAATAAATTCCTATATAACATGCTAACAAGCACACGTATGTGTATTACAGATTCTGAATGAATGCGCGTATATTCGGATTCATTCCCCGAAAAATAAATGCTGTTTAACTAAATGTAAAATATAAACTGGAATAGATAGATAGATAGATAGATAGAAAGAAAGAAAGAAAGAAAGAAGTGAGGAAATAAAGAAACATTCAATCTTTGATTTAAAATCTGAATGATGAAAGAGATCCTAAGCCCGGGCCATATTATAAACGTAGCTGAAGCAATTTATTCATTTTTAACATCTATTCAGTCAAGACAAGCGAAAGGCAACCCAAGATTTACGCTACCAATTATTCAAACAAACTCAGTGACATGTATAACCAAACACGTTTGAAATAATGCATTTCTAAACAACCGCGAGCTTGCGCACAAACGTCTAATGTTTTTTTTTAACAGTCTTCTATTCATAATGTGAATCTCGTCATATATGAACATGCCGGATATATATGTTGCAAAATATTGCATCTACTATCCTGAACGCTTTGGAAATTATATGATACTCTTAATTGTGCTTCTGACAACACAAGATAAATTGGATTTGTTTGTTTTGTTTTATGGCATATCAACTCAGTGGGTCATTTAATGCCAACAAAATTGTTGAAATAGATTTCAATTTCGATAGTTTGGTAAAAAAGGTGTGTATGTATACACATATATTTGAACCATTTTTCAGTTACTTATATTTTTGAGTATAATCACATGTATTGCTGGTAATAGTTTTTTTCTTCAAAAATTTAATTTCTGGTAATAATTTTTACAAAGTATTTCTGGTATTAAAACCTATTTTTACACCTTTATAATGAGTTTTACCTCAGTTTCGAGGTTAACTATTTGCCCATAGCTGGGACCCTAACAGGTGCTACCACCCCGGGTCAGGGTGGACCTGGGAACACCAGCAATTAAGACGTCGTTCCTCAAAACCTCCTTATCAGAGGCCTTGCTGTTGGACGTAGTTTATCGTCTTACCCTGGACGCGGATGTTGTTTATCGTCATGCTGAGGACGAGATAAAATGGAATCAGTTATGGTTGTGCGTAAATATTTGCGACTATCACTTAAGGAGATAGATCGCGAGCAGACTTTGAAAATTGCTATCTGAAATGATTTATCTAGGTAAGAGCTGAGGTCTCTGGTAAAACTGATAAATTTACGACTATTTCAGTTCAGTCCTCGTAATTCTGATTATAGAATAAAATATATTGCATAATAATTATAAGCGTGGCCGATTTTTCTGTTTCTCTGTCGGTAAAAATGTACTCAGCGATCAGGCAATTGTGCTTCATCTGATCTCACTACCAAGTATATAAGGACAAAGCCCATCATGTTATTCTCATGTTTTGTTCTACTCGAAACGAGACGGCGTCGTGTTCAAAATCTTAAAAACATATATAAAAATATGAAAATTGATAAAAGACCTGCACATCCTGATGAGCGGTCATAGCCTCAACGAACATCCTTGCCTTGAACACCTATAGGCTTAAAGTTCACTCCCGACCCCAAATCGTGCGCGTTTATTCGTTCCATCGGAAATAAAAATGCTGCAAGAGTGATCGGTTGCTTGTATCGCTGCCGAAAATACCTTAATTCTTGGTGCAATTCTATATCTTTACAAATGTTACATTACGCCAATAATCAAGTATTTTGCTGTCTATATCTCTGGAATGAGGTATTATGATTATTTGCATTATTTTCATTATTCGGACTGCTATCCCTATCTTCATTTGCGAAATTCACAACGTTTCCGCCGCTGCCCGCTCCGGCCTTCTTCAGATGATTGGAATTTGGAACTGAACCCTTTATTTCGTCCACCGGGGTAGACTGTGCTAGTTCCACGTTTCATGCCTCTTCCGGATGTCTCAGTTATTTCGCTTTAACTCAACTCTCCAGGTTTTTGTTCACCCCGGCTGTCGCCTGGTACTGAAGTCACAATTCTTTGGGTCTAGTCAGTGGATAAAGACGTCGGTTAGATCCAGCGACTTTGGAAGAACTTGAAGAGCGAATACAAGAAGTTATGTCTACCATATGTCTCCAGGAGTTCCTATTGACATCATTGACGCATTTCTTGTATGGTTCGATAAGCTTCGTCAGGAGATCGGGAATAGAAATAAAAAAGCAAAGAAACAAAGTACTGGAATGCTATGATTTTTATGGTTCTCATTGTTCAGACACGCGCCATGAATATAAACTCAATAGATAATATATAAGGATGTACGAGGAACATTTTGGATGTGTGTGTTAGTGTAAGAGTGTGTAATAAAGGTTAAACATGCTAGATTGAAATTCGTTCCCTACTTTGTTCTTTATTTCATTTTATCATCTTGTCCGATTCCTATCCATATCTGATCTACATTTGATCTTAAAGTCATATATATATATATATATATATATATATATATATATATATATATATATATATATATATATATATATAGTGCTGTTCGATAAAAGTGACTCACCTGATTTTTTTTTACTAAATCTTCTCTTCTCCTATGAAACGAGAGTTGAGCTAAATTCAATGGATAAGCGATCTAAAATCCGAAGAAGAAGCATTGAAAGCTCTTTGAATTTAGCAGTAACTACTGTCAAACATCCGTTCAGTATAATGTTCTGGAGATGCTTTTCTTTTCATGGAACTGGTTTCTTAAAACCTATTGAAAAGACCCCCAGGAACGAGCAGTACAAGAGAATTTTAGAGTCTTGTCTGCTCCCTTCTGCTGAAAGGGTGCAAATCGATCCCACCAAGCTCATTTTTATGCAGGATAATGCTCCCAGTCACAAATCAAAATTGATGAAGGAATACTTTGATGAGAAGCAGGTGAGTGTTATGACATGGCTGACCCAATCTCCTGACCTCAACCCCATAGAAAACATATGGAGCATTATAAAGTACAGGCTCTCGAGAAAGCAGTTGATGAACAAAGAGGATTTGATTGTGAATTTAATATTCGAATGGGATTCAATGCTTGGAGATGAGATTTGCCAGAACCAAATCAAGTCAATGGCAAAAAGGGTTGAAAAGGTTATTTAAAATAAAGGAGGACCCATAAATTATTAAATATTTCGAACTACATTACCTATTATAAATAAATCATACCTCTATTATTCTTTATTTAAGGCGGTTCGCTTAGGTTTCTATTGATTACTAGTTGCATGAAATAAGTGAGTCACTTTTTTTGCACATATATATTCCCTAGATCTCATTTATATCCAAAATTATAATTATCAATAGAATACCTTAGGGTGAGTAAACTTTTTTACTAGGTGGTTGGGAAGGGTTCTTTATATTAGTAAGATTAAAAATTAGTTTGATCCCAAAAACAATAGGCGAAAAAATTTGTAAGTAAAAAAATCAGGAGAGTCACTTTTATCAAACAGCACTACACACACACACACACACACACACACACACACACACACACACACACACACACACACACACACACACACATATATATATATTTGTGTATTTAGGCAGCAATCCTTCTTTCATGCACATTTCATTAAGAACAACAGACAAGGTGCTTTTATTTAGTTTTTTTATACAATTTCTCATGCGATCTAATAATGTTTTACTTTTCGGATGATAAATTATATAAAAACTGTCCGAATTTTCTTTTTATCCAAGCGCTTTCAACCTATACATTTAGCCATTTTCAAGGATTATATTTTAACTGTTAGAGTTAGAAATAGTTTGTTATATGTATGTTTTATAAAATGTTTCATTTTTTTTAACATGGACATAACATCTTGACCGTGTTTTGAAACAAAAAAATGAAACATTTCATAAAACATACATGTAACAAACTATTTCAATTCTAACAGTTAAAATATAATTCTTGAAAATTGCTAAATGTATAGCTGAAAGCGCTAGGATAAAAAGAACATTCGGACAGTTTTTATATAATTTATCATGTGAAAAGAAAAACATTATTAGAGCGCATGAGAAATTGTATAAAAAAACTAAATAAAAGCACCTTGTCAGTCGTTTTTAATGAAATATGCACACACACACACACACACACACACACACACACACACACATATATATATATGTATATATATATATATATATATATATATATATATATATATATATATATATATATATATATATATATATGTATATATTAATGATTGGTGACCAATGGTTTATGAATAGAAATAAAAAACAAAATTCTTTCCGATCTCCTTTCAGTCTGCTGATTTATCCATTCCGGCCAAAGATGAACTATACCTGGGTCTGTTCCTTTGTCTAACCTTATCGTAATTCACAAATTCTTTCATGAAGGCATTTATTCATAGGGAAACGGGTAAATAAATTAAATTCATATAAAGGTAAAGGCGTAAGAAACAAAAAAAAAACAAATGTAATAATCATTATGCAAACTATATTGTCAAATCTTCCGTGTGTTAATTTCTGCAGTTGACAAAATCAAGCGGTCAGAAAAATTGAATTATGTATTTGGAGAAGGCACGGACGACAAAATATCAAAGGAGAATTCAAAGTATAGTATAAGTTTTATTTCAGAATTTAGATAAAGTATTTATATATAGGCAAATGTACCTAGAATCGATGGAAATAATGCTGAACATCAATGTAATATCTAAACTCTTAAAGGCTGTGAATGCTGGACAATTTCCTTAGTGATGAACAAGTGATTTGAAGCAACATTGATGCATTTCTGTCGACGGATGCTCAGAATATCATGGACAAAACACACGAGCAAAGTGGAACTCATAAGGAAAATAGGAACATCAGGGTGACCTGTACATACGATAGAAAAATATATCTGAACGTGATGTGATATATAATGAGGAAAGACAGCCTAGAGAATCTAACACTCTCAGGACAATTTCATTGGCGCAGTGTTGTAGTGGGAGTTAGGAAGTAACCTATTTATGTATGAGTGGATTGCAGAATCAGGTCAGTACTATATGGCATAATGTAAATCTTACCTAGAACTACGAAATAGAGGAAGTTGAAGAAACCCATTATTGCCTAGCATCTGAAATGAATTGGTAATGTGATATATATATATATATATATATATATATATATATATATATATATATATATATATATATGTATGTATATATATATATATATATTTACATTACGCGAATCATTCATACGAAAATGCTTTTCGTATGAATGATTCGCGTAATGTAAAGTGAACCTGCACCACATAATTGATATATATATATATATATATATATATATATATATATATATATATATATAGATATATGAAGTTCATTAATAAATGTTCAAGCGACTTATCGCGCTACCGACTCCAGTGTTTCGATTAACATTGCTATTCAGTGTCAGTAGGTCCTAACGATTTATTACCAGATATCATATTTTTACTCCAGAAAAGAAACGTTAATTGTAGACACCAAGTTTCAAATTTGAAATACGCGCCACGCTGACCCTGATAACACAAGAATATGGTTACATTCACAATGATTGATGGATCTGTGTTTTACGTCTTATCAACCCTTTATTGTTACTCTTTAGATGTTCACAAAAATTGATTTTTGGGTCGGAATAGTTCATCAAATCTTTTTGGGGGGAATTACAATGACTTTTCCAGATACAAGTCATAAAATGTAACCCATAACCCGAGGTGAGATGGATTTATACGTAAGGCTATTTGCACGTAAGTGTTATGTAACGAATCCGATTGTATATTGAATTCGGCTGTACGATTAATCAGGCCAAGATGCTATCTGTATAATGAATATTAAAAAATTGTTTCGAAAATTAATGCTTTTACATTATCAGACTGCTGAATTATTAATGTATTTACTTCGAATATAACCAAGCAGAACAATACGCGTTTACCGATACCGGATAGTGAAATGTTTAACGAGTAGTTTGAAAATGACATCGAGCCAAACAAGAAATGCTTAAATGCAATTTTCTTGCTTGCTTTTTCTTGTACAATTCCCCGCTTCTTTTTTTTTTCTACTTGGCTGAAATGCCAAATCTGATCTTTTTTTTTTATTTTACCTTTTTGGCTGTGAATTACGAAGAACATTGGTGTTAATGGCAGAGAATTTTTCATCAATAGAATTTATAATTGAAATAGGTTTGGATTCGCTGGCATTTAAAGAGAAACTGTTCTTGTTAATCTTTCCGAAGACTCCCTTCATGCTCGCGTTTACCTGAAGTTTGAACTTCTGAGTTCTTCTGCGAAACATTAAAAAATATAAATAAATCAAATCAAACTTTTTTTTCATCGTCAAATTAAAATAAATCACTAACGCTAGGCAGACGATAAAGTTGAATTATTTTTTTAAAAGGTTTTCTACTTCGATATTCTTTTGTTTTGTATTTATTTGCTCTTTAAATAGAAACTCAAAATTTGAGGCTTAGGGCTGCCTGCATAAATTTTACCAGGAAACATCGATATCGGAATAAAACTGATATTTACAATTTAAGTAATCTTTTCATATATATATATATATATATATATATATATATATATATATATATATGATGGAAAGTAATTAATGAGAAGATTAATGGCAGGGACAAACTAAGCGCAGAATGAGGTCAACAAGCAACAATGATCAGGCGAAAACTCAGATATATTATAATAAGAAAGAAATTAATTTAATCGAGGTGGCCAAAAGACACAGAAAGAAGAAAACTTATCTCGTAAAAGGTTGAAAGCGAGTTTGTGGTGTGACCAACATAATTAAATAATAATAACTAAATAATATCTATGTTGGTCACACCACAAATTCGCTTTCACGACGCTTGACGCTACATTTGAATGATAACTCTAACATTTTTAGGCATTTAAAACAACATGCCTGGCCGCATACACAATTCCGGAAAATCCTCGTCGAAAACACAACTATACTTAAACATGAAAACAATAAACAAAAACTAAAAAAATTCTTGAAGCTATATACATAAAACAGTTGAAATATATATATATATATATATATATATATATATATATATATATATAAATTATATAAAGATTCTTGAAGCTATATACATAAAACAGTTGAAACCTAACCTGAACAAAATAAACTATGAAATCTCCACAAATATACTTAAATGCCTATAATTAGTAACAGAAGCCATTGGTTCATACCAACGGCTTTCCATACTCAATACTCATCCGATTCACTCTCTCGTGGTCATGTGTGACGTCATGAGCTGTTGTGAGATTTTCGCTTTCAGCGTCTTATATGCACGTGTTTATCGTTGCTTGGAAATCATCCATGTAAACAAACAAGACTGTCATCAATTTCTTGTTCGTGTATTGCTTAATATATTGTGTAATTGTCATCTTCGATAATGGCTTATGTAAGCCGAAAGCTTAGATTGGATTAAAAAAATATGTATCAATATTGTGATTTTCTTTCATTGTTTAATGATAATGTTATTAAGCTTATCAGACAATATGAAAAGAACTTACATAAAATAAATAGACAACACTTGTCTATATTATTTAATGAAACATGTATGAATGAAAAAATGCTGCCTAAATACACACAATATATATATATATATATATATATATATATATATATATATATATATATATATATTTATCGCAGAATCATTAATATCTCCATAGTATTCTTACAATAGAACTTTTTTCAGGCTTTGAATAACCTGCAAACGGATGTTAAGCCATAAAAGAAATAAGTGAATAAATCTTCTAAATTCCTAGTTTCCAAAGACTGGTACCTGCTGGTTATGGGGTTAGATGGTGAATGAAATAAAATAAGTGATAATTGCAAATATCACTTATTATTAGAGCCAAACATTAAAAATCATTAAGGAAACCATACGAATTGAGGCAATCATCTATGTGATTCAAATACTAATACTCCCAGAAAACAGAAGCAAAAAGGGTATTTCTTAAAATCCTACGTTGGTTAAAAAATAATATAAAATTATCAATGATAACGACTATATATATATATATATATATATATATATATATATATATATATATATATATATATATATAAATATATAATTTAAAGAAAAACAGAGCACTTTAAGGCTCCATTAGTTATAATTTATTTCACCAGAGAATTTTATTTTTCTCTGTCTCTTCAGACTTCACTTTTAATGGTGAAAAGAAAAATGAATTTAAAATTTACAGGCACGCTGAAACACACACACACACACATATACATATATATATATATATATATATATATATATATATATATATATATATATATATATATATATATATATATATATGTATATATATATGTATATATATATATATATGTACACAAACACATAGGAGGTTTTGTGTTCTTCGAGCAAAAACGTTACCATTATTCCTATGTTTTTAAGGGTTACTGCACCTTGTCTTGCCAGAAAGCTAGAATTGTATTCTGGAAACATGGTGCTCTGTTACAATTTCAGGCGTGTCACATTTGCGGCTTTTTGGGTCAAACACTTGTGCTTACCTAAATGACCTCATGAATACACATACACATTCATACACATACATAATAATACATATAAATAGGGTGTAACAGCACAATTGCCCACATCGTGTGACAGCATAAGATAATTGTCCAATGCACAAAATGTTTAATATCTAAAAATATGCTAAATTAATTGAGTTTTTTTCCAGGTTTTCAGATCAAACGTTTAGCCATAGAATCAATGAAAAAACCCTTTGAGTTATTCAGCTAGAAAGAGAACAGGTTAAAATCGTTTTTGTGTCAGCCCTACGATGTATACTGAATTAGGCAAAGTTAAGAGGAAAAAGATCTTCAAGATCTTCAGTAATAATACCGACATTCATACGCTGGATTCCATCTTCAAAGTCCATTCAAGACCCATCAAGAGAACGGCGAATATGTTTAAAAAGGACGGAACAGTAGAGAGCAAAATTAGATCAGGAGGTCACAATACCAAGAGGGATCATCATTCCTACAAAGAGCTAAATACATTCTTCTTGATCAAAATAGAGCCCAAAAGAGTTATAAAACGATTTTGACAATTTTGCTGATACACCCGGTATACATGAGGAGCAAACCAACTTGATCCTAGATGTGAATCTATAATATACTGGTGACGTAAGTGTATATTTTTTAATTAAACTTTCTTAAAATTACATTTCGGATTATGTATTACGCACATTTTCAAAATTTGCTACTTCTCAATTTCGCGGTAAGCTATGTCCCGTAAAATATTTAAACGAGTGGATATTGTATACATTTTGTATATATTTATGAAATACAGTTTCTGGAAACCGACACAGATACACATTTTTCTAAAGGTTGAGAAAGCTCTTAAGTTATATTAGAAATCTCTCTCTTTTTTTAAAATTTATTATCTCTAATTAAAGAAAGGAAATGGTTTTATCACGATTTGGGCGGCAGCAATTATTTAGCTACCCAGTCGAATACACAGCAACATCTGTCAGTGACCTTTCGCCAGCACCTCACATTTGCCCTTTCCGTTGTCATTTACAGATTCTCTTAACACGAATCATTTCTTCCTTGCATAGAGCATTGAAACGATCACACGCTGCACTTGGCGTCCTTCTCTATCAAGAAATATTTATTTTATATTCCCAAAGATAAAAAGTACATTATTTCATTGCAAAATTCCCCATATAAAAAACGACGTAGATTGCTTTATATCCTTTACATATTCTATAACTATTGTAATTACAGACTTATATAATTGTAACGAAAGCCCGACACAGAGTGATCAGTGATGAAGTTAAATAGAAACGCATGATGTTTTTTTTTTAAAATTAGCAACTGATTCATAAGTAAATGAATTCAAAATTTGATTAAATAATAAACAGCTCCACCATTAATGCCTTCTTCTTCTTCTTCTTCTTCTTCTTCTTCTCTTCCTCCTTCTCCTTCCCTTCTACTCCTCCTTCTTCTTCTTCTCCTCCCTCTCCTCCTCCTCCTCATCCACATCCTCCTCCTCATCCTGAATCTTCTTCTTCTTCTTCTTCTTCTTCTTCTTCTTCAATCTGGCGTGTTATTTAAGGAAGTGGGGAACACAATTTACTGTTCTTGTATGACTTAGTAAAGTTAGTCTTTTTGCTTTCTCTCCTAATCACTGTTTTTGCTGACCATTCACACAAGCTGGTTACGTAGGTAATTCCCTACTTTCCTCAGTCAATCTTGTTTTCAATCTGATCTCTTTCCGTATTACGTTCCCTAGAAATTTCAGTTGTTTCTTTGTGATGTTAAGTAGAAGTGTCCTTTTTTGTCTTCATTTAAAAAGTTTGTCGTTGCTCACGTGTACGGTCCATGATATTCTCAGCATCTTTCTGTGAGAATCCCATTCCTATTGCCTCGAGTCTCTTCATCTGTGAAATCGCCATTTGCTACCACATAGGAGGACCGATATTACATGACATTTCCTTACTCTTTGTTTCTAGTGAGATTGTTTTGTTTCTTAATACTTTGCTTTTGGAAGGAATTTTTCACTATTTCAATGCGACTTCGCATTTCAGTATCGCATTTTCCGTTATTTGTTTGAAAACTCTCTAGATATTTAAAATTTTGTTTTTGCTTGATTTTGATATCTCCAATCTGTAATTCGAATGTTGAAGTGTTTCTTTTGCTGACAATCTATTCACTTTAGAATTGATGTGTAGTCCTTTCTTTTGGTTTCCTTTCACTACATTCTATAAGAATTCCTGTAGTTCCCTTTCGGTTATTTGCTTTCAACACTGTCAGTACGACAGTATATGTTAAAGAATGCAAAACCTATAAACGTAGAAAAGAAAGAAGACAGTGAAAAATTAAACAAAAATTGTTAATAAATATCTTATTTTATTCTGTATTCAAGAATTTTAAAAATACTACTTGGTTTGTTCGATTGAATTGCCCTTATTATTAGAGCCAAACATTAAAAATCATTAAGGAAACCATACTAATTGAGGCAATCATCTATGTGATTCAAATACTAATACTCCCAGAAAACAGAAGCAAAAAGGGTATTTCTTAAAATCCTACGTTGGTTAAAAAATAATATAAAATTATCAATGATAACGACTATATATATATATATATATATATATATATATATATATAAATATATAATTTAAAGAAAAACAGAGCACTTTAAGGCTCCATTAGTTATAATTTATTTCACCAGAGAATTTTATTTTTCTCTGTCTCTTCAGACTTCACTTTTAAAGGTGAAAAGAAAAATGAATTTAAAATTTACAAGCACGCTGAAACACACACACACATACACACACATATATATATATATATATAATTGTTATGGTCCAGGTCCTTGTACCACGGTGATGGGCCAAGGTAGAACCAATGAAGAATAACTCGAACACAGGTATGGAATAACACAGATATATATTACAAATAGAATATATGTACAAAAGAGTAGAAGTGTTAGAAATAAGAATCAGAACTATGTTGTCTCGAAGTATCACTACTCCAATGTCTTACAGTAATCGTCTAGCCGACTGCCCGACTCACTCACTCACTCACTCACTCACTCACTCACTCACTCTCTCTCTCTCTCTCTCTCTCTCTCTCTCTCTGTCTGACTCTCTCTGTCTCTCTGTCTGTGCTTCTCCCTCTTGAGGCGCAGTATTTATGGGGTACGGACTAGTGCATTCTCTATTATGGGTAGGTTCCCTAACACCCCCCTTCCGAAGCATTTGCGTAGCAGGGGTTTTAATATTTCTTTTTCTTTGGATTTATTAAACAACGGTTCCGTAAATTTTCTTTTTCGATACGATTTTCTTGGTTCTGCCATTGTTTGTGGTCTTTTTATGTCAGACGTATCGAAAATCGTGTCCATAACCTCTTCTTGAGGTGAACCGTTAGCGTCCTGTAACAGACTTTCCCTTATTTGGTTCACGTGTCTCCTGTGCGAGAATTTTTGTCCCTGAACTATGTAAATCATCCTGCCAATTCTTTTCTCAATTGTACCTTCCTGGGAGAAATTTTCTTTTTGCTGCATAGGACTGTGTTACTGGTTTTGTTTTACTTGGTAGCAATTTATTAAATGCTGATCTGATCTTTCTAGCAACAATCACTTCTGCTGGTGATAGTGTTGATGGTGTAGCATTATTTGGCGTTATTCGGTATACCTGAAGAAATTGCTGCAGTACCTTTTCGGTAGGCACAGCTTAGGCTTTTCGTAGCGCTCTTTTGAGAGTGTCAACGAATCTCTCCGCCTGCCCATTTGATCTTGGGTGACAAGGCGGGGATTTTATATATTTACTTGATAGATTTCACAAAACTCTTAGAAATCTGATGACGTGAATTGCGTTCCATTATCTGTGACTAGGTAATCCACTACGCCAAACCGAGCGAATAGCTCGTGGAGGCAATTTATGGTCGTTTCTGACGTGGGATTTTTGCATCGAAAAACCTCCGGCCATTTACTATAGCTATCGACAATGATTAAATAGTAAAAACCGTCAATTGGTCCTGCATAATCTGCGTGTATTCTTAACCACGGACGATCAGTCTCTGGCCATGGCTTATGTATAATTGGTGGTGCTTTGGCTGCTAAATTACAACCCTTGCACATTTCCACCATCTGAGTAATATCCTGGTCCATATTCTTACAATATACATAGCTTCGCATTAGCGACTTCATTCTATTTTTTCCAGGATGTCCCCGATGGAAATCCTTTAAGATCCGCTTTTGTAATGTCTTGGGAATTACAACCCTTTCGTTGTAAAGTAAGACATCGTCGCATAGAGCAAAGCTGTCCAAAGTTTGCTCATTTTCTCTTGCTATTTTTTCTTTTGTTTCATTAATAAATTCGTCGTTTTTGGCGTCATTTTTTATATCCTGCAATGTGACTGGGAGGTTTCTAACTGTGCAACATAGTACTGTCCTGATGTCTTCTTCGTTTCTTATGGCTACGATTATCGTATCTTCCAATGGCTCTGTCTTTGTTGGTATAAGTCTCGACAGACCATCCTCATGCACGATCTTTTTCGTTGGTAAATATTCTAATCTGGAATTATAATTCAGGAGAATTGTTCCCCATCTAAGTATCCTATTTGCGGTGTAAACCTGTAGAACTTTTTTTGAACCGAAAATTGTAAGTAAGGGTTTGTGATCCGTCTGCAGAGTAAATTGTCTACCATAGATGTACCTATGAAACTTCGTGACCGCGAAGATAATTCCTAGATCTTCGTTCTCTATTTGTGAATAATTCTTCTCCGCTGGTAGAAGGGTTCGAGAAGCATGTGCGATGGGTTTTATTGCCCCATCTGGCATTTTATGTAATATACACGCTCCGACTCCGTAGGCGCTAGCGTCACTTGCAACAATAATATCTAGTTTGGGATCGTAATGTGACAAAAATAAATCTGAAGTTAATATTTTGATTATTTCGTCAAGTGCTTTTTGGCATTGATCTGACCACTGCCAAATTTTTTCTTTCTTTAGCAGCTCGTTCCGTGGTGCGCGAAGTTTATGCATTTGCGGTATGAATTCCTGGTAGTAACATACTAATCCTAGAAAACTTTGTAGTTCTGCTATGTTTTCAGGAACTGGCATTTTTTTTATTGCTGTAGACCTTTCAGGGTCTGGTCGTCTACCTTCTTGCTCTATTATATGGCCAAGGTATTTGATTTCCCTCATGAAAAAAAATCGCACTTATTTTCTTTTACTTTAAATCCATAGCTCTATATTCTTTTAAATACTACTTGGACATGTTCTTTGTGTTGTTCAACGCTTTTGCTATTAATCAATGTCACCCAGGTATGCAATTGTGTACTCAAGTCCGGCAAGCATCGTATCCATTGTCTGTTGGAATATAGCCGGCGCGACCTTAATTCCAAAAGGTAGTCTTTGGTATCTGTACAGTCCCTTGTGTGTATTTATGCATAATAGTTTTGAACTTTCTTCATCGACTGGAATTTGCAGGTATGCCTCACTTAAATCAATTTTTGAAAAATATTTTCCGCCATTTAGTTTAGTGACTACTTCTGGACTGGGTAGAGTATAATAGTAGTCCTTTATTGCTGCGTTCAAACCTGTAGAAAAATCAGCACAAACTCGAATTTCGTCTGGGTTTTTTTTTAAGTAGACCGTCGGAGCGGCCCATTTACTGTATTCTATTTTTGTTAATATGCCAGTGTCTTCGAGTCTGGTTAATTCTTGATCAATTTTTTCAATTGACGCAAACGGTACACCTTTTTTTCTTAAAAATAGGCTGAACGTTATCCTTTTACATTTTCCTAGGCCTGCTGAAAATACTTCGGGGAAACTCGTTTTTAGTTTTTCTTTTAATTTTTCTGCCTCGGTAGGTAAGCTTTTTACATTTTGGCAGTACGTACTTATAGGTAGATCCCACAATTCGAATTTTTGCATCCAGTTCGTCCCGAATAGGTTTTCGGTATTTCTTAAGACGTACATTTTTAGTTTTTTCGTCATACCGTTAAATGTTACGTTAGTAATTACTTCACCATCGAAATTTATCTTTCTTCCCGTAACTGATCTCGCAATTTTGTCCGTTTTTAACATGGCAGGTTTATTCAGTCTTCTCCATGCATGTAGGTTTATGATAGTTAAGTCTGAGCCAGAATCCAGCTGCAGCCTAACTTTTCTATTTTGCATTTCAACTTCTACATATTTTCTTATGTTCGTTTCATCTACTTGGTCAGTCCTCGTAGCTCTTATTCTGCTTTTGTTTTCTGTTTTTATACCAGCAGTGAGAACTCTTGTGGCCAATCTTTTTACATGTTAGGCAGGTTTTGAAACGATATGTACAGTCTTTAAACCAATTCCAATCCCACAGAGATAGCATGGACTGGGTGGTAGTTTTTATTTTTATTTTTAAAGTTAGAAAATTTCGTTTTACGTGTACTTGAGTGGGGAAAGTCGGTTTGGCTTGTTTGTGAGGAGGGTAAATTCGTTTGTCTTCGTACTTTATGTATGTGCGCTATGCCAGCTTCTATGTCTTTTGAGTCTTTCTTCACACTGATGCATCTTTGGTAGTCTTCGGCTAGTTTTTGCAGTGTCAAATCGGTTTCAATCTCCAATTTAGTAAGGATTCTGCGTCTCATTTCCGCGTCTTTGGTTGAGACCAGGCCTTGGACGTAAATTAAGCATCTGAAATTGTCCGCGCTGAGTCCTGATAATTTGAAATCGTCACAATATTTGTTGACGATGGACGCGAAAGTTATGAAATCTTCGTTGTCCTTTTTTGTAAGGTTCATGCATTTCAATCTTTTGTGGAATAGTGAAGTATTATGGCTGAAAAGTTCTGTAAGCAGTTTAATGGATTCTTTGAACGTTAACTCGCTTGTTTTTCTTGGAAGGATATAATCTACGAATTTGGTATAATCGCATGTACCTAATTTCCTTAGCAATAGACGTACTTTACGTGCGTCTGACCAATCTTTGCAGTCGAATTCGTATAGATCTTCGTATCTTCGGAAGTAATTTGCAAAAGTTTTATCTTCGTCGGGTGCGTGCTTGAAATCTTCGATAGTACTCCAAATAGCGTCTTGTGAGAGAGCTGTTTCGTTCTCGGATTTTTGCTCCTTATTTGACATTACACGTAGTAATAATTCTTGCAATTCCAAAAATTTCTGTTCTTTCTTTTGCTGCTGTATAAAATGGGTTTTGATAAGCTGCCTAATGGTTGACTTAATATCTTACATGTTGACGTATATTTTTGTGTAACCTGATATTCTGTGACCTGTGTACGTAAAAAAATCCTTTGTTGTCACTGAAATTTAATTTCCAAAAAGAAAAATCTTTTCTCTTTTTTATGTGTGTTCGCTCAGAACTAGTTTTTTTTTTTTAGAATCTCGCGTAGAACTTGTTTTTTTTTTAATATTCTACTCGTCGACCACTGTTATGTGCGACCGATAGCAAAAAAACTATGTCCTCCGCGTAGAAAATTTGTTTTTCGTTTGGGGTTTTCCAAGTCCCGACTAGTTATGTGTGACGTATGGCAAAAAAGTATGTCCTCCGCGAATAGAGTTTGTTCGTCCTTTTAAGGGTCACCTCGTCGCCAATGTTATGGTCCAGGTCCTTGTAGCACGGTGATGGTCCAAGGTAGAACCAATGAAGAATAACTCGAACACACGTATGGAATAACATATATATTACAAATAGAATATATGTACAAAAGAGTAGAAGTGTTAGTAATAATAATCAGATTAGGTTAGAGAGAACTATGTTGTCTCGAAGTATCACTATTCCAATGTCTTACAGTAATTTTTTTTTTTTTTTTTTTTCTCTCTCTCTCTCTCTCTCTCTCTCTCTCTCTCTCTCTTGAGGCGCAGTATTTATGGGGTACGGACTAGTCCATTCTCTAATAGGGGTAGGTTCCCATAACAATAATATATATATTCCGTACTAAATTTTACTTATGAGCTTATGAAAAAAATAAACTTCTTTTCTTAGATGTTCTCGTCGATTTCAGCAATAACACTTTTAAAACTTCTGTTTATAAAAAAAAACAACGAGTAAAGACTCTTGCCATCTTAATTTTTCTAGTGAATGCCCTCTTAGGTATAAAATAGGTGTTATTAAAAACTTCCTCACGAGACCGAATGAGAACTCATCCTCTCGCACACTTTTCTTTAAAGAATTAAAAAATGTAAAGCAAATGCTGATTAATAACGGATTTCCTAATCAATTGTTGGATTTTCACATTAGGTGTTTCTTGTCTAAGGTAACTAATAGCAACGGCGAGAATAGAAACATAAACAATAATATTAATATTTTTTTTATAAAAATCAGTTGATCGAAAATTATAAACAGGATGAATGCAGAATTAAGAACATTATAAAAAAAATGCATATAGTTGACAATAGAAAAAAAATAGATTAATTATTTATTACAAAAAATTAAAAACCTCTAACCTTATAGTTAAAAATAATAATTCGCCTCCTAGAACAAAATTAAATAGGGCAAATATTATTTACGAATTTAAATGTCCATTATTTAATTGTATTCCTGGTCAATCAAATTTTGTAAATAATTTTATCGGCCACACTACAACATGTTTGACACGCAGACTCACTCTACACCTTTCTGACAATAGCTCAATTAGATCTCATTTAAATATTCATGGAGATCTACCGGACAGTATTTGTAACATACTTGCTGACAACACTAATATAATAGCATCATCTACATGCAAAAAAAAAAAGGCTAAAAATAATGGACGCCTTATTAATAAAAACAAACAAACCAACACTTAATAATATTAATTTTGAACATGGACATAATAACTTGACTGTGTTTTGAAATAATGAAAATTTTTTTATAAAACATACATACAACGAACTATTTCTTATTTTAACAGTTAAAATATAATCCTTGAAAATGGCTAAATTTTTTAGCCGAAAGCGCTCGGATAAAAAGAACATTTGGACAGTTTTTATATAGCTTATCATCCGAAAAGAAAAAATATTAGCTCGCATGAGAAATTGTATAAAAAACTAAATAAAAGCACGTTGTCTGTCATTTTCAATGAAATGTGCATGAAAGAAGGATTGCTGCCTAAATACACAAATTATATATATATATATATATATATATATATATATATATATATATATATATAACTGTGTCAGGTTTGCTGATTCTGCTATATTTACCTCAACTGGTATCATGGTGTAGTAACAGTTTTTCTTCTCTACCGTCAGACATGGTTTTGGCATACTTGAAACCTAATGCAGAGAATTCCAGACCTGCATCAGCGCCTCCCTAATTGCACTAAAGAAATACAGATTGTGGATATCCACAACAGCACGACAATGGTCGATGTGACTGGTGAATATTTGTGCTTGTCACATACGTAGCCCTGTAGACACTACAGATTATATCCATCTTGTGTCTGTTTCCGCCAATCTGTACGCAAATAGGCAATTCTTTTAATTCTTCATCTTTTTAATACTTACTATCTTTGTAAGGGGTTTTGCAATGGATTACTGATCCGACTGACACAATCTGAGAATCGTGATCGGATTCCAACTCGTTTGATTACATTCACTTACGTGCAAATACCCTTGAGGAAATTCTTCTCTCCCCAGTTAGGGGTTGAATATCAAGACAGACTGGGTCCTGTTGCGTTGGTTAGGAAGCAGTCTGTTGTCGGCACCTCCTTGATCAACTGGATCGTAATCCTTTCTCCCTATTCCATTTCCCTCCAACCCTGGTGGTGGCGGAGATGGCTGTGAATCATACAGAGTCTGATAAGGCCATTCGCGTGAATCTGAATTCTGTGGACAACTCTGCGCTACGGAGAAGCCACACACTTAATTAGAAGCACCTCCTTCGCGGCTCAAAGGAGATTGAACTGGGCGAAATGTGGCAAATCTGGCTGCATCGGGTGATCGGATGTTTGGTCTATCAAGCCCGCCTTGGTTACACTAACCCGACTTGTGCTACCCTCTTTCGCTGCTTTAGCCTTTTAGATTGATGAATCGAAAGTAACATAATCACCCAAACGTTTATCACGCATAGAACTTATCTGACTGACTATCTTTTGCCTATACCTACATTCAAGTTAACAACCTCACTATGAATAAAAATGACTAATGAATTGAGTGTGATCCTCATTACAGATAAAACTATGTAATTCATATAACATATGACACACCAGTGTCCAATTCACTAATGGAGTATGATTTATGCTCATTGGGTACCTTCAATGTAGCTTTGAGAGATGTGTCTAATTTTTCAACGGTGTGAGGTCTTTACTCTTTGGGCACTTACCATGTTTTGTTCTCTAAACTATGAAATACATATAGTAGCTGATCAATATTGCACAAGGATGCGTTCACTTCATAAATAGGAAGATATCCTCCCTTATTTGGTACCCCGAATGTAGCTACGTTTCAGGTAATACAAAACTTATCAACAAATATAGAAATAGTTACAAGCTACAAACTGGGTCAAGAAATGGGCTACCCAGTTAATATTCGTGTAAATCTGACCTCCCTAGGGTATCGGTAAGTTTTCCTCGAAGTATACTCTTAGAACATGACTTTTCAAAAAAGTCTACAAATTCTAGATTCATAATCTCCATCGGCGCTCTCGTTGCGTTCCCCTTAATCTCATCCACGGAAATGACCTCTCCTTTTCAATTTTAGTCATACGAAATTCCGGATATTACAAAATCCGTATTGTGGGGACAAACATAAATTTCCGATGCGGTATTTTACTAAAATATCCTTTCACGGGGTGTCAGAGTGAATCGAATGCGATTGTCACAGCGCATCCAAAATATGACATCTCACAGCTGACGGCGTAAGACCCCGGATGATCGCCTGTTTATGTATAATTTGTAGAGCTCACTTCGATTTGAAACGGAGCCGAGATTTAATGCAAGAGAGCATAATGAGTTTCCCACATATTCGAAATAGCTGAATAGTTTTCAAACAGACCACGTGTGACGTAGGAATAAAGATAAAACCGTTTTCTTCATAAGAAAGTATCTCTTAAGCTGTTTAACTTAAAATATGAATAAACGAAGCTTGTTGCAAAAAAAAAATGTAATCATTAGATTTTCTTTCTTGTTTTTATTTTTTCAACTCCTTGTGTAAGCCTCTTAAAATGAAACAAAAATACACATTCATTTTAAATTATTAATTTTTTTTTTTTAGTTCTCATGTTTGTGATTGAGTGCCCGTAAGCAACTGCTTCTGGCAAATCCAAACTAAATTAAAGCCAAATAACAGGCAAACTCTTCTCCCGTTTCAGCACAAATCAATAACTGTAGGTGTGAAAGTATTAACGGAGCTATATTTAACGGATATTCGCCAGTTTACAGCGGAGAGAAAAAAATGTCCCAAACATTACTTCATTTAGTGTCGTTTGCAAATGAAAACCCTACTTTAAAGATATTTCGATAAAGGGTATTGCGAGAGACATAACACACGAAGTCGCTCAAAAATAGCATAAACACGAATACAGTAATGTGCAGAAGGAGGGGCCTAGTGTCCGACAACCCCGGACATCCATATCACAGGAGGACATCCAATAAAGAGTGGAATAAAATTTCAATTTTTGAAATTGTCTGTTAGCTTTGTTGTACAAGCGGCCTATACAACCAGAGGGCGTTGTGAATGTGGAGAAATGTTTTCATAAGCGAAGCCCAAGTAGGTCCCTCCTACTTGAGTCTTTCGGGAATACAATCAAGGAGTTGGCCCCGGCCATCACCAAACATCTGCACGTCACTGCACGAATATATATATATATATATATATATATATATATATATATATATATATATATATATATGTATATATATGTGTGTATATATATATGTATGTGTATATATATATATATATATATATATATATATATATATATATATATATATATGTATATATTGGCTCCAATATATATATATATATATATATATATATATATATATATATATATATATATTGGCTCCTGAAAAATTGAGTCACTGTCAGTCACTGTGTGTTTATCTAAATCTAAAAATAAACACGCTAAAATTCACCTTCATCCCGGCCGTGCGCCGACGGCTTAGTGGGAGAAGTTCTGACTGACGCAAATTCAGTCGGGTTTCGATCCTAGCTAGAGGCAACCGGACGTCTAGCCACACTAATGAGCTGTGAAACAGCGAACCAGTCTGTCTGTGGATGACAAATATATATATATATATGTGTGTGTGTGTGTGAAATGTATATATATATATATATATGTATGTGCATTTTATGATATATATTATTTATATATTATATACGCGCTGTACTTGTTGGAAAGCGCTCAATATTAGTGATAGAGCTAACATATTTAGTTGCAATGATGTGAGTTTGTGACTCTGGGTTTCACGCTTTTGCGATCGTCAGACAAACTGATTCATTTTTAAATTTTGTGTTTATATAGGGTTGCATAAATCGGTGTTTTTTATGGAAGTTGGAGGAAAAATTGTCATCGGGACGCCACTCATACTTACGCAAACATGCATACACGCCCATACTCTCATTGACGTACGCAGACACTCACACACGCACGCTCATCTACCGGAGCTCACACAAACATAAACATATGTGAACAGTATGGGACTTACATATATACGTATATATGTCTCGTTGTGTACATACGTACGCATGTGGTTGCTGTATTCAATGTTGGATTGTGTAGCGAATATTTTTTGATTGTTGCGCTGTCAACGCGCAGACCTTTTTTCTATCTATGTTCTCTGAATAACATTTTCTCGCACGCACGTATATACATAAGATGCGGTCTGTGGAAGACTATGATAGGCAAAAATTGCTATTATTTTAAAAAAAATATGGTAATAATTTTTTAAAATAATAGCAATTTTTGCCTAGCATAGTCTTTAAGAAAATATTATTCAGCGAACAAAAATAGAAAAACGATAAGAGCTTTTGCGCGTTGACAGCGCAACAATCCAAAAATATTCGCAACACAATCCAACATTGAATACAGCAACCAAATGCGTACGTATGTACACAACGACACATATATACGTATATATACCAAGTCCCATACTGTTCAAATATGTTTATGTTTGTGTGAAATCCGGTGGGCGAGCGTGCGCACGCGTGTTTGCGTGTGTGTGTGTGTCTGTGTACGTCGATGAGTGCACGGGCGTGTATGTATATTTGCGTAAGTATGAGTGGCGTCCCGACGATAATTTTCCTCCCGCTTCCATAAAAACACCGATATATGCAACCATATTTAAATCCAAAATTAAAAAATGAATCAGTTTGTCTGACGATCGCAAAAGCGTGAAACCCAGGGCCACAAACTCACAACAATCCAACTAAATATATATATATATATATATATATATATATATATATATATATATATATATATATATATATATATGAAGAAACATGGTGTTAAGTTATGCTATATTTATGAGATAAAGTGCTCAATATCAGAGATAGAGTGTATGTAAATATATGATTGGACATTGAAGTCAACACTCATAGGCGACAGACTGTTTCATGCTAAATGCAATCATCAGTCCTGAACATCAGTTCGAACAGCTTCTGTCTCTATTTCTGAAATGACGTATTGTAATTATTTGCATTGTTTACATTTTTTGAACTGTTGTCCTCATCTTTATTATCATATTCATGACGTTTCGGACGTTTTACGCTTCGGCCTTCTTCAGGTGATTGCAACTAGAACAAACTACTCCAGTTGACGAAATAAAGGGTTCAGTTCGAAATTGCAATCACCTGAAGAAGGCCGGAGGGTACAACTGCCTAAACGTCGTGAAAATTGTAATAAAAATGAGGTCAACATTCCGAACAATGTAAATATTGTAAATAATTTGAACAGCTTATCCAAAATTTCGATCCCAATATACAACCACAAAATTGGAAAAATACAATAAAAGATTAAACAGACAGTCATTGTCGTTGAATTTAACAACACAATTTTGTGTATGTATGGATACTTGCTTCGTTTCCGACGTATGAGGTCCAAAAGTGTATGTTTTGCTTTACTGTACATTTTATTGTTTTGTCTTATTTTGTAAACCACATCTCATCTTTCGCAAACATATTGAGTACAAGAGAGACAGAGGAAAGAAGCGTATAATCTACCTAACAAGTGTGTTTCAATGGTTGGCAGAACAGGAATTGAGATGTATAGAAAAATACAAAATATACTAAGGGGTAAAAGAACAAGAGGTTTTGGACAGCCATTATCGCTCAGCACCTGAAGAGGCACGGCACATACAAGAAGAACAAAAAGCACGGAGTATTTAAAATCCAAACATTTATCCGTTGTTGAGAAAATAACTAGTCATTAAATATCTGTACATTGTTATTATAAAAGTATAATATTATCTGGCATTAACAAGCTTCTAAAAATTTTTTTTTTCTACTGACATGTTACATCTCAAGTTGATAGTCTTTCGGATTGGGCTTATCTGTTATTGATTCATGAAGAGAAGAAATAGAATAAAAATAAAAAGTGTATTCTGGCAATTATGTCTAACGTTCCTTTTTTTTAACACTTACTTTAATTTCTTTGTCAGAATATTGCCTTCTCTTAGGATTTGACTGTTTAATAATTGCAGTCTCTACCAGCTCTTTCGTAAGTAGTGTCTGTTTGAAACAGAGTTCAATAGGAAGACTGACAAGATTAGAGAACGTTGACATCAAATCTCCAGGCACGAAGGACCACCAAGGGATAAAACAATAAAAAATGTAAAAGAGGGGAAGATTGGTTAGACGATTGGGGTCAAGATAATTAATCTAAAAGAAAAGTATTAGTTGTAGACAATGTTGTGGTAAACTGTTGAAAGAGGCGAAACGGGTGTGTAGGTGAGAGCAGCGATATGTGTCAAATAAGCGTATTCAAATGCCGGGGAAACTAACTTGATCTTCTGCTGAAACATGTTTATTTTCCTACTTAAATTATTTACATTATTCGGACTGTTATCCTCATCTTCATTGCCATATTCACAACGTTTCGGTTGTTGTGCGCTCCGACCTTCTTCAGGTGATTGGAATTTCGAACCAAACCCTTTATTTCGTCCACCGAGGTAGATTGTTCTAGTTCCACGTGCCATGACTCTTCCGGATGTCTCGGTTATTTACATTTAACTCAACTCTCAAAGTTTTGGTTCACCACTGCTGTGGTCTGGTACTGAACACACAGCTCTTTGGGTCTAGTCAATAGATTTAACCAAAGTCTTTATCCACTGGGACACAACAGTGGTGAACCAAAACTTGGAGAGTTATGTTAAAGGGAAATAACTGAGACATCCGAAAGAGGTATGATACGTGGAACGAACAATCAACCCCGGTGGAGGAAATAAAGGGTTCGGTTCGAAATTACAATATGCTGAAGAAGGCCAGAGTGTACAACGGCCGAAACGTTGTGAGTATGAAAATGAAGATGAGAATAACAGTCCTAATAATGTAAATAATGTAAGTAATCATAAACCTCATCTCAGAGATATAGATAGATTATTTTCCTGCGTTTATAGATTTCAATATATTCCATAAGGAAGATCTATTAATCAGTTTTTGTTATGTATTTTATTTTTTATTTTTTAGTATTTGTACGTTTCTTACTCGATTAGGAAGAAATTCGTTTACCAGGAAATTCAGTTAATACACATACATATATATTTTTAAAATCTGCTATATTTTTTTAATCAATTCACCTGAAGTAAAGCGATAATGCCACTGAGGCGCAAGAGGCGACTGGGAGTGAAAGAGTATGAAAATACTTTAGAAGCAAACGGAAATCCATTCATAAACAGGATATATGTGATACTCCTTTTCAATTTAACGAGGAGGAGTGTGAACCGAACGATAGGCGAAATTATCAACGAGGGGAAGAGTACTCAATATAGGAGATATAGCGTTCATAGGTATATACATCATAGATAAATATGCCAGCAGTCTGTCACCATGCAGTATTAATTCCAAATCCATCTTCTATCTATCTATCTATCTATCTATCTATCTATCTATCTATCTATCTATCTATCTATCTATTTATGTCACAAGTCATCGTAACCGAGAGACTGAAGGTACTGGCCTTGTTCAAACTGCTGATCATACCGGATTGTGTGATCTCTTCAAGAAACTGTAACTAATGTCTACTCAGCGCAACTGCTGTAAAAACCAAAGGTGAGCTCTGCAAGTGTTAAATAAACACAAATTTGCCTGAGCATGGGTCTGCATCAGGGATTGATTAGGGGCGCTAGTGGTCGGATGTGCTCGGAAAACGTGTAGCCGGCCATTATCTATCTATCTATCTATCTATCTATCTATCTATCTATCTATCTATCTATCTATCTATCTATCTGTTGATGTCATTTTACAGTTAGAAATGGACCATTCTTATTTTAATCGACAATTGTTCACTTCCATTGTAATTGCTAAATATGATGACAAATCTTGGAGACCCTTTATATTAAAAGAATGTGGGCACCTCGAGACGGTGTAATGGTTAGCAAGCTTGTCTCGCTAGAACAATTACGATTGAGTAGTGAGTTCGATTCTCAGTGAGTGCCCCATTCTTTCGGCCTTGTCCCAAATCTAAGCTAAACTTGGAAAATCATTATATTAAAAGAATGTCACCCATTATTAGCACCCCCATATATATATATAATATTAGTGGTCAATATATATAAATTTGGAATTTGTAGGTCTGATGAATTGGATCGTGATTACGATTCCAATGTAATAAATTATAACCATGGAATATTTGTGTTTGAGCCTTATATATATATATATATATACATATATGTGTGTTTACATTTTGTGTATGTGTAAAGTTTCAGGGTTAATTATAAAACGTGATATAAAAAGAGTAATTATCATTCGAGGATTATGTTTATCCTATGATGAATGCACCGATATAAACTTTAGACGGACAGACATACACGAGTTTATATAAAATCACTAATAGATTAATACAATAAGTGGTCAGCCAATTCTGTTGATTGAGAAAGTATCTGATTTTGCCAAGTTTTATCCGCACAAGTATCACAAGTTCAGACGATGTATGAAGCATTGTTGAGATTATATGGGATGAGTTACACAGTCTTCACTTTCCATCTTTGATAAAGGCCAATGTCTTTTACGTGTTTTTGTAGGCGCTGATTTATCTTCTCCTATGAAACCTCTTTCCCCACTGGAAGAAAACCTTGTCAATAGTCTATTGCTATAGGTCTATATATGGATTATTTTCGTCCCTTGTTTGTATATTTGAATTTATGGAAATAAGTTAATAATTTTAAGCAGCTTCCTAATATTATGTATAATTGCTAATTAACTATTCATTGGTAATTTCTAACCAGTTACTTGCAAAGAATGTTCTCAATAATTGTTATTTAGTCGTAATTTAGGTTTCCACATGTCCGCCCCTAGTCGTGAACGGTAGACGCATGGTTGTTAAGCCTGTGTTAAGGACTGCCTTGAATACAACTGAAACGTAACAAGATGATGATTGTGCCCATCTTGAAAATTTCCGTTAGTAAATTTGTTAGTAAGAGCAATGAATAAAATAGTTTAGTATAAATCTTGTGGAACTCTCCTGTTATTTTGTTCATTCCACCGGGTTGGGACGTTAGGAGTTTCCATATGTAATTAACTTCATGCGTTTTAAGGGTTGAAATGTCGGTGGGTTATGGATATTTGTTTGTTTGTTTTCTATTATTATTATCATTATCATGTTTATTATTTTATTTCCTTTGATTTCTGGTGTGCACCCATTTTTTTCGGGTCCCGACCAGAGACCTAAGATCAGAAATGTCATCATGACATTTTCTACTGGGCAGTTTAAAAATACGCACACGCACATTTTACATAGATAAAGCCCTTCGTAAGCTGTGGTCTGTACTCGTGAGAACAATTTCTTTGTATTTCTTTAAGATATGGGCTACTAAGAATCCCTTCAATAAGTATGTTGGAATCTTTTCCAATGAATCCGAGAACTCCAGCTACACAAGGAATTGTTGATGTTCTCATGTGCCACAACTTTGAGATTTCGAGTTCAAAGTCCTTGTATTTTGATAGCTTTTTGAAGATCTTCAAGGATACATTGCAGTCTGCGGTGACTGCCATACCAATAAGGAGGCACTTTTTTGTGTGCGATCTCTAATAACAATGTCAGGGCGGTTAGATTTTATTGATCTCTGTGTGTATTGTGTAGTCCCATAAAATTGTTACAGACCCTATATGCATAATTTGGTTTCGGTGGTGTTCATACCAATTTCTTTCAGTTTTCTCTCCGTAGAAGTTGCAGATTATCCAGTGCATATATTGACTCACTCTGTCATGCCGTGTTTTATATTCTGAAGGTGTTAATACCGTGAAACCTGATACAAAATAATTGTTTCAGGATATTTATTACAGAATATGCATTTTGGGCTAAAGCAATTTTTCAGCATGTGTGCTTGATAATTTCTAGTTAACAAGCATTGGTCATGTGCAACAGGAATAAAACCTTCAGTTTCAGATTTTAACCCTGCACTATGTAGCCACTGATGGGTACGCGTTTTTTCTACATTAGTTTGTTTGGTACGGGCAGAGTATTGAACGTGAAGCATTTTATCTTGCCAGAGTTTCTATATCTGGTCGGTTGCATTTGCTTTTGCTTTCTTCTTTTCAGTATTTTGCAGCTTCAATCAGTGTATTGTGCTTTACTTGTATTTCTTCACCCATTTGAAACTCCATTTTGAACTTGTTGGCTTCCTTTATTGCTGAATAAAGTCGCTTACTACGTTCATGTTCTTTCACACAGAACATCATCCAGTCTACTGTATTTTCTAATTATATTTGAAGGGCATTTTTTTTGTAAGATATTTCTTGTTGAACTAATCATCTACCTCCTTCGGATCTGGGAAAACATAGGCGATTAACATCAGCTTTGGGATGAAGCATGCGGTAGCAGGTGAGAAGCTTTCTGGTTCTGGCGTCCATTCACTTAATGTCAGCTACGGACTAGTTAAGTATGTTGAAACTGTATTGCACCACAGGGACAGCCAAGGTGTTTATGGCTGATATTCTGAATTCAGCTCGGTATTCAGTAACATACGCACAGCCCGGTAGTATTCATTTCTTACCTTCTCCTTCATTGTGGTGCATTCCAACCTTATTATTATTATTATTATTATTATTATTATTATTATTATTATTATTATTATTATTATTATTATTATTATTATTATTATTATTAATGATAATGATAATAATAATAATCATGATAGGTGAGAGTGCCAGCAAAAAGACGTCAACAAAATGCTGTTTGGTTAATATATAAGAAGGCAAATATATTTGTCAGAATATCCAGTCTGACCACGCATATGCACAACAGCCAAGTGTACGAGATATACTTATATATTTCGGGTAACATCAGCGCTGTTAGATATGTCTCAGTTAAAATTAGCTTCAGGTCGTGTAAATCAGTCTACTTAGACGGTCTCCGATTAAGGGTGTTTACAACTATCTAGATGCAACTCTCAAGTCCACTTTGCTCTGAACCTTCATGTTATAAAGACACCTGGCAATAATGATACCTATACACTGAATCATGAATATATCTGTACAGAACATCAGACCCATGATACAGTAAGATAATCGACAAGTAAATCTATGTTACTGAACGAGTTATTTACTATAGACTGTCTTAATTCACCACGAAAAATATGTACGGGCTAAAATTCACAAACAATTGAAATCAGAAGCCATGAGGACCATGCCTTGTATATCATCAGGTTATTTGTTTTATTTATTACTCTTGTTATTATTATTTAAATAATTTTCTGTTATATATTAAATCTTGATTCTCTCACGTAGATTTGATCTAAGTATCCGGCTGCCTCATTAAAAAAGCTGACATTTTGATTTTAGATACATAGCCGCTAATATTTAAATTTAAAGTTGTTCGTCTCTATCTTAAACATATTCATGCAAACTGTCGATGGATTTTATTCTATATATAGGACTAATTTCATAACTGAACCTATTATTTTGTGTAAATCATTAATTCCGAATGAAACTCGTCAAAACACAGTTTTTTCATACTTACACACACACACCACACACACACAAATATATATATATATATATATTTATATATATGTCAGCCATTAGAAAAACACACACACACACACACACTCACACACACAAACACACACACACACACAAACACACACACACACACACATATATATATATATATGTCAGCAATTAGAAAAAAAACGAAAAAAATTGAGTCAATATATTCTGTTTTGCTGATTTAAGCTAAAGAAAAAAGAATCCCCTCTAATCAAATTCTTTTATGTAGAAGAAATGATAGATAAACATTGACTTTCATACGATTCTTGTAATTTGAAAGGAACCAATTCATTCTTTGTAATGATTACCATTTTATCGGCGCGTCCTTTACTCACACCACGTGACTAATAAAATAACTTCATTATCCAGCCGTGGGCGATTTTGAGCTACATAATTCAACATTATTTTATTCTCTTCCGACAAAAACTATTTATTTTCAATCTTTTTGAATGTATAAAGCAGTTATTTTTATACGTTTCGGGTTGGGAAATACAAAACAGCCGAGTTGAAGATCAAAATGAAAAACAAACAAAACGTTTTCATTTCGATTTGAATATAAAAAAATATAAGTATTATTGTCCAACTCTTATGGATATAAATATCCATTTATCTTTCAAATTTTGATGTTCTATGTAAATACTGAAAATTTATTGTCTTTATAACAGACGACATTATCAGATATGGCGGGAAAGTACATGATCTGAAATGGAACGGGGATATCAAACTGCTTAACCCGACAATCGGACAGGTTATACAACCGGCAAGACAAAGAGTGATTTATGTTGAATCAGAAGTGGGAATCTCCTTATATCAATGGCTAAATTCTCTGATGGATTCTTTCTATTATTAAACTAAGAATTTAATACATTTTAGCTTGTAGAATGTATGCTCAAATTTCCTATACAGACACATGTGCACATATGGATAGGTTTGTATCTATATAAATGCTTGTTTCCGTATAAAAGAGAGGATACGAACTCTCACGTTAATGTATGAAACACGATAAAATTCAACACGCTGAAGGCGATATTTATAAAAGTTAAAACGACTTCATTGCAAAGGAAAACAAAACTTTTTAATCATCTCTCCCCGAGCAAGGCAATAAAGACACTAGGACGCAAGGGGTTACTGAGTATTAGAGAATATGAGAAAACCTTCTATTAAGGAGAGAGGACAACAAAAGAACAAGAACTAAGAAGACCGAAGATAACGATTGACATTGCATTTAAATGTTTGAAGATCAAATGCAATAAAACCACTAGGACACAAGAGGTTACTGAGTGTTAGAGAATATGAGAAAACCTACTATTAAGGAGAAAAGACATAAAAAAAACACGAATGAAGACAGCCGGCATGTGGCGAGCCTCTCACTGATATATCGCTACTACCATGGAACGTGCTTGGACGAAGTACATTTCCTGGTACCGCCAGGTCTAACCTTCACGACTAGGACCCGTCATGCCACCCACATTCCTTCCGTATTCCATCGGCAAGAATGACGTCCAACGCAAAGAGTTTCTTCCCGCGAAACACTGCCGTGTGGAACAGACTCTCAAGAGGACGTTTCCCCGATCACTACAATCTAAATCTGAACAAGTCTATAGTCAACTGTCATCTTCCCATCCTATCTATATAAACTACACCTAAACATGACTCTCTAGTTTAAATGACCCCGGATCTTGTACAGAGTTAACCTTACTGAAAAAAAAGAAGAAGAAGAAATATAATTTTAAAATTAGGTTGCGACTGACATAGCATTTAATTTTGTTTTTCAAAGTTACCTAGGAAGCAAGAAGCTGGAAGAGAGTTCTGAAAGCGAGAATTGCGACAGAAGAAACTGTTAGCATAGAACTTGCGGTTAAATCTAGCCATTTTAAGTGTAAATAATGTGACCCTGCCGCTAGGCTAGTACTGCGCTTAAATTACATAAACTGTAGATACCACAGTGAACATTTATAGAAGTATTTTTTAGAAAATGTAAAGAGGGAAGCTACATTACAAATACGAACAGGAACTCAGAAAATATATTAAATATTAAAAATACTGAATAAGGAAATAAAAAAAATGATCTACAAAGAACATTCGTCGGTTTTTAATCAAACCTACATAAACGAAAAATTGTTACCCAAATGCCCCCAATATGTATGTATCACTGTAATTGAAAATGAATTCATTTCGGAAGTTCAATAGTAAAAAATATCTGTCAGAGGATTCAGCCATTGATATGAGGAGATGCTCAATTCTGATTAAACACAAATCACTTTTTCCCGGTGGTATAACATGTCCGAAAATCTGGTTAACTCGTAAATTAAAGGCCAATGTTTAACATCTCTTGCTGGAATGTCCAAACGCTCTTTGACAACACAATCGAAGACCTAGCCTTGTTGATGGAGAACTCAGTCGCTATGTTGTGAAGGTTGCTGCTCAATCTTAGACTTGTCTCTCTGATGACGATCAAATCGAAGAATACGTTAGTGGCTTCGCATTCATCTGCAAAAAGTAGGAAAACAGAAAAGAGGCTGATGTAGGGTTTGCTATCCGAAGGAACTTAGTGTCTAGCTTGAACGAGTTACCAGGCGGTATAAGCGATATAACACGTCGGTTACAATTTACCGGTGCTCGATATTCCCTGTCAAATAGTGCAAATAATTTGGTCTCAAATGAAACAGAAAAGTTCACATTCTATGGGGCGTTACGAGTTCATCATCAATCAGTTCCTGTGATATGAAATCATTTTTCTAGCACATTTTTATACTAGGGTTGGAAGTTACAGGGTGATCAAGCGTTGCCTGGGGAGGTACAGAGTAAATAAATGCATAGCAAAGGCCAACTGCTTCTTGAATTGTGCATAGTTGTATTACTGCGTATTATAGTACACAATTCCAACACAAATGTGACCATAAAACAACTCGAATTCATTCAAGGTTCCGTCAATGGCATCTAATTCACTACGTTGAAGTCTCCATGTGTGGCATGCAGGATGTCTACAATGTAAGATTTCTAAGTGGCGCTGTCTGTTGCCCGACCAGGCACTTTTACGTACCGAAATGTAATTGCTCTTTAAGACCGCAGTTCGTAATCGCATTCCTTGAATTTCACTAAATTGCTTGGACGTTGCAAAAATTCGTATTCGAAAAACCTCAACAAAACCAGAAAGCCTGAAGTGGGATTAATTCAACTAGCTGGGAAAAAGCTCGTGATCAGATCTACAATTCGACAAAAAGTGACTCTGAAAACGAATACGTCATTAAAAATATTTTGTCATATAAGACAACGATATGAACCGAATGCTACAATAAGGAACCAACAACAGCTAGAAATGCAATTAAAAACAAAAACAACGATATTTTGTGAGATGGAAGACATTCATTGGTCTTAGCCGCAAAAATGCAAGGTTCTGTAGACAGTAAGTATACAAAAGTGCTGTACAACCTCATAAAACAAGCCTTTAATCTATGGCGGAAATCGTTAAGAGATGGAAAGAGTATTTTTCGATTCTGCTCAATAGAGAGAGCAATGTTGACCAGTCTGCTTTTAACCTTCTTCAGCATTCTTGGAATCTATGAATGATATTTATACCTTGAAGAACATAAAAGAATATATGAGCCTATCGAACATGATGAAGGTTGCTGGAAAGGATATTATCTTTGCTGAAATCCTTCGGTATAGTGATGATCGCTTGGCTGATATCATGTATAGAATAATCCTGGATATCTGGATTGCTGAGAGGTTTACAAAATACTGGAGACGTGCGGTTATAATACCATTGTATCAAAGATATAAAAGAGATCTGTGGGCATTATCATAGTATAACTTTACTTCCGACTGAAGGCAAAATCCTAATGGAGATTCTGTTGTCTCGACCGAATGCTTACATTGTGGATACGATAACGCCAATGTCATAATATTTCTCCTGGCCTAGAGGAATAATGGATATGGTTTCCACAGCGCAACATGTCCAAGCGAAGTCTTATGAGTAATAGGAAGGCCTTTTTCAAGTCTTCGTACAGCTTACCAACATCTTCGCTACTGTAAACATTGAACATACGTGGAAGTCCAAGAGACACTTGAGCTGTCCTCACCATTTTGGAGATCTTATCTTGTCATATCATTATGTCTGGAGATATCTGTTAGCGTTGCTGGTTTACATTCTGAAACCATCAAAGTACAAAAATGGTGTCAAGCTTTTATATTCTGTTATTTTTCTTTAAGGACATTCCAATTTCTTGTCCCAGTATTCTGAAGAATGTTATTTGGTTACCGAAACAGAACATGAAATGCAGGCTGTGATTGATAATCTTTCCAGTTGTAAAGCGTTCGCCAGTGCCGGTGAGTACTAACCTCGAAATACTCGATCGGGGTAGGCAAAATTTGATTTTTCTGCCTACATTTATATACTTTAAGAATTAAACTAAACATAACTGACTATTAAAAGATGAAAAGCATTCCCGGATTTTGACGTCATTCTGTGTGTTTCTTTGTTTTTTTTTAAATTCAATTCCGCGAATTTGTTTTACTCATTTTAAGTCTCGAAAAAACACGATTAAAACTCACTATTTTATGCATAATGTTGAATGTGTTAAATTATTCAAATTTAAGCAACAGAAATCTCAAGTTGATGTTAAAAATTGCCATAAAACATTGTTGATTTATTTAAGATAGAATTATCTGTTATGACAGGTCTCTAATTTGTATTTAGATACATTGTATTTATTTTCAATATTTCTAGTTGAATTGTTCACCTATATTGCATACGATCCATTATTGTACATAATTAAGTTACAATAAAAGTTGTATTTTATATGAATACTATCTTTTGAAAATTGGTATGTAGCAGTATGCGGAGGGGCGTATCATAGATTCTGGAGGTGGCACGAGACCCTTGCACCGGCACTGGTCTTTGGCCTGATTATTGGCTTGGAAAAGACAGGGCATATATTCCAACCAGTTCTGAGTTTACCTTACCGGAAAACCCTGAATATCTTTGATGATGAGAAACTGATGGGGTAAACAAATTCACATAGCTTTCAAGGACTATAAACAGACGCTATACCTTGACGATGAAATACCATCTCGTTTGAAATTATTATTGTAATCCCTACTCTAATGGCGCCCGTTATTCCAACTGATGTTAAACAGAATGATATTAACCCAGTAAGACTAAAAATCCACATTCGAGTTATCCATCTTTGAGGGTAGGTTAATCAATAACATTACTCGAAATGGTATCGTAGTCATCATGAATATGTGTGTGCATAATTTTATGGAATTTGGAATCTCCCGTAGTAACAGAGATTGATGTTCGATATTGGTTACAATTTAATGTGAACGTTGATTTTCTAGTAAACTACGTATGCATTATTTACTGAAGTAATTGACATAACACGATAACGCTACATTATGTCTCCTCACAGTTCGAAACCCTTACTAAACATTCTGCTGTTTTTAATATGAGAAGGTTCCCAAGGAACACGTTTCATTGTCATGGGGTAGATGAATATTTTTTTTCTATTGACGAGAGCATGGTTCTTTTCGACAAATCATTTAGGGACACGTTGCAGCTGATTGATATATAAATGAACATTAAGTATTTAATTACGTTTTAAGAAATCTAAATGACAAATACACAGATCACACTCAACATTACAGATCTTCTTTGGAGTTCAGATTTAGAGGCCATTTCTGGTGATTTAACCTTGTCAATCGACGGCCTTTGGAGTTGAACATAGTCGTATGTAACCCATTTTTCATTGAGTGTTATGATATATTTAAGGAACGGGTTATTTCTCTGTTGCAAAAGGAGAGTATTTTTTTCTTTTTTTCCTTTAATCTGTATCAGTCCATGCAAGGCAGTAAAGCTACCAAGAAATAAGGGGTTGCAAGGCTTGGAAGAATTAAGAACAGAAACATTAAAAATGAGCGGTAAGGGAACAATAGACAGCGATTGACACTGCATTTAAATTTT
>OZ038475.1:142311699-142316699 GCA_964036315.1 Acanthosepion esculentum
TTTGTTTATTATTTACTTAATTTTTAATTATTTATTGATTTGGAGTCATTTATTACACTTATGAATAGTGAACCCGCAAGATGTACTGTGGTCGAGTACTATGCGAAACCACATATTTTGGGTTCTTTGCAATGTTGGGTACCAGCAGTAGGCTCACGGTTTGTAGTCATCGGGATGTCGAGGTTCATATTTTACTGTTGTCGACGTGTAGCGCGAGTTTGCGTGTTCGTTCACTGGGATAGAATGGTCGATACCAGTTTCATGAGCATCTCGTTGTGGGGTAATAGTTAGCAAGCTTGTCTCGCTAGAACAGTTACGACTGAGTAGTGAGTACGATCCTCACTGGGTATACCCGTCTTTCAGCCATGTGCCACATCTAAAGCTACGCTTGAAAAATCACTACCAGTGTCAGACATTAATGTCAGTTTTGGCATCTAGAAATTCTAATTCCACATTTGGAATCTTCGCCCTCAGGAGATGATGAACCTGGAGTCTACCTTTGTTTTTGGTTATTGTTTAAATTGAGATAGTCCGTTTGAATGATGATTAGGTAGTGGATATGCCTAGAAGACCATTCACTGATCCTACAAACATTTTGTCGTATGAAGACTAGAAATTAACTGCTTTGGCTATTATTGATTTATATAGTATGTTTAAGATTACTTTGAGGCCTCGTTGGCGGTTATAAAATTCCATAACGTTCTCAGAGCAAATGACCAAGCTAGAGACTTGTTTACCAAATGACCGAAAAACGAATAATTGTACACCGAATTACCGCAGTCCAATTACACTGAACCTGCAGCTTTTTTCCAACTTGTCGAGTTTAAATAAATTAAATACACATCCAGCATTACTCATCTCGAACATTTCCCTTGCCTCATTTTAAAAAAAAATAAAATGTATTATAATTTCGTACTTGAGAGATAGGAATTGCAATTACCTGAATAAAAAAATACAACTACATTAACAATAACTTCACAGAAACTTGTAACTTAAAAAATTTATTAACATATTTTCGATATATTAAATAATAAAATAAAGCAGAAATCTTAACGAAAAATACATTATCATCATGAGAGCTACATTAACAATAACTTCACAGAAACTTGTAACTTAAAAAATTTATTAACATATTTTCGATATATTAAATAATAAAGCAGAAATATCAACGAAAAATACATTATCATCATGAGTTTTTTTTTAAATTTGCGTATTTATCGCTAATATTGTCATACATTTTTTAGTGAAAAATACTGAATTTATGCACTAGACTTATTTATTACGTATCTTCTGATATCACAGAAAAAATATGTAAGCATTTCTTCAATATTTAATTATTTCCATTAAGAATTTCTCAAGAATGCTCTTTTGATCGAGAATTCATTCATTCTGACAAAAGCCTTTTTTTTTAAATCTGATATTTCTAAAGCCCGACGATATCATTCAGTAAGAAAAGTCATCCATCATGTTAGAAGTATTTTAAATCTTTAAAATAATTTTACGCAGTGCTAGACTGGAGACTCAAGGGACAATCTAACAGTCGAAATTGCAATGATTAATTAGGTATGCAATATGAATGGAATAGAAATTGTTTGGAAGCGGATATCATGAAGAAAATATGAATGTCAGGTCATGGGAAAAATAAAAAGGATCTTCCTTCTTAAATTATGAACACCGGGGAAATAACGGTGATTCTACTCTGTGCAAGTACCATGGTGTGTTCTAGCTCTAAAGGCTTGACCTGTCGAAACTAAAGAATGCAGCTCTTCTGAACATTCGCGATCAGAGATAGTGTATCGACAGGCTCGTAAAGCTGCGTCTGTTCAGAAAAAGGTTGTTGTGTGGAAAATAATAAGAGTCATCGTTCATAAGACCACCTAAAGGTTTTAGAACTCTATCAATGGCACTTGATCTGTTCAAGCGCGGATATGGCAGCAATACACCATTGTTCATCTAATCTGGCTCTTGTAAATATAGAACATTGCAGAAGGTGTCAGATACTATTAGGAGAGATGTAGTTAGTATAATAATATATACTTAATTTTTAAATGTATTTATGACGCAGAGATTTGATATTTAACCGTTTCAAATATTTTTAAATAGTGTAAAATATCCTAATGCTTACAGTTTCCCAGATTTCAAATCTCGTCATGATATATCACGGATTTAATAATGCCGATAATATGGAAACGTGAACTGGAGACATTCTCATTTTTCTAAGCACGCCCATTAGGGTGATGCTAGACTTCCTTAAAATGTTAAGCTTGAGTCGTGAAGTCTTGAAAGGTGCTTGAGCAGTTTCTAGACAAGTATTGTAAGTTTAACAATTCAACAACGTAAAAGATTTACATTGACAAAACATTTTTTCAAATACGTGACTGAAATGTAAATTAGAATAATTAAAATATTCAAAAAACGTCTTACACAAACTAAGAACACACGGATTATAATTAGAAATCAAAAATAAAAAGTTGATAGCGGTTGATAGACTTCTGGGGGTCAAATAACCATTCACAATCTGATCCCAATAAAATGATGTATGCAGACAAAAACAGGGAATCACTGAACTTAATTTTTTTTATACAAATTTAAAATAGTCGGTTTTTCGTGACAAGCAAATTTTTCCTAAGGTGTCGATCGTTTTTTTTTAATGTTTTTTCTTTACTAATGTTCACACGCTACAAGGCTCAAAAGCCACTCGAGCTAGAAGATTGATAAAGGAGTGTGTCGTATGTTGATTTTCTAAGAGTAGCAGAGGTGTGGCACAAAGTTAAAAGTATGAGGCACCCAGTGAGGATCTAAATGACTATTCAGTCACAATGAATTTGGCGAGACAAGATGCTAACCATTACACCACGTCGAAGAGCCTAGAGAATTGAGTTGTATGAGTAAGAGCTAAAAAGCATAGTTTATGTTAATACGTGAAAAGAGTACTTCCAACCCTAGATTGGAGATTGTAGTGGTCGGGAAAGCATCCTCTTGGGAGTTGATTCTACAAATAACAGTTCGAGTACGACTTTCTTCTTAATACTAGAATACAAAAGGATTGAAGATTGTTCGACTCAGTGTATGTGGCATGGCAGGTGTTGGTTGCTATGGTTAGAATTGGTGGAACTAAAGAATATGGAACAGTTCCATGGAAATAGAGATAGAGCAACGAAAGGTTCGCAGCGTCTTGTTTTGGGGAAAAGATTTGGGTGGAAAATAGTTTCTCAGTCACAATGGCGCGTAGAATCCTTTGAATTTTATCATGACGAGAATTTGAAAACTGGGCAAACTCATTCCATATATGATGGCTGTAATTTGCAGAACTGCACTTATTCCAACAAATCTTCAAGGACGCATGGCCTAGTGAATAAAAGAATCGGTTGATGTAATCATTATGTTTCCTCAATCATTACAATCTTAACCTGTTCAAGTCTAGCATCAACCATTACCTTCCTCTACAATACGCATAAACTGCCTCTTAATATAACTCAGTTCCTCGAGTAGCCGCTGTGCATAGCACAGCCTGGACTTTAATAATAATAATAATAATAATAATAATAATATATATATATATATATATATATATATTTATATATTTATATATATATATATATGTGTGTGTGTGTGTGTGTTTGTATGTTTATATATATGTATATATATTTATATATATATATATATATATATATATGTTAATATATATATATAAATATATATATATATATATATATATATATATATATATATATATATATATATATATATGCCAAATCAGTCGGGTCTCGATCCTGATTTCAGGCAATCGGATGTCTAGCCACACTGATGAGCTGTGATACAGAGAAATAGTCTGTCTGTGGATGAGAATATATATATATATATATATATATATATATATATATATACTAAATATATATATATATATACTAAAATTAATTCCTCAGGATTACACAGGATGTCCCCCAAAATGTATTCACTCTTTAATTGGAAATAAAATTTGACTTACAGACACAATTAACGGTTAAATTTAAGAAATATTTATGTTTATTGACATACAAAGAAAATTCACGGTTTAAATTACAGATTAAATGAAATTTAAAATAAAGAAAAAACTCAATAAATTTTTGGTAGTCAAAAAGTGAGTACATTTATATTGTACAACCTGTATAAATTCTGGTGAGATTATTCCAGGCTATAAATAAGGACTCAAGTATAGCTGGCTTTGAAAGTTTCTATAGAAACCAAATGCAATAAAATATCCATGTTTTCTCGACCAGGTTTGACCTATTTGTCAGTAAAGGGTTAAGTCGCTTTGACGACTGAGTTTTGTATGTTTGAACTTTTCAAATGCAATTCTTCCAATAGCAATATTTCCTTCACTAATTTATAATTAAATGTCATTTTCTTCGCTATTATTGTAATTTGAAAATCATTTATTTTTATCATTATTAATAATAATAATGATATTAATATCTCTAGTTTTCTTAATTTGCTGTTTGATATAATTCTTTAACAATGTTTTTACATGACACATTCGATCCTGATAAAATTGCAATAAATATTCTTAAAAACTATTATAATCTTTGAGAAATGCCATAAAAAAGAAAAAGGAATAAATTCTTATTACAAAAATAAGTTTAATGCCCAAATTTAGAGAACTTTTCCGGACTGAATTTGCTTCTACATTTTACCAATTTTAAGCTAGCACAAAATTTAAATTAAAATGTTTCGTTATCTAAGCTAGCACAAAATTTAAATTAAAATGTTTCGTTATCTAAGCTAGCACAAATTTAAATTAAAATGTTTCGTTATCTAAGCTAGCACAAAATTTAAATTAAAATGTTTCGTTATCTAAGCTAGCACAAAATTTAAATTAAAATGTTTCGTTATCTAAGCTAGCACAAAATTTAAATTAAAATGTTTCGTTATCTAAGCTAGCACAAAATTTAAATTAAAATGTTTCGTTATCTAAGCTCGCACAAAATTTAAATTAAAATGTTTCGTTATCTAAGCTAGCA
>OZ038475.1:142321699-142444199 GCA_964036315.1 Acanthosepion esculentum
GTATGTCAAATCTAACACAATGCCGCTGATTTAATACGAGATGCTTCGTTTTTTTTTTTTTACCATTTATCAAAACGGAATCATGGCATAGCTTCTATTTGTAGAGATGGAAAGAATACTCATGAGATTCATTATCTCCTTCAAGAACCCTCTTCATTTTCTGCTACTTCGACTAACGGTAAGCAAATGATATATGGAAGCGCGTGCTGTAAAATAAAATAACCCACTGTAATCTGAATTATAGTGATTTTCCAAGCGTAGCTTAGATGTGGCACAAGGCCGAAAATAGGGGGCACCCAGTGAGAATGAAACTCACTACTCAGACATAACTGTTCTAGCGAAACAAACTTGCTATCCATTACACCGGCTCAAGGTGACCCCGTAATATGTATTATATCTGTTTTTAATAATTTCCCTTTTTCTCTCCCGAAATACATACATACATACATACATATATATATATATATATATATATATATATATATATATATATATATATATATATATATATATATATATATATAACATATTTAAATAAAAACAGACCACTTTAAGGTTTCATATAATAAATTATTTCACCATAGTCCTTTTAAAGGACCGCGGATCATCAGATTTTACTTCCAAAGGTTGAAAAAAAAACCCTTTGGAAGTAGGTCTGTGGTGAAATAATTTATTATATGGAACCTTAAAATGGTCTGTTTTTATTTAAATTATTAGCTCTGATTTACATTGAGCTCTCTGGATTTTATCCTCCTTGGGTCTAACCATACGGATTACCTAGTTTTTCGTAAACTATATATATATATATATATATATATATATATATATATATATATATATATATATATATATATATATATATATATATCTGTATTTATATATATATATATATGTATTTATATATATATATATGTATATATATATATATGTATATATATATATATTATTATTATAACAACAACAACAACAACAATAATAATAATAATAATAATAATAATAATAATAATAATAATAATAATAATAATTTGGTTCTAATCTACTTCGGTTGGTCTGGATGGTTTCATTTACTAGATTTGGGAACGTATTTTTCCCAACCGCTGAAGATTTATGTTTACCCTTATCACTAAATGCGTCAAAGAACAGTAACAGTCGGACGTTTTTGCGTTGGAGTAATCTAAGCCTGGATGTAAGTTTTGGTTTAAGCATTCCTACACCACTATCATAAATACACGATACTTGTTTAAGAACCTTAATCCTGTCGCTGAATGTTTCAGTGTGTATCAGCAGTATTCCATTGCATGTGAGCAATTCAGGCGTTGATGTGTGAACAGTGACCTTTCGAGACGGGCCAAGATCGTTTACAGTAAACGGGTAACCTGATTAGCTAATGTTAATAATATCGGCGCTTGTGATAACAATAATGCCCGCCGTATTCACTGGATGGGAGAAGGAGAATGAGAGGGTGCAGTCCCTTGGTTAGATTTTGCTTTTCTTCATAGTAGGTTAAAACCTCAATTAAATTGAAGGGAAACTGTGCTTGTTAGGTCCGATATTTCCTCAAGTCCAATAAATTCCTTATTTCGAAGAGAAAACCTTCTGTAGTTAGGCTCATTTAATGAATATCGTTTTGTTAAATCCAAGACGATCAGATCGCAATTTACGAATGTTACGTCACAACTAAATAAAACAACAGTATCTACCTTTCCTTACTCATATTTCATTTATATATGGAAAGGAGGTTGTAGACATAACCTGCACTATAATTTAACTTGTACTCATAACCAAGGCATGGAAAACTTTACATGAATACATATCAGTCTTTATTCAAAAATAATCTCAAGCAATTAAAATCATAATCTAACGTGATAGGGCATGCACATTTTTTTTAAGCATTTCACCTCAAGCAAGGCGGGAGTGCTACTAGCACGCAAGGGGTTACAGAGTGTGGGAGCAAGAGTACATAGGCGTGATAGAAGAAAGGATGAACGGGGAATAGATGAAAGCATCTGGAGATGTCGATTGACATTGCATTTGAATAGTTGGAGATTATAGCTATTAGGGAAGCAAGTAAGAGGAAGGGAATTCCACACACGGGAAGTGTGAGACATGAAACTATTGGAGTCGAAGAGACGGCTACATTTAACCATTTCAACAGTGAAAGGTTGGGACTGAGATGCCAAACTAGTAGCACGTTTAAATTCATGCAGTTTGGGAACCAGCGAATGTAGCTCATCGGAGCAGTTACCGTGAAAATATCTGTAGAAAAGACAGCGGGAAGCGACGTCTGTGAGAAAGTGACTGTAGACGATCAGATCAGGATCTATCACATAGCATATCCGTAAACAATATATGTGTTTACGAAGCGGAGATTTGTCTAAAGATAGTCCAGCACATGTCCCTGTGTTTGACTGATTGTTTGATTTGTTTTTGATAGCTTATCTACACTTTATAGGTCATTTAAAACCTAAACATTGTTTATGGATTGTAGGAATAATTCATTTTATTGCGAGTAAATATTGTATTAAATATTTTTTAGCATAACAACAATTTTTCAAAAACAAATCCTATTATTTAACCCATATCTGGAGGAAATATATAAATTCATACCTTTTCTAAGATTATCCGCGCATAAGTGAATATAACAAACCCGACATGAATTCGAACTTGGTTGTCATTCCGAGACGCTACCCATTACGCATGTGCCTTTGAGTCCGACACCTAATAAGGATTGAACAAAGAAACCAGTAACTCGCTAGCAATTCCTCCACAGAAAGTGACACAATAGTAGGTTTATCTATTTACTAAGCGTTTCCTGAGAAAAGTTCATACCAATGAGGTACAGAGTGTGAACCAACCTCACTGCGATCAATGCTGAAATGGACTCGGCTCGACCCATTTTTCATAATCTGGCCAACTGAGCAAGCACCATATTTATTTTTTTATTGGAAATCTTTGATCAAATGGAGAAAATTTCACCACCATTATATACGGAGCGTTAATGGTCGTCTTCATCATTTTGCAACGATTAAGACGATGCCCCCGTTGAAACTGGTCATTGCGTAGAATCAACAGTTTTTGGCCTTGTGCCAGACTAAACACATCTTAGTAAATAATCAGTGATTGGTTGCGTTTGTTGGAAAAATAACGCAAAGAACTGAATGAATTGATAATTGTTGGCTTACTGCCACCTGACGATAATCTTTGGCGGCGCGATATTTGAAAGGCTCCTTCTCTTATCACTTTTCATTTGGAGCGGCACCATACGTTTTCATTCGCTCTGATAAACACTAGTCATGTAAGTAATTCAAAGACACAGACTGAAGGTTGTATTGTACTGTTAATAACTTAAAATTCATTTTTTTCTTTATCCTTCTGTAACATGTCATATTAATTAATTGTTGTTTGATTGAAATTCACAATTTTTTTTTACCGGACTCACATGAGTCAGTTAAATATTGTTTGTAGTACTAATGTGCAGGAGGCAAATATGATAATACTTTCCAATTCTCGTAACTTAACAACGGCCAGGGGAGATAATTCCAGCGCGCGGATCCATTTGAAAATGTCTCAAAACCATATAGATAGATTGAACTATTATCTAAGCGACTCTAATTAAGACCTGTTTGGTAATGTTGCAATATAAATCTGTGGTTTATATTTCTGTGAATGTTAAAGAAACGTATGTTTCTGAGTAGGTTTTAGTAATTGAGATGATCTAGCCACACTAACAGATGGATACACTTACTAACGAGCAGCTAGCAATTAAAAATTTGTTAAATATTTGATTAAGAATATATGGAAATTTCACTTAATGAATTTGTTATTTATTCTAAGTCGTAGAAATGTTGTAAAACAACAGTTTCCAAATATAATTTATTTAGATGCTGTAGAACGTTTTTAGCCACATAAACTCCAGGATGAATGGTAATGTGTTCGATATCACTTCGCTTAACAACATAGACTAGCACTAAAGTAGCATAAGTTTAGGAAATATTTTTCTTAATTTATAACATTAAAAGTTATTATTCAGAACCAACAATATCCAAACAGATGCTTCCGTTCAACCCAACCAAGCAAAACATAGCATAACAACATAGTCTATTCCCTGTATTCAGGCGTGATGTAACACATTTTGCATATGCCTTGCTCTATCACTTCCAAAATATCACGATATTTGCGCTGCACTCTTTTCATAACTTTGAATCATTAGGAAAAAATCGATCTATTCACATTTCTTTAGAGGTTTAAAAATAGTAAAAAGTCAGATTGAGTAAGTGACAAAGAAACCGAAAGCCGATTTAAATAGTAAAAGAGGCCTTGGAAAAACTAAACTGAGTATAAGCAAAAGGAAAATTTTGTTAGAAAGATAAAATAAAAATTCTCGGACACATGAGGAAAGAAGGTTTAGAAAATCTGATACGCGCAAAACATACTTCTGACAAAAGGACCAGGTGGAAACAGCAAGAAACCAGATCAGAGAGTAGACAGGATAGTATAAAACCAATATTACGAAGTACTACAAATGATAGGAAGTTGTGGTAAGCCATAGTCGCCCATGAGACATCCGCTTAAGTAGAATTTCGTACTGTGAGGCTTTTTTTAAATTTTTCATTTACCTACTACCTGCCCTTGTTGCCCACACAGAAGAGGCTATGCAGCACACCGCTTCCTGCTTCACAGAGACTGCCAATTTTGTGGGGGGTATGAAGTCAATTTAAAGAAGACAGAGTTACTCTACCTGCCTGCGCATCGGGATGAGTATCGCCCTCCCCACATCATCATTGGCGCGACTGAGCTGAAGGCAGCCCATCGGTTCATATAACTGGAATATACCATCACATCAGATGCTTGGATCGACAAATAGCTTGACAACAAACTGGTAAACTATACAAACGTGTGTGGTACAACAGACACCTGAAGAAGGGCACTAAGATCAGTGTGTATAGAGCTATCATCCTCGCCACTCTCCTATACGGCTCAGAGTCATGGGTCACTTACCGACACCACCCGCGACTCCTCGATCAGTTCCACCAGCGCTGCCTCCGCACGACCCTTAACTTAAATTTGGCTCCAAGGACTATTGGCGCCTCTGCAAGTGCGTTCTGAATAGTAACAAACCCTCCATTCCTCCCCTGTTCAATCAGTTTGAGGTCCTGACCACCTCTGCCGACAAGACCGAATGCTTCGCTCGGAAGTTTTCTTCCAATTCTACGCTTGACTCTTCAGGGGTACCCTTGCCCGATTTCCCTCCCAGAACTGAGGCCCTCCTGGACGGCTTGCACATAAACCCGTCGTCGGTACTGGGCATTATTTCTAACTTAGATCACCACAAGGCTACCGGTGGTGACGGAATACCAGCCATTGTCCTGAAGAAATGCGCACCTGAACTGGCGCCTGCCCTCTCTAAATTGTACAACCGCTGCCTCAAGGAGTCCTGTTTTCCTGACTACTGGAAGTCCTCAACCATTGTTCCTGTCTTTAAGAACTCTGGCGACCCCTCGAACCCTTCCAATTACCGTCCTATCAGTCTCCTGCCCCTCTTCGGCAAAGTCTTCGAGGCCATTATCAACGCCGAAGTGATTACTCACCTGATATCCCACGATCTGCTCTCAGACAAGCAGTATGGTTTCCGCTTTGCCCGATCTACTGCCGATGTGCTTACGGCCATCACTGAATTTGTCTACCAAGCTATCCATAATAACGGCGAAGCTCGTGCCGTGGCCCTTGACATCTCCAAAGCATTCGATAGGGTTTGGCATGCCGGCCTCCTTCGCAAGCTCCAGGGTTATGGTATCACAGGTCGATTGTTTGACCTAATACAATCGTTTCTGTCAAACCGGGATTTGAAGGTTGTTCTCAGTGGATTCATCTCCAACTCCTATCCCACTAAAGCAGGTGTTCCTCAAGGCTCCATCCTTGGCCCTACTCTGTTTCTCATATTTATAAACGACCTTCCTGACGCCATAGACTCCCAAGTCGGTATCTACGCTGACGACACCACTATTTACTCCTGCCTCAAACACAAATCTAGTGAGGCGGACAAAATTAACCTGGCAGCTCAAATTGAAAAGGACCTCCAATCGGTTGTGGACTGGGGAGAGAAATGGATGGTCAACTTTAACGCCTCTAAAACAAAACTGCTCTCCATTAACCACCACAAGAACCCATCCCTGCATCCCATTAGAATGTCTGAGGACCAACTTCTCGAGAGCTCCTATCTGCGTCTGCTCGGTCTCACGCTGTCCGCTGATCTGAGATGGAACAAATACATCGAGTCAGTTGCATCATCCACCGCAAGAAAAGTTGGTTCCCTGTGCCGAAGCCAGGAAATTTTTCTCCCCGGAATCGATCCTCCAAGTCTATAAATCGACCATTCGCCCTTGCATGGAGTATTGCTGCCATTTATGGTCTGGGGCCGCTGCTGGTTGCCTCAGGGTTCTTGATAAGATCCAGAGACGGATATGCAATGTGATTGGCCCTGATCTGTCATCTCGTCTGCAGTCGCTCTCTCACAGACGCGATGTTGCATCGCTCTGCCTTTTCTACAAGTTCTTTCACGGTAATTGCTCCGAGGAGTTGCTTTCGCTTGTCCCTAGGCCTCATGAATTTAAACGTCCTACGAGGCTGGCATCCCGTTCCCACCCCTTCACCGTTGAAACTGTTAGATATAGACGTCTCTTCTACTCCAATAGCTTCATGTCTCGCACATCTCGCCTATGGAACTCCCTACCCTATTACTGTTTCCCTGACAAATACAATCTCCAACGGTTTAAGTGTAGCGTCAATCGTCATCTCCAGTTGCCTTGATCTATCCACTTCCCTTCTCCACATCCTTTCATCTTTCATTCCTATCTGCTCTCGCTCCAATTCTTCTGTAATCCCCTTGCCTTGATCGACCCTCCGTCCTTCTCTTTCTCCACATCCTCTCCTTTACCACTCCTATCTTCTCTTCCTCCAACCCTTCTGTAACCCCATGCATGATAGTGGCCTCCAGCCTTGCTTGGGGTGATACGCTTAAAAAAAAAAAAAAAGACACTGGAGTGACTTCGTCTCCAATACTGAAGTCCTTCAAAAGGCGAAGATCACCAGCATTGACGCCATACAGCTGAAGTCCAATGACATATTTCCAGGATGGGGAATCATCGCCTGCCTAACATTTTATTGCACGGCGAGCTCTCCATTGGCTATCACGGCAGAGGGGCACCAAAAGAGCGATTTAAAGATTGCCTGAAAAAATCCTTTGCTGTCTGTCAACTCTAGATGAGAACCGTGACGCCTGTCGTCTCACCACCAACCACGCTGTCTCCTTCTTTGAAAATACCTGAAGGTTCGCTCTCAGGGACAAGAAGCAGAGGAGGAAATTTTATTTGTTATCAGAAATATAAAATCTTAAAATAGAAAAGATATTGTAAACGTATTGAGTGACGGGAGAACAATTTTGGTTATATGGCAGGAGCAAAATGAATAGTTTTCGAATGTCGACAAAATGAATCCTAAGAAAACCGAAAGGGCAATAATAATAATAATAATAATAATAATAATAATAATAAATGCATTTTCAGGCAATAAAATATTTGAAAAAGCTGGTGTTTTGAATATGAATAGAATTAGCGTTATTCCAAGGAATAAAATGACCCGGAAAAATTTTCGCATCAAATGTATCAATTTTTAATTTTCTTGAGATATTTATATCTCCCTTGTCCCCCCCCCACACAATTTTAAAATTAATTTCATCGTCCTGGGTATGACGATAAATTACATCCGGCAGCAAGAACTCTGATCGGGTGATTGGAGGTTTTGAGAAGCGTGTAACCACTTCCTAATTGCTGTTCGCAGGGCCACCCTCATCCGGATGGGTAGCACCTGTTAGGGTCTCTGCTATGGGCAAATAACGAACCTCAAAACAAAAATCAATAGTACTTCTTATAATAAAATAAGCAACAATAGATTTTTATAGCAAAATAACAACCAATACGACACTAAAAAGTATTACAATATATTTTATAGTAAAATTACCAACAATACATCTTATAATCTACCAACTATATATCTCAAAAAACGACTTCATCCTGAAACTATAAAATTATGTTCAAAATATTCATAGTTGAAGATATAAAATTGTGTTTAAAATATGACCCACAGATGTTGATATGCCATTAAATAATATCAAGCCAGAAAATGAATTTCAAGATAACTATCCAATGGAAATATTATCTGTACATATGATAAATTCAGGTAATATTTTCTGTTTCATATGCACACATTTCGAAAGTGTCTCTCTCGAAGTGAAATTGGAACGATTATACCGAATCAGTCTACTGTACGGAAAATTGGTTCATTGCGTCTTAAGAAAATCTATCTTGCAACTTTATAAGATTACCATTCGCCTGTGCATTGAATATTGTTGCCACATCTGGATTGGTGCTTCTGCAAAGTATCTAGAGATTCTTGACAAAATCCAAAGAAGAATCCACGATGTTATCGGTTTTGATCTGGAATCTCGACATCAGCCTCTTTTCCACCGACGTGACCTACCTTAACTTCGCCTTTTCGACTAATATTTTCATGGCTAATTTTCTTTTGAGCTTCCTTCTTTGATATGTCGACTTCATTATTCTAAGCGTAGAACCAGATTGACAGCTAGGTCTGATCAACTTACTGTTAAATAGTTAGATTTAACCAAGAATTCTATTCTCGTAGTCTCTTCTCTCACACTTCTAGCTTGTCAAATTATCTTCTACCTTATCGGTTTCATTATTTACATTGCTCGGACTATCATCTTCATCTTTGTTGCCATATTTATCACAACGTTTCGGCAGTTGTACGGTCCGGCCTTCTTTCGGTGGTTGGAATGTCGAACTGAACGCTTTATTTCGTTCGCTGGGGTAGACACATGGCACAGTGGATAAAGGCGTTAGTTAGATCCTGTGACAGTACCCAAAGAGTGTGAGTTCAATACCTGTTTAAGGCGGTGGAGAATTTGGAGAGGAGAATGAACAGGAGATAACTGAAAACTGACATCCATTAGACATGGCACGTGGAACTAGAACAGTCTACCCCAGCGAGCGAAATAAAGGGTTCAGTTTGACATTCCAACCAACTGAAGAAGACCGGAGCGTACAACGGTCGAAACGTTGTGATAAATATGGCAACAAAGATGAGGATGATAGTCCGAGCAATGTAAATAGTGTACATAATACCTCATCTCAGAAATATAGACAGATACTGAAGGATGATAGTCCGAGCAATGTAAATAGTGTATATAATACCTCATCTCAGAAATATAGACAGATACGGAAGGATGTGATAAATATGGCAAGAAAGATGAGGATGATAGTCCGAGCAATGTAAATAGTGTACTTAATACCTCATCACAGAAATATAAACAGTTATTTTTCTCACTTCTTCATTTCACCATAGCAGAATAGACAGCACACCAACTAAAACCGTGACATAAAATAAATGACAGCGCACGAAAAATAACAAAAATATGTATATGTAAAATACGAAGAAAAGTGGGGAGTCAAATAAGACGTATGTTATAATATCCGATGAACGGGTCGAAAAAATGTCAGGTTAGCGACGAACTTAATTATTTTCTGTACTAATGTCATTCGAAACTGTGTAGCTATTTTTTTATAAAAGCACCGAACGTCAAGCAGTTTTTAGGCTGTTAAAATATCTCATTTATTTTATTGTAAACTCATATGCAACCAATTTTACTAATATCTGTTTTGTACCGAGTGCTCATAATAGCACGTGTGTCCTGAAAGCAAATACTACAAAACTAAATTATTTTTTTAAGTTCCCTCAGGCACGATGATTATTCAGTAGAGCTCGATAATTATTTTTTAAATATTTTTTTTTCCCGTGGCGCATTTATTTCGTTTCAATTTATTAGACATATACTCTTGTATCGTATGTTGAAAGAATTCCTATCGGCATGACGATTCCAGTATTTGTTTTCAGTAGCTAATATACAAGATTCTACTGATTACATTTAGACATAGAGGTGAGAAAAATTCGAGAATATGCTAGCATTTCGCACACATTATACATATAAAATAATTGTTAGATTTAGATTCAGTTTAGCATAACATAGTGCATATATACATACATACATACATACATATTCTCTTTTGTTTTAATTAATTTACCCCCAAAAGGTGATAATGACAACAAGATACAATGGGATGCTGGGAGTAAAAGAGAATGAACAAAAACTATGGAAAGAACCGGAAACAAAATCCTAAACAGAAAACAAGGGATAAATCTCGATTCCTGTACAAAAGACCGAGGAGACGAATGTGAACCGAACAATAGGCAAACCTACCTATTCTTATTGATGAAAAAAATAAATAGTAAATAAAGTTTAGGTGGAGACATAAGAAATATTGATCTGATGTAGACATAATAATGAAGTATAGCAAGAAATTTCTAAAATGTTTATAACAACAAGGTTTCAAAATATCTACATTGTATATCTACATTGTAATTGTTAAAACTACAATAAAAAAAAACAATATTTTATAGCACGTATTTACAACTTCTAATAAGAATTTACATAAATTAATTTACCTTCCTTACAAAACGGTAAATTTTTCGAATTTTACAGTGTTCATGCTATCTTTGCCGTCATTGTCATAAATTTTATATATATTTATACTCGATATGAAAAAATAATTTTACATTCTCTAAGTAATTCTAATACATTTACTTGGTTTTAAAAAGAAATATAGTATATTAAATATTAAAAATTAAAATATTTTAGAATTGTAGTTAAATAAAACATATTCTAGCCTAAACAGCCCCCCAAAATCTTTAAGTATACAAATAGAAAAGATGCCGTAATAATTTTTGCCGTTAACAATTGATTTTTTATAAAAAAAACAGACGACATGCATTTAGCGGATGTCAGAATTTGTTGAAAAATACATCCCTACCAATCCTTAAACATAACCCCGAATGTAACTATTAACTGATACAACAAAAATTGAAATTGAACAAACCACCACCTCTTGTCTAGATGAGTGAATTTCTCTGTATCCTTGGAAACACTCAATTATGAATCTTTGTCGTTCCTTTAAAACTGTAAATTTAAAAAAATAAGTTGCTCCAAAATTCGCTTGACGAGGAAATGGAACTAATGTCTTTAATTTAATAACAAAATTAACTTCGAAGCTTTTAGCTTCCATTTCTGAAACATGGTTATTAGTGTGTAGCGAAAAAAAACATATTTTAAATCAGTTAATTTATAATATATATATATATATATATATATATATATATATGGAGAAATATAGTCTTAAAGTGTGCTATATTTATGGGATAAAGTGCTCAATATCAGAGATAGAGCGTGTGTAAATATAAAAGTGAACATAGAAGTCAACACTTAGAGGCGACAGTGTGTTTCATGCTAGATGCAATCATCTTGCCACCATATATATATATATATATATATATATATATACTGGGTGTGTGAGTGCGTGTGTGTGTGTGTGTGAGAGAGAGAGAGGGAGAGAGAACGAGAAAGAGGGCGTTATTTTATCAAATATTCGCCATCGTATATTCGGTATTTATATACAGCAGTAGATAATCCAGAGTGATAATCAAAATCCCGCACGTGGGTTCACTTCTCGATTTACGACAACCGGAAATCGCTTTTGACAACGACGGCTCCCTAAGAATTCCGCAGAAAGCACATTTCTCGTCACAGTCAACTTTTGCCAAAATTTCAATCAAACGTCCAAGCTAGAAACACTCCTCGGTAATTCTTTTTTGACATTCTCATAAGTTTTTCAGCTGTTTGAACCAAGGCATTTAATTTGGTGACAGATGTCCTAGCCCCACTCCCTACGGAAATATTTTTCCATATTAATAATTTTATGAGGTTTTACTCGACTGCCAGAAACGTTAACGCTACTAGTAAAAGACGAACGGACTAAAAATTAGGTTAGAAGATTAACAAAATACATTTTTATTAATCCTTTTTTCGTACACATTTTACGTAAAATAAATATCTTTTTTCACTTAATTTCTCAGACACTAAGTTTTTAATTGTTATCTATCTATCTATCTATCTATCTATTACAGTCTATTCCTTATCTATCTATCTATCTATCTATCTAATTCTGTTTTACTGTCTATTCATCTTCCTTCACTTGGACTTTTAGCAAAACTTTAATAATTCATAGAATATCTCTAAAAAATACAAATCATTAAATGAAATAAACTCTTTATATTTATAATTTTCCATTGCATATAAAAAATCACTCACTTTTAAAATAAAAAAAAAACGCTATAATATTATATAAAAACTTAATTTATGAAATGTTATGGTAATTTAATTATTATTAATTTATATTTTTTTTAATATTTTTCGTTTTATTTTTATTATTAATTTTAATCATGACAGTTATTTCATTATTAAATATTCTTATTACTTTAAATTTTATTAATTACATAATTGTTTAAACTTTTATGATTTTAACCCTATTAAAGTGAAATGAAAGAATTGCCCACAACCGAAAAACATTTATTTGAAGGGTGTTTCCCTAAGGAGACAACCACTGGGCACGTGACCTTTTACTATAACACCACTTTTGAAACGCCATATACCCAATCCAAAAAAGAAGAAAATTTATCCCCCCTCTTAATTATTTTTAATTAAAATAAAAATCTTTGTGATTAGTTGTATTAAACTTTCCAATTTTCGCTCAGTAAATATATTCTTCCGTTAATAATTTAATAACCGTTTCATTTTGGAGGTTAGGAGAATTTTTAAAACACTTTCGAAAATTTATAAATTATTATAATTAAGAAAAGAAAAGTGCAAACAATCTATTTTTAAGATTCCTTATCTATCTATCTATCTATCTATCTATCTATTACAGTCTATTCCTTATCTATCTATCTATCTATCTATCTATCTATCTATCTATCTATCTATCTAATTCTGTTTTTTTTTTCAGGTATAAGCTCTCATCTTGGTTAATATAAATGTTAATATAGAAACAACGTTTCGACTAAGTACTCTCTAGTAATCATCAGGTTTCTATTGATTTATTTGATATGGGATATCTGTTGATTATCGTGATATTTTGTCTCTGTGATATTAATTATTATTTAAACAATTATTTATTGCAAATAAAATTTTTCTTCGGACTATAATGTCCGTAATATATACAATTAAAAGCTTATCTAATTAAATAATTACTTACTTTTATTGCAGTTTTTATTTTACGATTTGGAGCAGATATTAGAAAAGTTGGTGTAAATTAGGAAAAAAATGATGATTTACATTCACCAAGGTGTCCTGCTTTTAACTAATCTAAAACCGCTTTGTTGTGCTTGTAAATTCTAGAAAATTTTATGAAATTAATTAAGTTGTGGTGGGAGTAAACATGTAAAAAATTTACGATGTTCTAAAAATAATATTTTCAAAAATAAATTCATTCATTTGTGAATAATTCCTAAAACCCGACAATTATTTGATTTTTGCAAGAATTTCCAAATTAATGTGCTTTTCAACTGAGCGCGAACAAAACTAATGCTAAATATTACATTACCGCTGACCTAAAAAAAAAACATGATTTTTAACCATAATTTCAAACATGCTAGAAAGGATTATACAGTTAAAAAAAAATAATGAAAACAAAATTTGGTCTTTCCTCGTAATAATAACATAAACGTTTTTGCAATAAAACTTAGTTCTTATTAAGTTTGGGGCTTATTTCATCATGCTATACTGTTTTTTTTCGGTGAATTAGTGGAGGTATCTACTTTCTGCTCATCATTATTGTTTCTTTCACACCCTGTACCCCCTTGTGTTTTAGTGGCATTACTACATTACATGGACTAATACAGATTAAAAAAAAAAAATTTTTTTTTCAGATATAAGCTCTACTATTTAACACTTTCACTGCTACTCATTTGCCCAGTGCTGCCCCCATCCGGCCAGCCATTTTTAAAGAAATGCCAAATTTCAACCTACATATTTTATTACACAGAAAACTGGTACCAGTGTGTTTTATAGCATTCCATTTTCGTCGGGAATATTTTCAAATTAGTTACGAAACTACCATGACGTAGAGAAAAATCAAGGCTGACTAATAATTTGCATGATAGAACAGTTAGAATTGTCCGTATTTTACGATAGATGGCGCAACGTGACACTCATACCAGCGGTATGCAAAAAACGTATGTTTCCGTACTTATCCGGCTGGAGCAAGATAAGAAAAACGAAGATCTCCGTAGCTAGCAGCGGAAGTGTTAACTTAAAGCTGGGGAAGAAGTGAATTTAAACATTTTCCAATGATATTTGTTCGTAAGTGAATTTACCAAACCCGACTGTAAATCGAACTCAGTTCTCCGATTTAAAAATAAATTTTAGCCAGTATCCATTACACTAACCGCACACCCTTTTATCCCGATTATTTTTATCTTATTAACCATAGTATTTTGGTCTCAGTAAGTTCTAGCCTTGCTTAAATCGATTTCATTAAATTATTTCCATCTCTTAAGTTTTCTGTCTTTACAAGAGCATTTCAGAAGTCTTCATCCCTTCCTTATTGGATTGTTTTATTTTTCTAATATTTTGGTGTATATTTCTACTTTATATGATCCAAGAATTGAATTCATCACTTCTATGGAACGACACCTCCTCGAAATGTCCTATGAAATTTGGTTCATGCATTCAATTTAAGTCGACTTTGACATTTATATTAACGCTGCTGCCTTTGACATTTCGGTGTTAGTTTTAAAACACACATTCGAACAAACACACAATCATTAAAAGACAACACAGAAACATTAAGATTCATATATGCGGAATGATAATTTCTAAATGCAATTGAATTTTATCAACGTCTGTTTTGAAATAGTGATTTTCCTGTTTATATTTGTTCGTGTAACAGTTACTTCGAATTTGCATGCGATGATCAACCTTTATCAGTTTAAAACCTATTCAAATATGCACAATACGTAATACATCTGAACATGTTCACATAAAAATAACACAAATATACTTGCATTATTTCGAACTATTGTTCTCATCTTGGTTAATATAAATGTTATTATAGAAACAACGTTTCGACTAAGTACTCTCATCAGGTTTCCATTGATTTATTTGATATGGGATATCTGTTGATTATTGTGATATTTTGTCTCTGTGATATCAGTTATTATTCGTGATTGCTTGATCCAGTGATTGAACTCACGACCACTATCTGAGAGTAACACGTGGAAATAACTTTTATATTCACGAGGTAAACCTTTCGAAAAAATTGTTTGAGCTTTTAATATTCGATGTACGTTGTTGTTTTTTTTTCATATATTTGATTATGATGGGACTTCGCTGTGGTGTAATTATTAGCAAGTTTCTCTTTCTGAATCTGTCATCTTTGTGTAGGGAGTTCATTCCTTACTTGGTTCTCATTAATCTCGGCCTTGTGCAGAATCTAAGCTGCACTTAGTAAACCACTATTTGGTTTTGATGATGGGTTCGTACCACTTCTAAAAAATGTCCAGATATTTTATATATTTCGACATTAAATTAGATAATAATTAATACTGTAAAAAAATAAGCTTTCAGATCAAAAGGAAAGATCGACATCACGTAATTGAATGAAGTTACATAATCACTTTACTTCTGTCTATTTCAAATGATTTTTAACTGCACCTGAACGTGCTGCAAGGCTAAAAAAACGATAGTAGAAGAAAATAAATTCTAGAAAAAAACTAAAAAAGAAAATAAACTTACACTTTATATTTTAATAATTGACGAACCCGGCCAGTCTATCGGATATCATGCGAAATTAAAGTCTAACTGAATGACTGTCCGAACATTTTATTATTACACAGTGTGTGTTGCCTTCACCCGTGAAAAATGAGATGTATTTTCCGCTGTTACATGTCGACTTGAAACTCGTCTCAAATTTGAATTGCACCTCACCACAGTGGGAATTATCGGACTGAATATATTTCTAATTGCCGGAATATGATCATTAACGTAGTCTTTTACTGTATTCAATTATTCATGTCTAAAGGAACTATTCCAAAGTGGAAGCTCTTAGAGTAATGTATTCTTTTGCATGCTAAAATTCTTCCAATTTTTTCGTGAGACTTTTTATATATATATATATATATGTGTGTGTGTGTGTGTGTGTGTGTGAAATAAATACAAATGTGCCTGAGCAGTCGTCTGCAACAGGGGGTTTGGTTATATATATATATATATATATATATATATATATATATATATATATGTAAAGTCTTACCGAAAAGTTGGAAGAATTTTAGCATGCAAAAGAATACATTATATATATATATATATATATATATATATATATATATATATATATATATAACCAAACCCACTGTTGCAGACAACTGCTCAGGCACATTTGTATTTATTTCACACCCACAGATTACACCAGTGATTTATACTGCAGCTATGCTGAGCGGACCTTAGTTACAGTTTCTGGGAGAGAGCGCATTATCTAGCGTGATCAGCAGTCTGAAAAAAGCGAGCACGCTCAAACCGTCACGATGATTTGTGGTTTTGTAAAGCACTAGCATCGACAGCTCCCAAAGGGTTCCGTCTACCGAGTTTCACCCACAAGCCTAGGATCAATCCGTTGTATTTCAGTTAATTTCCTAAGGTACCGCTGAAATAACCTCTTCCAGATCGATAACATCAAGAAATCACCTTTCTATCAAATCGACCATGTTGAGATTCGAACCCTGCTCTCATGCTTAGAAAGAGAATATGTATATATTACAGATATGTTTAACTGAATAATATCGACAATTTCCGTCTATCCAATTTTTATTCACTTTTTCAGATTTCCAAATTGGATTTTTAAGGTTATTTGTATCAACAAAATGCTCGTGATATTTCTGGTCATATTTCAATGTTTTTTTTGTTTTTGTTTTAATAATAACAGACTTTTATCTACATTTTAAATGTATGGATGAAGTTGTTAAATTTAATTTGTAATTTTAGACAATCCTATCTTCTATAAGCCGGTAGGTCTCATATGGTTGCAGGTATCTCTCTCTGGTGGAAATACGTCATATGGGTCACGTCACGGCCGTTTAGTGACGTCACTTCATACAGCGACGTGAGTGGCCGGTCATCAGTTGATATGCAGTAGCCAAATCGAGAAGTTGCATACTTTAGCCCGGGCTGAAGCAATTTTGCTTCCGCGTCAGCTGATATGTTTCCTTTTGGTAACATGTCTTCCTCAGTTATAGAAAGAAACTCCGGTTCACAGTTTTCAATTTGGGAAAATTCAAAACTTGCCGTTTCCCGTTCGTAAAATATAACCTCACCTGAGACATAGATGATTCCGGTCTGGTTTAACCTGGAGTTCAAAACATGGCTTCGCTATAAACTCAGAATAATGTTTCATATCATACGTAAGACCCTATATTTTCATTCTCCTTACATTCTGCTTGCTGTGTAGATATGTTATATTTTCTCTGCATGAGACACGTGTATACATACATACATGCATATATATATATATATATATATATATATATAAAAGTGAATATAGAAGTCAACACTTAGAGCCGACAGTCTGTTTCATGCTAGATGCAATCGTCAGGTCTGATGATTGCGTCTAGCATGAAACAGACTGTCACCTCTAAGTGCCTTCTATGTTCACTTTTATATTTACACACGCTCTATCTCTGATATTGAGCACTTTATCCCATAAATATAGCACATTTTAAGAGTATATTTCTTCATATATATATATATATGCTAGCACAAAGTCATCATGTCCGAGGGCTTGGACATGCTGGCCTTGATTAGATCGTTGATGATGATAGATAACATGCCCTCTCCCAGGAAATCTAACTCAGGTTTGCTCAGCATAATTGCAGTATAAACAACAAGTGAACTGTGTGGATGTTGAACAAACACAAAAACGTTATATCACGGATATAACGCGGGAAGTACTAATGGGGTAATAAATCTTTCTACAATGGCCCACTTCCGTTACACTGGGGATCAAGACTCGATATTATTTACCCAACATGTGACATTATTATCGCCCATTATCTCTTGAACGTTACGTATTATTATTTTACCTCCATTAACTAAGGTACGGTGGAGTAATTGATAGCGGCTTGGATTGAAGAATTGGTGAGCCGAGTTCGAAATCCAGTCGAATCCACTGCATTCACTTACGTGCTAAAACCCTTGGGAAAGGTTTGAATCATCTTCTCCCCAGCTATGGGTAAATAGCAGGACGGATTGATTTCAATAGCCTTGGGTGGCAACTGGTCAAGAAAGCAACCTACTGCGGGAAACAATCTGCCTCGTCAGTAATGTATCGTAAATATATGATCACCTAAGCGTATGTCACGCATGACACATAACTGACTGAAGCTATATACATAAAACAGTTGAAACCTAACCTGAACAAAATAAACTATGAAATCTCCACAAATATCCTTAAATGCCTATAATTAGTAACAGAAGCCATTGGTTCATACCAACGGCTTTCCATACTCAATACTCATCGGATTCACTCTCTCGTGGTCATGTGTGAGGTCATGAGCTGTTGTGCTATTTTCGCTTTCAGCTTCTTATTTGCACGTGTTTGCTTGGAAATCATTCATGTAAACAAAACAGACTATCATCAATTTCTTGTTCGTGTATTGCTTAATATATTGTGTAATTGTCATCTTTGATAATGGCTTATGTAAGCCGAAAGCTTAGATTGGATTAAAAAAAATATGTATCAATATTGTGATTTTCTTTCATTGTTTAATGATAATGTTATTAAGCTTATCAGACAATATGAAAAGAACTTACATAAAATAAATAGACAACACTTGTCTATATTATTTAATGAAACATGTATGAATATATATATATATATATATATATATATATATATATATATGTATATATATATATATATATATATATATAACGTAGCGTAGTTCATTTGACATTTGTTACTCGTAGGTATTTTTAATTCTACTAGTAAACGGTGATATATTGTTAAGGAATAACAGAAGAATGATGATCTACTTCTAAATTAGTAAAATAGGAATCTATTTCGATTGCCAATAAATATTGCCGGTAGGAATCTGGTCTACGTTTCAGACTCCACGCTGACCCGTCGAATGAAATTATATAGTCTCGAATGATAATCGACAGAAAAGGATGAAAGGATTCGGAAATATACTCATATTTAATCAACCTATGATCGATATATTTTATCGACTTTGTTCATTCTTTTAATTTTATCTGGAAGTGGACATTTTCCCACTGAGATTCATTTACGAATTGACAGGAAAATAAACTACTGTCAAACATTTTCACATTTGATTTGAAAAGATTTCTATTAAAGATATTATTCGTTGAATTGGACGTTTTATACTGTCTGAATTGTTCACAAATATCTAAAATGTTTAATAATGTCTAAATTAATATAATTCAATCCTGCTGAAAAAAATAATTTGAAAAAAATATATTGAAAACTCAGAATTTTTTCAAAATATTCAAGCACATTAAAAATATTGATAAACAGATGATGAGCATCGACAATCGTCTATTTTCCAGCAAGTAGTTTCGCAAACCAGTTAAACAAAGTTCAACAATTGTATGCATACAAACACGGCACAAACACATTGTTCCACCGACCAGATATCTTCACCACACGAAGCGTTTTTATTCCTGTTTACGTCAATGAGAAAAACCTATTCAAGTATACAGAGTACTTTATTAATGGCGTATCATGTTATGGTCTCGGGCGTTGGTAAATGAAGCTAAGGAATTTTAGGCTTGCTGTAATATCACGTTGAAACGCCGGTTCCCGCACGATCACCAAAATTGTGTAAGGTTGGGCCCGGACAGTAACTAGATAGGTGGCATCTAAAAAAAAAACAAAAAACTATGTCATGCAAACTTAGATGTGCGGATGGTGTTAAGGAAAATGATTCGGAATTTGAAATCAGAGACCCATTCGGGTTCGTTATAATCAATGAAACGCAAATCAGAGAGCCGGTCGTGTTCCTTATATTCACTGACACGGAAATCAGAGAGCTCGTCTGATTCGTTATATTCACTGACACGGAAATCAGAGAGTCGGTTGGGTTCGTTATACTTACTGACACGGAAATCAGAGAGCCGGTTGTGTTCGTTAAATTCACTGACACGGAAATCAGAGAGCCGGTCGGGTTCGTTATAATCACTGAAACAGAAAACAGAGAGCCGGTAAGGTTCGTTATATTCATTGACAAGGAAATCAGAGAGCCGCTCGTGTTCATTATATCCACTGACACGGAAATCAGGGAGCCGGTTGGGTTCGTTATATTCACTGACAAGGGAATCAGAGAGCCGGTTGGGTTCATTATATCCATTGACACGGAAATCAGAGAGCTCGTTTTGGTTCGTTATATTCACTGACTCGGAAATCAGAGAGCCGGTCGTGTTCATTATATCCACTGACACAGAAATCAGAGTGCCGGTTGGGTTCGTTATATTCACTGAGACGGAAATCAGAGAGCCGGTTGGGTTCGTTATATTCACTGACATGGAAATCAGAGAGGCGGTCGGGTTCGTTATATTCACTGAGACGGAAATCAGAGAGCCGGTTGGGTTCGTTATATTCACTGGCACGAAAATCAGAGCCGATTGGGTTCGTTATATTCACTGACAAGGAAATCTGAGAGCCGGTCGGGTTCGTTATATACACTGACACGGAAATCAGAGAGCTATTCGGATTCGTTAAATGCACTGATATGGAAATCAAAGAACCAGTCGGGTTCGGTATATTTACTGACACGGAAATAAGAGAGCAAGTCGAGTTCGTTATATTCACTGAGACGGAAATCAGAGAGCCGGTTGGGTTCGTTATATTCACTGACACGGAAATCAAAGAGTCGATTGGGTTCGTTATATTCACTGACAAGGAAATCTGAGAGCCGGTCGGGTTCGTTATATACACTGACACAGAAATCAGAGAGCATTTCGGGTTCGTTATATTCACTGACACGGAAATCAAGGTACCAGTCGTGTTCGTTATATTCACTGTCACGGAAATAAGAGAGCCAGTCGGCTCGCTATATTCACTTACACGGAAATAAGAGAGCCAGTCGTGTTTGTTATAATCACTGACACAGAAATCAACGAACCAGTCGTGTTCGTTATATTCACTGAGACGGAAATAAGACAGCCTGTCGATTTCGTTATATTCACTGACACGGAAATCAAAGAAAAAGTTACATTCCTTATATTCACTGTACGGGAATCAGAGGGCAAGACGGGATCGATATATTCACTGAAGCGGAATTCAAAAACAATCGAGTTCGTTATATTAACTGACATGGAATTAAGAGAGCAAGTTGGGTTCGTTATATTCACTGACAAGGAAATCAGTGAGCCGGTTGGGTTCGTTATATTCACTGTAAGGGTATCAGAGAGAAAGTCGGGATCGTTATATTCCCTGTCACGGAACTCAGAGAGCCAATCGAGTTCGTTATATTCACTGACACGGAAATTAGAGAGCCAGTCGGGTTACTTATATTCAGTAACACTGTAATCAGCCAGCCAGTCGGGTTCGATATATTCCCTAACTCGGAAAAAAAATCTTATACTCTAAAAATATTTACTGGCTGTAAATAACCTCCAAAATTAAAAAAAAGAAAATCAATCAGCTCATAATATCTACACAGTTATGCACGGCGTTGTAATGGACGGCAGTTCGAATTGAGGAATTAGAGTAACGAGTTCCACATACAATAGATTTTATTAGAATTATTATTAGAAAAATAAATAAAATAAAAAGTTATTTGAAATTTGCATTTGGATTCGAAAGTAAGTCATTTATCAAGGGCGGTGACTCTCGTATTTTAGCGTTAAAAAACACCGAGTTTTGTATATTAACGTAATCAATAACACAGATTATAAATGTAATTTAATGGTGCAAAAATAAGTAAATAAATAAATAATTGGTCTGGACTATATATCTGTAATTACATTATATTCGCACACACACACATATATATAAGGTTTAGAGAAATCTATCTAAATTGGAAATAGAAAATATCTAAATTGTGTTGAAATATTGTCATATAGCACATAAATGTATGGAATCCTCCGTTTATATAAATAAGCGGAGTTAGCATTCGTTTCATTGCCATGTCTATGTTCGTGTAGTAAAGCTTCTATTTCATTACTTACTACGATTTTGTCTTCCTTATTTATTTTCTGTCTGTTATCTTGAAATCTATATCGAAAGAAATACCACAAATATTACTTGAAATTTTGATTCTAAAAATTGGTTCTCTATGACTTGCCAAACATATTTCTCGTCAGTATCCATCTTGTATATTTTTAATTTACCATTCCTCCGTGCATTGACTATTCCTGCCATATCTGCTCTTGTGTCATGGCTATATATCTCGAGATTCTCGAAAAAGTCCAAAGAAATGTCTGTTACTGCATCGGTCCTGATCTAGCATCTCGACGTCGGTCATTCTCTCACCGCCGTGACGTCCTTTCCCTCTGTCCTTTCTATGGATATTTTCATGGCAATTGTTCTCATGGGATTTCTTCCTTGATTCATCTACCGCATGGATTTAAGCGTTCTACTAGATTGGCCACGAGGTCACATCCTTTTACTATTGAAATAGCTAGGGGCAACCGGAAGTTCTATTAATATAGTTGCTTTTCTCACCTGCGGAACTCTCTTTCACTTTCTTGTTTCCTTGCCATCTTGGCAATTTTCTGTCTGTCTGAAACCTGTACTTGTATTGTCCTTTCTCCCCGCTGAAGTCTTCTCATTCTCTCCCATTCACAGAAACCAGTTGTATCTTAACAACATTATCACCTTGCATGGAGTTAAATGATTAAAGTAAGCTATCGTCAGTATTATTCTCATCCATTTCTTATGAAACCACAATTAAATGCCGGAAAGATTTGACCTTTCTCCTTTACATTAGAGTGTTTCTAACCGCCTTTAAAATAGGTGTTGACGAGGTTAGTCCGGCAGTGCAATATCCTGCAGTTGTGGGATTGCCCTACTTGTCTACCAAACCACCTTTGCTGACGACAGCTAGATGGTATTTCCAAAAGCATTATACAATAAAATAATACAGAAGTTTCATTTATTATTTGCCTTTACTCACAGAATCCCCTTGATAGGATGTGTTTCGTTCACCCTTTGGGAGACCTTTCAATACCTAGCGAACAACTTGTCGCATTGAACAAAACCCAGAATACCGCACAATGGTCTCAACTTAGTTGGCAGCAATTAAACAACTGATTTGTTTTTGGTGGTTCATCAATGCTTTGTAGGTCATTTAAAATCGAATAGTATTTCGCTTAGAGTACCCTGCGTTCTCAAGCGGTCTTCCATACTTGACAGCAAAGAGGCTTATCTAACCATGGCGATCTTTATTTAAAGCCACGTCATCGTGTTTCCCTGGCCAAGATCTGGAATTCTATCTCAATTCTCGTCGTTCCACTGGGATTGAAGCCTTTTAGTTTCAGTTTTGGCTTTGCGGTTGTTCGCTGCTGTAGAAGGTCGAAGAAAAGAAGCATATTACACTGGGCAACACGAGTTTTTGGTGCCAAGAAACAAAATACATTCCATTGCTAATTTGATGGTGCTGATTCCGAAAATGACCTTAGTTTTCCATGGTTTGCTACCATTTTTGTTGTACTGAAATTGCTCATTATTTGGAAAAAAGATCAACTTACGATTTTGGATGCCCGCAAAATTTAGTTAATAAAGGTAGTAGAAACCCATCACTTTTCAGGTAAGTCGAGCAATTTATGTCAGCCACCTTATGAGAAGAGAGTGTTTTTGAGTAAAACCTTTTAAAATGGAAGTATCGAAGTTTTCGAATTGATCGCCAAAATTCACATTAAATGATAATCGGTCATAAGAATTGACACAAACATACGGACCCAAAAGATATTTATATACACACTCTTTTCTCTTATTCACCACTTTTGTATTCTTTGCTTTTAGACAATAAGTTGAGGTTAATTGAACGTAATTGTTTGTCTAGTCATGCTTAATCAGTTTGAGGGAATTCCAACGCATCCAAATCCTATCAACACGTTGTATCATTTCTGAAACACGCTTTAGGACTCGGAATGGAAATGATTGCAGTCTTCATCCTTTTCTCATCAGAAGTAAATCAGTAACCTTGTTTGAGTTTGAAAAACTTAATGGTGTCCTCGGGTGAAAAACTTGTTCATCCACAGTGAAGTGGGGAATCTATAAACCCATAATATAAGCAATTTCAAATGGGCGTTCAAACAATCCAGAGCATTATCAAGGAATGTCGACACTGTGAAATTCAGCTCCTAGTACCCACGTTGAGATACACCCCTTATATATATATATATATATATATATATATATATATATATATATATATATATATATATATATATATATATATATATATATATATATATATATATATATATATATATATATAAGACACGATGAATTACTGTAAACTGATTATTCAAATCTCCCAAAATTTCTGTCGCTTGTATATATCCTTGCTTGATCCAGCTTCTCATGCTCTGCAGTGAGCGGCTTGGCAAAAGAAGACGAGGTTTTTCGAATAGTTGGATGAATATCACCACGGAATTTAGTGAGTAGCGGCGCTATACCGAGTCTAGTCTTCTTCGTCACCGGTCTGTTGGTCGAGTGGTATGACGCTTGTGTTGTATCGTAACGGTCCGGGTTCGATTCTCGGTAGTGGATGCGCACTACTAATGAAACCCAAATAGGAAGAAACTGCATTCTGTTGAGGATACTTCTAGACTCCATGAATTACTATAAAAGGATTATTCGAATCCTCAAACATTTCTCTCATATATATATATATATATATATATATATATATATATATACACTACACTGAACATATGAGGAACGGCGAAGTCTTAGGGAAAATGGAAAGAAAAAGGATACCATCAGGAAGAGACGAGTGAAATAGCTAGATCATATATTTAGAAAAGAGCGCTCGGAATATTTGATATTCACAGGACACATCCAAATCAAGAGGAGCAAGAAAAACAAAGTACCTAGCTATCGTGAGTAAAAGGATCGCGGAGTAAGTTTTACGGAGATAACAATAAAGACAAATTTTATTAAGAGCTACAAAGGACAGGAAATAGTAGAGAGCCGAGATCGCTTACATTCTGAAGAGTCACGGCACATGGAAGAATTTATTCTCGAAGTTTTTTTTTTTATTTCATCTACGCTTTTTGCTAAGAAGAAGATTGGGTGTGTTTGGTGGAGTTACTGATATATTTAATATGCACACACACACACACACACACACACACACACACACAGAGACACACATACACACACACACACACATATGTATATATATATATAAGCGCATCGAATTTGTTGCGCCTCGCTCCCGATAACCGTTACGCATGACGTCACCCTAGACTATTCCATATTTTTAGCTTTTTAAAGAATACCAGGATGTAGAAAATGAATTCTATATGCAACACAGGCGCCACATAGGTTACTGAAAATGACCGAGGGGGTCGAAAGAATATGAACAAATCAACAACACAAAAAAGAACAGTTTAACCACGACATTGATACCAATACGCAAGAAACTATTCGAAAATTGGAAACCCGAATAAGAAATTAAACAGATAGACTTTGTCGGCCCTTCTTAATGAAACCTATTTGGACGTATGTATATATGAATATTCATGCTGAAGCTGAGAAATGCACAATGGCAAGAATGACGTCGAAAAGAATCGTGTTGGGCTATAAAAAACACAAAAACAAAAAAAAATTCAATAAAGTTATTTTAAGGGTAGTGATATGAAGTTCCCTGAAAATGTCGCCACTGAATTAGTTCTAATATGTAATCAATATGGTCGTATTTATCTCAGTATGACAGGCCTAAAACATCCTAAAGACGCCACGCACAGGTAGAAATCCTTTACTATACATTATCCGGCATATCTACATTCGAGAGTGGAAAAACAAATGTGCCTCATTTGATGAACTAAAACGACATTTGAAAGTTTCATATTTTTAATTGAGCTATTAATGTATAACGACTGCAACGGAGTCTAAACTATGCTACCTATTGCACAAGACAATTTAAGACCCTGGTAGAATAAAAAAAAATACATTCGCGTTGAGGATAAGATCAATCGATATCATTGCTCGAAATCGATGTATAAGTGACGAGACATCCTAAGAAACAAAGTAAGAATTTCTTACCTGCTAAGAATTATTCCATACAGAATAAAATATTTATTAATTTCTTATAAGTGACGAGACAACCTAAGAAATAAAGTAAGCATTTCTTATAAGTGACGAGACAACCGAAGAAATAAAGTAAGCATTTATTACCTGCTCAAAATTATTCCGTACAGAAAGAAGTATTTAGTAATTTTAGTTGAATCATAGATCAATTCTTTACTTATAACTATTTTAATTGACACTTGAAATGTATAAGTAGCTAATCCCCTTTTAAAATCTGTATATCTGATACGCATAATTTAATTAACTGCAATGTCTTTCGGCAATAATCCAATGTGACAATTAGAAACAAAATAAAGACTAATTTTTGGTGGATTCTAAAGTCAGTCAGTACGCATAGCATCGAATTTGTTGTGCGTCTCATTTTGTAGAAAACGACATTTTTACATGCTACTGAACATTTTTTTCGTAAGCTTTGCAAAAGCATTCTACATAGGACACACACACACTATATATGTATATATATATATATATATATATATATATATATATATATATGTGTGTGTGTGTGTGTGTGCGTGTGTGTGTGGAAAGATTCTCAGAATTAATCTATAGAAAAAGACAATATGTATAAAGGTAAAAAGACAATAGGAAAACTGTTTATAAACAATACATTTTTGTAGATATTTTGTTTCAATAAATTCATTTTGTTTTTGGCTTGAAAATGTCCAGATTGAAAGAAAGGAGTGCTAAAACTACACATATCTTTTCCTGTATATATATATATATATATATATATATATATATATATATATATATATATATAAGCAAGGTGGCAATGCCATTAGTAGGCAGGAGGTTACAAGGAGTAAAAGTGAAGGAGAAGACAGAGTATAGAAAAGACTGTGGAAAGGAGAAAAGATGAACAAATGTCAGTCGTTATATTCTGTCTTCTTGATTATTGTTCTCGCTCGTCAATGCTTTTCTTTTTCTCATATTCTTTTAAAATCACAAACCTCTTGCGTCTTTGTATATTTATTGCCTTGCTTGTGTTGAAATTATTAAAAAAACGCTAAGATTCCAGGCTCAGAGAAGAAAAAATGTTAATCAATATGGCAAAGCATGGATCCATTTCTCCCTAACTCATTGTGTTAAATAACTGTAGCGTTGGGTAACAACTAATCTAGGAGTAGAAAAATCGCTTTTCAAAATCGTTAAGAATTGTACGAGCAACTACTTCAGAATCATTCACAAGAACACGATATTTAAAAAACGGAAGTTGTGGAGAGCCATGTATGCCCTACATATTGATGGAATATAGATAAGAAAGTGAACATAATTATAATGGATTCTTTCTTTGAAATATACACTTACTTATAATCATAATTCCTTTTGTAAAATAGGCTTAAGATGACATCACGTTGAAGTCACCGGTTCCGGCACGATACACGAAGTTAAGCAATGTCGTACCTGGTCAGTCACAAGATAGGTGATCGCTTGAAAATACTAGATGCTGTAAGCTCGGATGTACCGGTGATGTATGCAATGTAATGGCTCGGAAGTGTTAATCGAAGAGCCGAGTTCAAATTCCAGTTGGGTTCCATATCTTCACTTGCACACAAATACCCTTGGGGAAAGGTATGAATCCACCTTTTCTCCCCACAACTATGAGTTAATTAGTATGTTTTTGTCCCAGAAACTGTTATTATCTTCAAAAAATAAAGTTGGGTACATAATATTTTTTATTTCTGCATAGAAAATTCTATATGCCGCTAAACAAAAAAAAACAAAACAACCAATCATCTAGTAAAATCTATGCTAATCAGTTTACGTTCAAATGTAAAAGGCTTTGAGACAAGTATTTCTCGAAAATTAAAAACATAACAAAACTATTTCTTTGCGTAAATTTATGTAATTGATGTCGAAGAACATTTTTTTAATTTACGTCATATATATATATATATATATATATATATATATATATATATGAATAAAAGACAAGAAGAAATACTATATTTAACCAACGCGTTCCGTTCTCTCAGAGACCTTATCAAGTCAAATGCAATGATTTATTTTGTAGCTCGTATACAAAGAGGAACTGTCATAGTTTTATTAAGGCATTTAAATTTGAGAATGTTCATGAACCACAAGATAAATATTTATTGTCTTTTTATTCACTTTCTTCCTTTACAAATACACTCTACCTGAAAATAATTTACGCATATATATATATATATATATATATATATATATATATATATATATATATATATAACTCAGAATTCAAAACCTGCGGAGGGTCGTTTGGGAACCTTGTGGCACTTAGTGCACCTGGTCTCTGTATTCGTCCCTTCAAAAAGTGTGGATGGCCCTGCACGAAACCTTCACCACTATAATCAAATCTCATGTGTCGGCGTCGGGCTCTCAGTTTCTAGGAACTGATCTGCTTGACCCTCATACGTCGAATTAGACGGGATAGTCGATGATATTATATATATATATATATATATATATATATATATATATATATATATATATATATATATATATATATATATATTATTTATTAATACTTTTATTTTATTATATTCATTAATTACAATAAGTCACTAACATGAGCTTAACAGCATTTATGAATGATTTGGGGATAAATATTCTTAATAATGAGAATGTAAAACAGGTTCTAGTCGATAGTTCTATGATGAAGATTCCTAATATAACAAAGAGGCTTTCTTCAGAGCCTAGACTATCATACATCTCTATAGAATTCCCCCTTTTCTAATATCTGTGAATTGCCTTAATTTCTTAGCCAAGATATCGAATTTTTCCCATTCAAGGCTTGTGAAATCAGTCTACCCTATTATTTAACCAATAGCTGGGGAGAGAAAAAAGTATTCCTGAATTCTACTTAATGGGAATTAGAAGCAACAGACTAGACTAGAATTTGAACACGACTGAACGGTTCTCCATTTCGAGACGACAAACATTAAACTAGTCTCATATTCGCTACTGAATGCAAATTATCCCCGATCTCTTTCTGAAAATACACATAATTTTCACCTTGAAGATGGTTTCAATTAGAATTTAATCACTTTTTGGCCAAACGGCATATAATAAAAAAAATATGATTAAAAAAAACAACTTTCCAGAAGTATTTTAGAAATATTAATAATTCTTTAAAACGAGATTTAAAAGAAAACCTTACATTTTATTTTCAGACAAATGAGAGGAAACAATTATCATATATTTTCTTGAGGCTTGATCAGTATTTACAAATCGCAATCAATCAAGTATTAATTAGAAGCAAGAGTCAGCGTGGAAGAGGACGATGGCGTCTCTGTTTGATTGGGATTTAAAAACTTTTACTAAGGAAACACTTCCGCTATTTGAAGAGTTCTAATTACTTCGAAACGGATTCTGTCTTGCTCTCCATCTCATTCTGTACATAATTGTAAATATAATTATTTATGCATGGCTATTGATATCGAATAGGTCTTACCTCTTTAACTTTCGAGAAGAGGAACGGGGTAACCTCGCCATACCCGATGCCAAAGGAACAGGCTAGCCACAATTCTGAGATGGAGGGGAGTAGCGACAACAGCGGAGAAAAATGGGCTAATTGAATAAATGAATGAACGAATTGTTGATATGGAAGTGTATCTGTGTATTATTGCATTTCTTTCTTTCTTTCTATGCCTTTACAATTTTTGATCACAGTAGTTTGAATTAATTTGTTTCAATTCATATCTATCTATCTATCTATCTATCTATCTATCTATCTATCTATCTATCTCAGTCTTTTCATATCTATCTATGTTTCTATCTATCTATCTATCTATCTATCTATCTATCTATCTCAGTCTTTTCATATCTATCTATCTATCTATCTATCTATCTATCTATGTTTCTTTCTATCTATCTATCTATCTATCTATCTATCTATCTATCTCAGTCTTTTCCTATCTATCTATCTATCTATATATCTATATATCTATCTATTGCTCTCTCTCTCTCTCCCTATATATATCTCAGTCTTTTCATATCTATCTATCTATCTATCTATCTATCTATCTATCTATCTATCTCAGTCTTTTCATATCTATCTATCTATCTATCTATCTATCTATCTATCTATCTATCTATCTCAGTCTTTTCATATCTATCTATCTATCTATCTATCTATCTATCTATCTATCTATCTATCTATCTATCTAGCTATGTATGTTTCTTTCTATCTATCTATCTATCTATCTATCTATCTATCTATCTAATTTATATCCATTTGTCTACCAACACATATAGTTAAGGGAACATTAACGCCCATAAACACAAAGGAAAATACAAGCCAACAGACGAATTTAATTCGGTCGTATTTTAAGAATTGTTATATAATAATCGATTGAAAAATCGACTTTTATTTTTATTATCAACTGAAGTCAGTCCCCTTTAACTCTAATCAATATCATAAAAGCTATATATAGTTGAAGTCAAATTATCCAAGCGATGACTTGTCCAGACGTAGACAACCTTAATCAGTTTATCACATATAGTTTTGAAGCACATTTTCGAATTAAATTCGCTGACATTTCCAAATAACAACCTGTCTGTGAATACTCCATCTCTCTCTCTCTCTCTCTCTCACACACACACACACACACACACGCACATAATCACACACGCACACAACCACATATATATGTATAATTGCATGCATATATATATATATATATTTATATATATATATATATATATATATATGTTTATATATATAGATATAAATGCGTGCATATATATATATATATATATATATATATATATATATATATATATATATATATATATATATATATATATACCAAACTTTAGCCCAAGTTGTTACTTTAGTTTCAAGCTCACGCGATCTACACACGTTTCGAAGATTTAGAATCCAGGTAGAGCTGAAATGTCCAGGACAGAGTAAGAATATAATATTTTACGATTTCTTTTTGAAATTGTAGGTTTTGAGGAATTGAATCGTTGTATATATATATATATATATATATATATATATATATATATATATATATATATATATATATATATATATATATATATGTAATCATTTATTTAAATATTATAACATAAATATGTTATAAAATCACTACAAAAATAGCCATTTCGTTTCGACACTTCCAGTGTCTTATCAAGTGATGATGATGAATGTAGAATAAATGGTTTTTAAAAGGTTCCAAATTCATTAACGGTCCTTCGTTAGGGGTAACGGTCCTTCGCTAGGGGTAAACTTCAAATAAGTCAGAATGACCAATCAAAACGCAAGCATATGGTGATTCAAAAAACCTGGCCACGAAGCAAGTTTATCACTGGGGGTGTGTGAAAGGGGTAGAGAGATATGGTTGAGCTAGACGCAGCACTTCGACTCCCTCCTCCCTAAATTCTTTTGAGGAAAGCCAGGCACCGACCCCAAACCTGTCAACGGAATTTGTGGGAGGGTGATAGGTCAAAAAGACACAAATAGAGAGAGAGGGATAAAGAAATTGTGATAAGGTGTCATTAGTTTTCTTTTGAATGGACGTTGTTTTTTCCTTTTACTTTGGGAATTTATAAATACCACAATTTTTTATATAAGTTTGAATGTTTAAACGGTTCAAGAAATTTAATTATATGTTAGTTAGAGTTTAAAAAAAGACGAAAAATAGATCTTTATTACCAGAAATTCTGGTATGAAATAGTTGATTAGAGAAATAGTTATAGAATTTACATTAATACACTACAGATGTTATTCTCAAATATAAGTTTACTTCTAGTTGTAATTCTACTCTGTATTGAGCACTCTTTAAAGAATAATAATTGTTGGCTATTGGAATGTACTCCGTATATACCAATCCTACACTTGGGTATATATATATATATATATATATATATATATATATATATATATATATATATATATATATATATATATATGTATGTATATATACTTGCAGACAATAAGACATTTTAATTCATGTCACTGTTTATTCTCATACTAATTTTTGTCGGAAACTTGACGCTAGGAATTATCATTATTAGATAAACTTGTTCTTCGGAACATCTTGCTTATGTCACTAGGAAGCAGGGTGTTACAGGGAGTGAAAGAAAATGAGAAGACTTTAGTGGTGAGAAGTCGGGTAAAAGACATTAAAGGAACAGGTTTAAGGAACACAGAATATGGTGATTGACGTTTAATTTACATTTTGAAGAAGAAAGATTTAGAATTAATCGTAACTAACACACACACACACAAACACACACACACACACACACACACACAAATAACAAAAAACAAAACAAAAAAAACAAACAACTTACAAATTGTTACCAGCTAAATTAACTAATATTAATGAAATCGAAAAAAAAGAAAATAATTTATCTAAGGACATGAAATCAACCAGTTATCTTACTGCGTGGCAAAACACATCCTAAAGTTACAGATTCGACGCAACAATCAATCATTTAATTAAGATAAATTCTTTTAGCGATTTTATTTTTCAGATGCGTTACTTCCTGGAAAATTTAGGTTTCGCACAATAGAAGCCCCGCTTTTTGGTTAGCAATTCCAAGAAATTGAAGGCATCGGAAAAGTCTGGGGAATTTATGAACTGTAAATCAGAATAATTCATTTATAATGGCAGTCAAGTTAACAATTCCAGAGAAAAGACAACCAAAGAATGATGACAGAATTATGCTATGAATTCATACAAAATAAATATATTATCAACAAATATAAATCCTTGAATCGCAATAACATTATGATGATTGATTGATAGATAATATATTTTTCTATGTAGCGCCGCTAATAGTGGAGATTTCATCCTGCTTTAAAATATATTCATATATTAAGGCTTTTTCAAATAGGCTTAGTGTCAGTTCGTTAGTTTACACCATTGGATTATAATGCTCATTTGTTATCAGCATTAATGTTGTGGGGCAGACCCCTTTTACACAAGATGGACTCGTCCAAAGTATACTTATACTGACAGAGAGAATACCTGCAGGTTGAGATACGTTGAGTCAGGGTGAGAGATACGGAGACAGTACACAGGGTGTTCACAGAGAGTTATACGAAAGTCCAGAGAGAGAGAGAGAGAGATAATTACGGCTTCACTTACAGAGACTTGTACATATACTTTCTAATAACCGGCATTCCTGGACTACTAATCTTCACTTCAAGTCTCTATTCTTACTTTTAATACACTTATTTTTCTATCTCAATTACTGGCGTTGTTTATTTATTTGTGCAGGATTCCATTCCCGGAATCCACAACAATTAATTTACGAGTGTGATAACGCTAAAGAGTTACATATTCTAGTTCAGTGGAAGAAACGAACAAGTGACACACAAGTGAATAAGACTAGAAAGGTGAAATTGATACGAAATATTGCCTAAGCATGTAAATTGGAATGGCAAACATATACACTCTTGTATTAAATAAAAGTTACAGTTGAAAAGTCAAAGTATATTACAAAGTATAAAGAGAGACACCTGAAGAAGCCCGGAGAGTAAAACGATCGAAATGTTGATAGCATAACGACACTGTCTTTTCCGTATATATTTGGGTTCTATAGCCTTGGTTGCCAACAAATCTACCACAGAATTATCGACAGCCGACTGCAGAAATTCTTCTGTCACGTCGATCAGGAATCGAAAAAAGACGTACACCACGCACATATATATGGATTATCGGCGTGGAAATATCCTTAGAAAAGGTATGAATCTATTATTTGTCCTCCAAGCTATGGGTTAAACAGTAAAACTTGCATAAAATGTCATCATTATCTCAAAAGTTTCTCATAATCCCAGAAACTTCAGTATTTAAATATCTGCATTTATACTTGATTCATGAGACACCTAGAATTTAATAAAATTACTATTCGAAATTTTCATGAAAGATTTCGCATTAAAAATTTGTGGATAAATATTAATGTGCCTTCTATTGATAGACTGATTTGATTTTTACGGCGTACCAACCTTTTTAAGGCTATTTAAAGCCAATATATTGGCTTTAAATAGCCTTAAAAAGGTTGGTACGCCGTAAAAATCAAATCAGTCTATCAATAGAAGGCACATTAATATTTATCCACAAATTTTTAATGCGAAATCTTTCATGAAAATTTCGAATAGTAATTTTATTAAATTCTAGGTGTCTCATGAATCAAGTATAAATGCAGATATTTAAATACTGAAGTTTTTTTTGGTTTCTTATTTAAGCAGTGTTATTAATATAGAGCCAACTTAAAATTTAAAGCTGTGATGCTACCTGTCCTTGCTGACCAAATAAGTGATGTCTTATAAGAAATAAGAGATATGATTATCTGCCCTTGGCAGTTTAAGTTTAGCCAATCAGCTTACAGATATTTATTGGTGCGCTTTTCTACCTGTTTTTTGAAGAACACTCACTCTTTAAATGAACATTTGCAGTGCCAACCTTCTCTACACCGTTATCTCCACAGAGTCCGTAGATGGCGAAACCATCGATTCTTTTTCAGCAGATAAGTTTGTTCCCAGGCACCATTGAGTTTGCAAGAACTTATTTGTAATGTTGCTTAATTCAACTTGTATAAATCAGGGGTCTGTCGCGTTCTATTCTTTATTTATTACAACGTCTGCATCCACGACGTGAAAATCTTATATAGGGCCCACTTCAGTTCCCCATAGTATTCTTTCAAGCGAATTGATTTAGCGATGTTCTATCCAAAATTACTCCGGCAACACGTGAATAATTTGCAGTTGCCATACCCTTTTGAGGGTTTGTTGTTTGTAAAGCTCTTAAGAGTTGTGGAAAAAAAATAATGATTCAGAATGTTTAAGTATTTTTCACCTGTAATGTTTCTGTCAACGGAGAAATCTTTTGCTGATGACAACCTTATACGGACATTGATCTTGGAGTTTCAGTAATATGTAGTTGTTCACTGTCGCAGATAACACGTTCGTTATTGTCTTATTTGTTAATTAAACATTCACTAATTTTCCCGTTTGTTTTTCATTTAGTTATGAATTCATTGTTTTGTATAATACTGTGCCCTTTAACAAATTAAACGATCATAGCTCTTTCTATATTTATTTCAAATACAATCTATAAATGTTCATGTTTTATTGGAAAATATAATAGCATGGTTTCTTATTACCTTCTCTGCGATTTTGAATTCACCGTTTTCTTTCTTCTAGCTTGATTATCAAAACTGTTATTTAAACCATATCTCAACGAAAAGTGACAGATGTGTAGTCAATTTAGTGCTATACGTCGTATACGCTAGGTCGTTCATCTCTCTTTCGATTCACGACTGACTAGACAGATATTTTTCCGCAGCGTGTTGCTTTTCTTTCTAGGGTAGACTGGTTGCCAACTAAGGCTATACCTTCCAGTTTGTCCTGCTATTCAATCCATAGGTGAGAGGAAGACGAGATAGATAGAGTTGTAGTAGTGACTTTATTTATGCTTCGTGCGATAGAAACGCTTTAGCTAAAGCCAGACAGGTACAAAATGTCAGTCTTTCATCTGTCAGATTAGCGATTCTTATATGGTTGTTTCTGAGAAGATTGCAAACGCTGAGATAGCGTTATTAAAATAAGTATCCCACAAGCAACGTGTCATGTTGCATTTGTTGTTTAATCACCAAATGTCCATTCTCGATATTTTCTGTAAGTTATTTGAAATGGGTTTCCGAGATTACGTGTGTTTAAAAGGAAACTGATTTATAAAGTCTAAATTTTAAGATGCTTTTACCAATTCAACTGAACATGAGAACTTTTGTTTTATTTACTGCAGTTTTTCTTTTACACAACGTGAGTAGCAATGAAACAATTTTGGATCATTTAAAAATGCATTTTTGCTTAAAACAAAGAGATTAATACATAATTATTTTTTAAGAAGAGAAATATTGGTAAATATACCGACTCCTAAATGAAGTTTTATCGTATATCTAAGACAATATGGCAGTTCAATTGTTTTCGGTCTGCAGTCAGTATTCTTGCATTCTGGCCAACTTGTAGGCTTGAAGTGCGGGTTGTATAACGGATATCGGTGCTGAAAGTGGAATCAGCGAACTTCGTTTAAATTCCAGGCGATTTCGTTGCGTTTACTTTCGTACCACTCAGTCGGTTATGTGCCATGCGTGATACACACTTAGGCGATCATCTATCTTTCGATACATGACTGACGAGGCAGATTTTTACCCATAGCTGGAGAAGAGGATTCATACCTTTCCCAAGGGTATTAGCACGTAAGTGAATGTAATGGATTCGACTGGAATTCGAACTCGGCTCTCTGATTCCTCAATCCGTTATCCATTACTCCACCTTCGCTACTGCTTCATGTAAAATTTTGTAGCAACCTATCTGATAGAAAGAAAGCACTAAATTTCAAAGCGAGGCGGAAAAAACTGGAAACCACTCCCCTATCTTTCTCAAGAACGCATGTATAGTCATTGTTAATAAACTAAATCTTGTGGAGATTCATGGTCGCCTAAAGGGGATTGTACTAAAAAATAACCTATATTCGGATTTCTGAGTAATGTAACGGTTACCCCTGCGAAAAGTCGAGTCAGCGAGCCGAGTACGAATTCCGGGCTAGTCTGCTGTATTCACTTTCGCAAAGTTACCGATGGGAAAGGCATGACACCCACTCTTCCCTCTAAGTACTTTTTAGTGTTGAGTAGCAGTCTAAGAAGGAAAACTCTGTATACCATTATTTACACTATTTATATTCCATACTGTTGAGATGACGACATGACACCAATCCACTATCTTTTTTACAAGAAGCCTTATCAATTCATAGAAAACGGAGAAAAATTATCTGTGTAGGGCCAGGTTCTCTTACTTTCTGAATGAAGATGCCATTTTTAAACATCTGCTTTTGTACACAGCTCGTTTACCAGTATAATCGTTTAAGTAAAAGAACAATTTCACACATGCATATGGTGATATTCTAAGCGTAGTTTAGTGTTGTAGAGTTACTTTCCGCAGTGGAAACTGTATTTGGACTAAATTCGGTCCCTAAATAGGTCCAACGTACAAAAACGTTAGGAACTTGTTATAAGTATTACGCAGAGTAATCTAGTTGTGGTAGCTGACTACTTTCGTATTCGACTCCCAGTCGACCCTCACTGACTCCTACTTATATTAGGTGGGAGAGTCTATTATATATAGACTAGGTGTGTTTCACCATACCACATAGATATGGCACAAGGCCGAAAAAATAGGGCCCCCAATGATGATGGAACATACTATTCAGTAGTAATTGATTTAGCGAGACAAGCTTATTAAACACTACACCACGTTGAGGCACCCCACGCATACATATGATATTCAAAACCCCGACGATTGTAGCTCTCCATTACTTCCGGTCTCGCGAAACTCTAAGCTAAGTATGACACTTCTCTTTCTCTTCGCCGTGCTATCCATTAACTGAAACTCATCACTTGTCTGACATTTGTTCTCTGTCCTCCTCACCTCCAATACGCCATACGGGTGTTATATTTTCCAAGCTCTCTTTCTTCATAATGTGTCCCAGATATTTCAAATATCTTTAATATTATGGAAATTTTGCATTTGGCGGTTTAATATGTACACATTAAGGTATTTTAAAGTAAACAGTCACTTTTATCGGAATTATGTAACTGAGAGAATATTATATATCGAGTGTAACAGCAAAATTGTCCAAATCGTATAACAGCATAATTGTCCATCACACAATATTTTTAATTGAGTTAGTTTTTGTCCAGGTTTTTAGATAAGACGTTTAACCATCTTGTCAACATTTTTCGTGAGAATCACTGAAAAACCCTCTGGGTTATACAGCTAGAAAGAGAGCAGATTGAAATTGTTCTGTGTCAACCCCACCATCTTCCAAATTGAACAATGGTGAGAGGAAAAAGATTTATTCAGGCCTTCAGTAATGGTACCAGCATTCATACTATGGCTTCTACAAAATCCATTCAAGAACCATTAAGAAAATGGTGAATAAGTTTAAAAAAGAGGGAACAGTAGAGAGGAAGACTGGATCAGGAGGTCAAAACAGGAAGAGGAATTATCATTTCCACTTAGAGCTAAATAGAATTAGAAAAGATCCATCTCAATCTATCAGACGTTTGAGACGCGAGAAAGGATTTTCACCTATGGCAGCCCAAAAAGCAGTGAAAAAAGACTTGAAAATGAAATCGTACGTGAAACATGTGAGGTATCTTGTTGCTCCAGAACAGAAAGTCAGAAGGTTAGAGAGGGCGTAGATCATAAGTTGAAAAATGATCTTGGAACAATACACACACACACACACACACACACAGATACACACAGATACACACACACACACACACATATATATATATATATATATATATATATATTGATATTGAGCACTTTATCCCATAAATATTACACATCTTAAGACTATATTTCTTTATATATATATATATATATATATATATATATATATATATATATATATATATATATAACTTTATTACAATCCTTCATGAGCTTCTTATCCTTAGCTGTGATTAATTTATGATGAGCACGTTATTTTCGTTTATGATCGATTTCATTACGATTCTTTTGTTAAGCTTGGAGAGTAATTATACATTCTTATTGCTCAAAGTAGAGTCCAGTCGTGTTATTAAAAAAATCAGAGAATACCAGTCAGATATCTTTAATCTTTTCTAAGATCCAACGGGTCAGAGTTTAATCGAACAAATGGCAATTAAGCTTTAAGAAGGTTCGGATAATTTTGCTGTTACACCTGGTAGATTGCTATTCAGATCAAGGTTTTTTTATCATTTCACCCCGAGCAAGACTATAAAGTCGTTATGATTCCAAGGGTTAATGAGTTTTAGAGAATAGTATGGAAAAGCAAGATTATTAAGAAGAGAGAACAATCAAATAATAAGAAAGAAGACAGAAGTTATACGATTGACATTGAAGTACTACGAATTACTACTAGTAATGAAGTCCTACACTTAAATTAATAATTCGTAAAGCCTCAATATCAACGAAGATAGTGCATCAGGATAATTTCTTGAAGGCACAGGGAATCTACATTACGGCGGTGGGAAAGTGACTGAAGCCGAGATGTCAGATCAGGGCCAATAATATTGCAAAATATTCTTTGCATTTTATCAAGTATCTCTAGATATATAGTAGAAGCACCAGACCAGATGTGATAGCAATATTTAAAATATCTTCTTCATGTATATGACTTCACACTCAGTAATTCTGAAGTTTGAGTACTCGGATAGATTATTCAATATTCATTTTCATAGTTTCTACATTTTCCCTTTTTTTCCAGAGGATGTGACATTTTAGCAATGCCAGTGCCAGATATATATTCGATAGTACGAAACAACGTTTTAATCCACTGGGCACTATATCTCTTGAACCAATAATTTAGATTGTAATATATATATATATATATATATATATATATATATATATATATAATTTAAATAGATATAAATATAAATATGTGTAAATATTTGAAAATATATGTGTAAGTATTGATATATGAAAATACACAGGTACCTGTGTATGTTGATACATGTGTATGTGCCTATGTGTGTAATTGCACATGTAAATGAACGTATGTATATGTGAGATTTACATACGTGCATGTGTGGTATGTATATATATATATATATATATATATATATATATATATATATATATGATAAAACAAAATCTTTAATATTCCCTTCAAATATTACTCCATCTTAATATAAAACCTAAACTTTAAGTAAATAAGTTTACCCATCTAAAAATAGTTACAAATTACATTCATGAATTAGATTCAAACTGATGGAGATGTTACCTTAACAATCATTTACAATATTAAAAGATTACTATCAGCAAACTGTTATATTTTAAATAAAATTTGTAATGTATATTCTATGAATATGTTTTTAAATATTCTATTTAACTCATATTAAATCCCTAAATTATTTGTAAAAGAGTTAAATTTTAAATTGCTAGCAAGCATCAAATTAATTTCTTCGTGGATTTTTTAAACATTTAAACTACTATCAAACATTAAAATCTGTTTTCTTACATAAATTGCTAAAAATATACCATCCCTCCTCTTTCTTGGTAAAACCTATTTACAGCTTCTTTCTCTTTGCTTCCCCTTTCTTTCTTTTTCTTTTTTCGCACTTCTCCCCCTTCCCTTTCAATATATCACTTCCGTTAAGTTAACCGATTAAATAGGTCAATGTCTGGTTCCTCCTCCCCTAATACTAAGTATGATAGATAGAAATATTAAAATAAACCCTCTCTAAACTCGGTCATGTGTCTCACACCACTCCTCACTACCCTCTCCGTTAAATTACATAAACTTAATACTACCCGTCAAAAGTGTGAATTTTCATTTCATTTTTCGTTTCACCTTTTGGAAGTGATGTCTGATGATCCAGCATCCTTTAAAAGGGCTATGGTGAAATAAATTATTACATGGAGCCTTAAAGTGGTCTGTTTTTCTTTAAATTATTAGATTTGAATTTACATTGAGCTCTCAGGATTTCATCCCCCTTCGGACTTCCCATACGGATTACCAAATTTTTCGTAACTTAACTATGTACATATATATATATATATATATATATATATATATATATATATATATATATATATATATATATATACACACGTCATTAGATTCTGTAAGCGAATATTCATTACAAAAATACTTGCTGAGTCACTGGCATTGGTCTATATCTGGATTCGATGACGTTGATGAATATGTAAACTCCTAAATAATTTGTAAACAAATTGAATTTTTAAAAACTTAAACATATCTGGCTCACAGGCAATTTCCTGTTAAATTCCCAGCTCTGGTATTACTGATAGATATATATATATATAGACTAGTCCAAAGGCAGAAACGGACAAAGCGGCCCAAAGGTGCATACGATTGGTAAGTATTAATTATATGTGTTGTCTCCCTTAATAACAGAAAGCGTAGTGAGTACAATCTCTCGATAAAACAAAGAATGCAGTTTGAAATTTTAAGAAGGTTTAGTGGATGAGATGGATAAGGGACACCATGGTGAATATCACGGCTGAGTATTAACTGATAGGAAATAGATTTTAATCATGGTATTCCTAATACCATGACAGTAAAATCAAGCAGATACAGAAATTTAAAGTTTTGGTTTACCCCTGCTGTGGCTTGGTGTTGAACTCACAACTCTTTTGTGTCTAGTCACTGGATCTCACGAACGTCTTTATCCACTGAGCCATGGAGATTTGAGTTAAAGGGAAATAACCGAGACATCCAGAAGAGGCATGTCACGTGGAACTAGAACAATCTCCCCCGGTGGACGAAATAAACTGTTTGGTTCGAAATTCCAATCACTTGAAGCAGACCGGAGCGTACAGCGGCCGAAACGTTGTGAATATGACACTGAAGATGAGGATAACAGTCCGAATAATATAAATAATGCGAATAGGGGAATTTATTAATATTTTCTCAATATATTCTATTCTTCATTCTTTTGCTCTACCTAAGATTCGAACTACAAATTAGAGATGCCAAAATCAAGTATGAGCAGGAGTTTAAATATCTGATAGGCCTTTTAACAAAGGATGGGAAATGTGACACAGCAGTCCGAACAAACATTTGATTAGCGAAAGTTGCCTTACAAAAGCTAAGCAGACTACTAAAAAAACAAGAAAATGTCATTAGAAACAAAGAAAGCAGTTATGAACTCTTATTAAATATCAGTCCTGCTATATGGTAGTGAATGCTAGCCAATTTTCTCACTGATGAAGGTTTGGTTTGTTTTACGGCATATCAACCTCAATGGGTCATTTAATGCCGACAACTATTTTTTTTCTGGTAATATTTTTGTTTTGTCAAAAATCCATATCTGTTAATACTTTTTTTCTCAATAATGTATAGCTGGTAATATTTTTTCAAACACGTATAGCTGGTATTATTATTTTTTCAAAAACGTGTAACTGGTAAGATTACTTTTTCAAAAACATACAGCTGGCAACATTATTTTTTCAAAAACGTATTATCAGAGGTCTTGCTATTGGACGTAGTTTATCGTCTTGCCCAGCACGCGGATGTAGTTTATTGTCATACGCAGGAATAGATCTGGATTTGGGGGTTAACTATTTGTCCATAGATGGGACCCTAACAGGTGCTACCACTACGTATCAGGGTAGACCCGGGAACACCAGTAATTAAGAGGTGGTTCCACGCTCCTCAAAACCTTCTGATCAGAGGCCTTGCTGTTCGACGTAGTTTATCGTCTTGCCCAGGACGCGGATGCAGTTTATCGTCATACCCAGGGCGGACTGATGAAGGAAAGACTGCAGAAACATTCTGAGAATATCGTGGACGGTGCGCGTACGAAGCGAGGATCTCTTACGAGAAATGGAAAAAAAAAGGACACATGAAAAGGGCACCGGAATAGACAGGTGAAATGACTTGAACACATAATAAGGAAAGTGAGCTTGGAAAATTTGACACTCACAGGACGAAAGCAAAAGGGAAAGGTATCGGGCCACCTCCCTGGCTAATTTGTGTGAATGAATGGCGGAGTAATGGATAGCAGCTCACATTGAGGTATCGGAGAGCCGAGTTCGAATTCCAGTCGAATCCATTACATTCACTTACATACTAATAACCTTGGGAAAGGTATGAATCCTCTTTTTCTCCGTCCAGCTTTGAATAAATAGCAGGACAGACCGGGTTCTACAGAAACAGGTCTAGGAGAACACCTGAATTCAGAACCTGATCTTCCAGATTGGGGGTTGTGTAGTCGGCTAACAACCTAATCAATTAAAAACATATACTGGCTTGTTATAAAAAACCCCGCAAGATATCGCCCTATGTTCCTCAAGGAATTTAAAGGCTAGAAAGAGTTTTATGGCGGAAGTAGTAGGAGGAATGGTAAAAAGTTAAACGTTAATAAGAACTACAAAAGATAGGAAGTTGTGGCGGGACATGATCGCCCATGTCCTGAAGAGACCCGGTAAATAGAAGAAGAGGAAGAAGATCTATACGGAAACTGTAAACAAAACTGCCCAATTTTATATCAGTTAATAACGGATTTACCAATGTATGTTTAAGCAGTTCGTGAACAGGCGAAAGACAAATCGAACTGTTTACTTTATATCTCCAAGTATACGAAGATGGCTGATGTCGACGCTCACTTTGTGAAAATAGAGTCGCATTGCTTTGGGCTGTCAGCGAGATACACAAAGCCAAAAACACAGCGTCTGTACGAAAAATCTCTTCCGTCTGAAATGATGCTGTTTCTACGGTAGAACTAGTTTGAGCATGCTTTTGCTACAGTAACTTCCCACGTTTGGTATAGATCGATGCAGACGGCCGAAACATATCGATCAACCTTCTGGCAGGACAAGCAAATGCTGAGGTGCAACTACTTTGCGACTTATCGATTTCAACTTTCTATTGAACGAGCGCACATCAAATACAGAGTTTTTAACTCGCGAACGGCATAAACTCGTGAGACGTGATCAGAAGTTTGACGGTTTAATAATATGATATTCGTACTGTTTAAGTATCATGACTTGCTCAAGTAGTGAGGCTATTAGAATGTCGGCAACGTTCCTCCGCTTAACTGAACAACCTGCTTAAATCCAAATATTTCTAGTCTTACGAATTTTGCCTTGCAATCGAGTTAGACGAATAACTGAAAAAGGACGTAATGATACGAAAATTTCGCTACTTTTCTCTTGCTATTTCTCTCTCTTTCTGTATTTGTGTTTGTGAGAGTGTATGTGTGTGTGTTTGTACGATAAATAGACAGATAGATAGATAGATAGTGAGAGAGAGAGAGAGAGAGAGACACACACACACATACACACATATTCCAGCTCAAGCTTTATATAAATAACAACATTTTTTCTGTTCGTGTCTAGAAAGATAATGTGGTTAGTCTAACTGTTCAGTTACCTTTACGTTTTCTGATTGTCATTATAACATGCCAATGACGAGATATTTTTGCGTAAAAAGGAAAATCAAGTAGTAGAAGATTCATGCCTTTCTCAGGGCTTATTGTGCGATTTGCCTAACTCTTCTTCAGAAGGTACCTTTCAACCCCTTTCCTACAGACAAAAGGTTGCCATCCTCTATCTGTATTCGGTGAAGCAATCTTTGACATTCATGAGTCTATCACGCCAATCGTCACGGTCCTGCATCAAGGTCGGAATGTCATTACGATGGCATTCTTTATCATCACGTAGCTGGTGAATATAGTTTATTGATGGGCGACCAGCCCGTGTTGCAACTTGGCTAGGTGTCCACAGTAATTTCTTATTTTGTTCGCCAGTAATGTCCTGCAAAGCAGATTCTTCGTTCGCGTACAACTGAAGAAATATCACGAATGAATCCATAGAGCTGTCATTTAGTTGGATGTTGTCTTCCAGAAGTGTTAAATATAGAACTTAGCGCACGAATTTAGGTTCCATCAAGCTTAGACTCAATGGTTCTAGTTAATGTCTAAGAAGTGGCACCAGTAGCTCGAAAGAATCTCCGCTTGAGGTTGTCTGGTAGATGAGATTTAGAGATTGCATTCATTTTATTCCAGGCGAGCTAGGTTTTAGCTATGCGAATATTAATATCCATTTCAGCAGAATTTATTCTTCTTCCTAGGTATGTAAAAGTTTCGACAGTTTTGAAACAGATTGCCTCTACTCTATCGTTATTTGCACGGCTTTCACAGCTAGGGCCCTCTATGCCGCATATATTAAGAGGCCTCATTCTCTTTCTTTTCAGATTCCATTTGTGAAGAGTAAATTCCACTCAAACAGTGTCTTCTCTAAATTTCTTGCAATGTGGAACGTACACGCAAGAGGTCGCTTCTTTGATCGCTACAATCTTATCGTCTTCGAGGTTCAAATGTTGTATATCGTACATATCTTAATAAAATGCAACTTTTTATCCTTCCCTGCACGGTGCGTCCCCAGTTAGTAAGCCACTAACTTGAGTGCCTTTTTGAATTTATATTTGACGAACAATATTAAACAGATTTTATTCATTCTATTTTCATTGCGTAAAACTGTTTCTTGACACAAAACGACGACATTGCAAATAACCATTTCTCCACGAGTAGACAGAAAAACAACATAGTTAATAATGCCTAAATTCTCAACTACCAAATGAATCCCAGAACAAGTGAAACATTTCTAGACATGTTGGGAAATATGTACCACAATACAGAAATAACGGTATTAAGAGTTTCAAAATTGTTTGTTTTGTCGTGACTTTTCGCCCGCGGGATCTAATGATGTAGATAATTATATTAACATCTACAGAATTTGTCTATCAATTTTTGATTTCGAATTCCCCATAATACTGCATCTCAACAATGAACAAATAGCTTATGGGCTAGACCTACTAAAAAATTAGAAAATTATATACAGGCTGACGTGCCAAAAGTCATGTATTAGGAGAATCATGGTGTATGACACTGTCACTAGGCGAAGTGCAGCAACACTATGAGACATAATTATTTTAAATCAATAATCTGTGGTGTGTGTACGAAATTTATTAAAGTCATATAAACAGATATGGTAGCAGTTTTTATGATATAAAAATAAATGAAAACAAAGTAGAGAAGAGTAAAGAAAAGAAAGAAATATTACCATAACGTGATGAATGAAAAATATATCGAAAAAAAAAAAAAGAAAACTGGTTATCGGGCCTCGTTCTTCAGAGACAAATTGAGGACAAAACATATAAATAAATGCCGGACGATTAAAATGGGGGAAGGGAAATGCTACCAGGCTATCAGTAATGCAAATCTGAGACAAATTACATTTAAATCCAGTAGCAATTATTTCTGTTTACTGAAGGAAATTTATTTAGATATAATATATAAGGTTTGAGACCTTATATATTATATTATATATTATATGCACTCTCAAACTGCACGCTGAATGTGCACTGTTAACTACTATGAAGACATCTCTGGTAAAAGACAAATCAAATTATTTAACAGTTCTCCAGTAATTGCAAAACGGAAATTATTAAAAAATGCATTCAAAATATCATAGAGAATTCAAAGCATCTTAGTGTGTGCGGATCAAATCTCGCCTCCAGTCTCGGATTAGTATTGCCAATATATTCAGAACTGTACTAACGTTTATAATCGTAAATAGAAAACTAATCTGATGGGGAGTGCAGAAAATCTTTACGAATGGATTATAATATACATTGGTGAGAGAAAACAAGCCATGGAATTGAAGAATTTTGAGAGATTTATCAAGTAAATCGTCTGTTAAACATCATCAATCCAAGCTAATCCCAACTAGGCGCTTCCTCTTTCCGGAACATGCAATTTGGGTTTATTAAATTGTACAATTTTAACATAAGTGCGAGGTTTCACAATTTCAAATGTGTATCAATTTTCAACTAAAACCTTTGCAATAAATCCAACTTCAGAATTTAATTTGATTTTAGAAAAAAATACTTAGGGCACGATAAACCAAATCTTCATCAAATTCAATTTTTGAAGCCCAACAGGTGTGCAATCCTATAAATGTTATCTTTCAGATCACTGATTAGAAAAGCCAATTTTGACTTGTTTACCACCACATCCAGAAAAGCCAAACCGCATTGTTCCCTTTTCCACATGTCAACATTAACACTGGATGCATGTCTTTCAATTTTCCTTCTTTTGAATTTCATACAAAGCCTCGGCACATATTTCGAAAGTTTCCTTTATTGCAACGCACGCAAAATGATTGCTGATATCAAATGAACACATTAAGAGACAATTTCGCATGAGAGTTACAAAATTAACGAATTCTTTTTGGAACTGGTGAAATCTCAGGTATCGTTTTAATATATTAACCAAACATTTGGCAAATCTATGATGCACTGAGCCGATCATAGACAACATATGTCTTAATGGTATAATATTCCAGTAGTTGGTGGGTGAACCATACAATGAGGGCCATAGAAAAACCCACTGGTCTATGGGCCTCATATATTTCTGCAAGGACAACATTAACTATTAATAATTTTAGCATACATTTCTGCGGATTCCTTCCTGCAATTGCAAAAAAAAAAAACGAATATTAAAAAGCGTATGCAAAAGTTCATATGGCTTCCTATGGATCAAACGATACTTTGAAAGCACAATCCTCATCTTCGCATTGTCATTTCCTTCCCTGACTCCGCTCCAACTCCTATAATTTGAAGATTACAGACTTTATTCACAGCAGGCCAAGCGAACACTGTTAAGTCAGGCCATCTTTCCCGTTGAGTATACGTAATAACCAGTCCCAGATTTATTTCAAGGAAGCAACACTACATTTTCTGTCTATCTTACAATAATTTTTATTGTGCGATAGGTTTTATAGTTTTCATTCCAATCTCATTAGCCCTAATATGATAAAAAGAAAATCAAGTGCGTGGAATTTTCTTGTTCGGAAAAGCAAAGATGAAGCTCAATGCCTGAAGTGTGACAACACCATGAAGTCTTCTGGAGAATCTACCATGTCTCTGATCTTGCATTTGTAAAAAAAAAATCAAATCGACGTAAATCGAGATGTAAACGAGCTTCCAGGGAAAATGGCAAGAACAATGGAAGGCTTTTTAACAAAGAAATCCATAGAATCTGTTTCAGTCGCCCAAATCGATTTTATACAGACAAATCTTCATGATCAGAAGGGAAAATATGATAAATTACCGCCAACATCAGCAAATGGAGTCAGCAACATGGTAATGAATTACTACATAACCAAGAAAGAAGAACTTATTCATTATTTCGAAAAAGAAGTAGCGCTGGGGATTTGCTGCACATTGACATTGGATGAATACACATCAATTAAAAAAAAGCGATATATGAACATAAATGTTCATGTGAAAGACAACCATTGGTTGTTGGGTCTTATTAAGATCAATGGTTCCCTTAATAGCAGGAGAAATGAAAAATTTGTGAGAGGATATCATCTTGAATTTGGATTGGATTTGGATAAACACATTGTTGGCTGTACAACCGATGGTGCTGCTATGATGGTGAAATTCGGAAAGGAAATAAGACCTGAACACCAACAATGTATTGCACATTGCATACATCTGTCAGTGATAGACATTCTTTATCAAAAAATATGGAAACTATCGCCTTCCATCGATAAAACAGTGATGAGTTTATTATAACAGGCGATAGTGATGATGAAGCTGAAATAAGCCAACAAGAGATAATGTTTCAAAAAAGATTTGGCTCACAGGAGTGCTTGTTTTTCCCCCCAGTCAGAACCTGAATTTAACAAAGTCTTAAATAAGGCAAGAAAAATTTCCAAACTTTTCCGAAAATCACTTACAAAAAATGAAATTTGGCAAGAATTTGTACAAGCGAATTTCAATAACTGATAAACTTATACTTGATTGTAGAACCAGGTGGAATATCACGTTCCATATGATAGAGAGATTTAAAAAATTAAAAAGCTACATACCAAATTCTCTACGATAAGTACTTTCCACAGAAGACGTAGCTGACGATGAATGGAAAACTCTCGATTTGCTTTATGAAATTCAACATCCAGTAGAGATTATTTTGAAGGCTATTTGCGCTGAAGGTACGGATTTACTCAAAGCAGAATATTCTATAGAATTTTTATTGGATAAACTTAATATCGTCGGCAATCCTTTAGCTCTAAATCTACGTGAAAGACTTATGCATGGGCATAATAAGAGCAGAAATCTTGAAACCTTTACACAATCCAAGGAAGTTTAAAACGAATCAATCTCAGGGCCTTTTCTTTTTCTAGCTAAACGACTTTTAAGGAAGTATGCTGAACAAGCATGTAGGAGATCATTTCCTGGACATCACGAGGAGAAACATCAGAATTATGTGAAGAAAATGAAATAGAAGGGAACCTAAAAAGAAGTATTACTGTTGTCCCATCTACTTCCGAAGATGACGATGAACTTATGCGCGAATATACTAGCACAATAAACAAAATGAATGAAGAGCCGAAGATAGTAACAAATGTACTTGAAATCTCCAAAGAATTCAACAAATATCTTAAAGCAACTTCGAACAGAAGCGAAAATCTTGAGAGAAGGCATAGAGCATTGCTTACAATCAAAGCAACTAGCGTGCAGTCGGGAAGAGTTTTTTTCAATTACCGGACTTTTCAACACAAAAATTTGAAGAAGTTTGTGTTATACATGTTCACCGTAATCTGAATGTAGAATCCAGCGCAGTAAGTAATTTGTTCAATGAAACAACACCAATATCTAGTATATCTAGTAGCAACACCAATATCTAGTATATCTAGCAGCAGCTGTTCAATAATTCTTAAGGGCTTCCATATCAGAGATTGGCAGTGAATATTCGGAAAAAGTAGCAGAGCGTAGTTCAGTAGTTCTTCTGGTCATCGATATCAGAGGTCGGCAGTGGATATTCGGAGAAAAACAAAATGGCCGCCTTTATACACGTCAGACTGAATATTTTAAGTCTTCTGATTGGTTAATCTTCTATTGGCGAACTATAAAATGAGTCAGCTCATTTTGGTTGGCTCACTAGTACATAGGGGGTACCAAAAATCCTAACAGTTTGTCAGGTAAAACACTCAATGCATTGTGTTTTTTGAAAGATCATTTCCAAAGGAAAGTGAATGATCAAGTAAGTCATTAAACTTGATTGATTCTTAGAAACACCAGGACTAATGATTTAAGTAATTTCTGAATTTATATTTTATTTCTTTTAGTATCTGTTTTTCGAAAGACTTCATCCATATATATGCATGCAATAAATGATATATTAAATGTTTGTTTGGGATCTATTTAAAAAAAACAACAAAAAAAACAAGGTGGACTAAACATTTAGAAGTCTCTTATTTTTTTAGTTTTTAATTTTCTTTGTTTTGTTTTGGGAACTAACATTTTCATTCGTTTATTTCTTAGCCTCGATTTGGTTATAATGTAGAGGAAGTAGTTCCGGTTTTGTTAATTTTCCCACCTTCGCACACTCTCAGTTAAAAAACGGTGCACAAAAAGCACAATAATTAATGAAAGGTAAACAGAAATAAAGACACAAAATGTTTCGCTGCTTTAAATGAATTCGAATGATATAGTTTTATTTTTAACGTTGACTGACTGACTGTGTTTAATATAAAGTTTCCTATCTTGGTTGCACTCTTGGCACAAAAGCATTTTTTCTGTTACGGGGATTGGTGTTTTATATATAAACATTTTATGTACATTCATTCCTCTACACATAATCAAATGTCGTAGCCTACACAAGTATAAACATTTAAATATCATAGACATGATTGCTCTATGCTGATAATATGCAAGGGTGTAAATATTTTCACTCCGGATCACATATTAAAGTTTTGCACGCTTGCATACACGGTTTTAAAAATGGTGCACAAATGAAATAAATTTTTAAACGTCTAACTTCTAAATTTTAGGACCGGTTCCATAAGGGGACCGTTTTAACATAAGACTGAATGACTCAATGAAAATAATACAGTTTTCCGGTTTTTTTCGCGAAAATCTGAAAGTTTGGTGTCTAATCGGTATCTCTGCATTAAAAAAAAAGTTAGGGGGCGCTGCTCTAAGTCATCCAAAACCAGTTTTTAACCGGTTTGAGAATGACTAACAGTTAAATTCGGTTTTGAGAATTATCGTTTTTTTGCGAGCCCTACCCGTGAGGGTTATATTGGCTAAGCCCTCCTTCCATATTAGATGTTCACGGAATTTCAGTTATCTCTTTAGATAAATAAATGGTAGACCAATTTGTGTACCTAATAAAGGGCTCAAGAGCCACTCAAGCTAGATGGGTATTGAATGATCTTGTTGCTCATGGATCAAAGCAGCAGAACTATACTTTGTGTAGATAACCGTACACAGAAGTGGTGATGAGTTAGACTCCGAGACAAACTCCCAAGTTTAGGTAGAATAAATCAGTGTTTGTCATATTTTCTTCCTTGTGGGCGACGTTTGACGTAAAACAGGATTCAGACACACATAAGCAAAAATAGAAAATCTATGTAAGAGGAAATACATTTTATTTTAGTGAGAGTGTATGTGTGGGAGTCGGAAACACGTGTGAGAGGGAAATTCATGAAAGCTTTAGAGAGAGGGGTAACAGAAGAAAGAAGACCAGGAAGGTCTAAAGGTGAAGGTGGGGATTAGAATTTAGCAAAGAGAAGTTTTACAGAGAGGAGTTAAATAACGGTTTAAATGAGTGAGATACAGATAAATATGAATTATTTTCAGATGCATAATTATTTATTATATTCTTATTCTGTCCTGGACATTGACTTCTACCTGGATTCTATCCTCTTGGAATTTTTTTTATATATATTAGGTCATCCCATAAGTTCCGTCCGAATTTTAATTTTTTTTTTAAATGAACGAAATTTAAAGAGTATTTTATAATGTCTAATGGAGCTGAACCTTATTTTTATATTTAGATGCATTTAAACTGATCAAATTTTATTTCAGAGAACAATAAAATTAAATTTTGTTTGATTAAAACCCTGCTAACATGGAAGTACCCAAAGAATCATTTGAGGCACATAATGCTTTATGAGTTCAAGAAAGGAAACTCAGCAGCCGAAGCGGCTAAAAACATTCACTCAGTTTATGGAGAGGAATGTGTGAATGAAAGAACTTGCAGAAGACGGTTTGCAAAATTCAGAGGTGGAGATTTCACCCTTGTAGATGAAGATCGAACCGGACGTTCAGTTGAGTTTGATGAAAATCTTCTTGAAGCAGCCCTTGAAGAAACTGCTACTTTATCAGTTGAGGAATTGGCAGTGGTTCTCAGTTCAAACCATACAACTGTTCATCGTCATCTTCAACAACTTGGAAAAGTTCCTAAACTTGGAAAATGGGTGCCTCATGAATTGTCTGAAAACAACCTTAAATCCCGAGTTGACATCTGCTCTTCTCTCCATTCCCGTCAACTTGTTTCACCTTTTTTGGATAGACTTGTTACTGGCAACGAAAAATGGATCTTTTATCGAAATGTTAAGCGTCGTAGACAGTGGCTTGGTAAAGGGGAAGGACCCCAGCCACGGCCAAGAAGGGTACTTCATGGGCAAAAGGTTCTCCTTTCAATCTGGTGGGATTGCCAAGGAATAATCCACGTTGAATTCTTACCACCTAATGCAACAATTAATGCTCAAATATACTGTCAGCAATTAGAGCGTTTGAACCAAGCTTTGAGAAAAAAAGACCTGCTCTAGTGAATCGAAAACGGGTGATGTTTCATCAGGACAATGCGCGACCACACACAGCAAGAATCACGCCACAAAAAATCGAAGAACTTGGTTGGGAGAAAATTCCTCATCCACCTTATTCTCCCGACCTTGCTCCTTCAGACTAACATTTGTTTCGTAGCTTACAGAATCATTTGGAAGAAACAGCTTTTGTAACACAGGAAGAGGTTAAAACTGACATTTGTGAGTTCTTCGAATCAAAGCCAAAAGAATTTTACAGTAATGGAATTAGTAAGCTTGTTAATAGATGGAAGGAAGTCATAGATAATCAGGGAAAATACATTGTTGATTGAATCTGTAATTAAATGTAACATTTGGTCACTTGTTTTCTTTATTCAAAATTCGGACAGAACTTATGGGATGACCTGATATTTACAAAACCAAAATATAACAGAAAATATAAGTATTAATTATTGCCAGTAAATGAAATATAGTTGGATGAAGTATAAATAACTAACGGCAGAAATGTAGATTAAGGTTGTCGATATAAGACAGATAAAGTAATGATTTCAAAAACTAAAACGTTTTTTTGTTAATTAATTTTGTTATATTGTAACACAATTAAATGCATAATTAACCTGGTCTTAATGAAAAATCAATGCAGTGAACATAAATATGTCCTAACCCCATAAAATAAAACAAAAAAAGTTTCAATATGAAAATATAATTTATAATTTGCCTCTAAAAATAAAGTAAAGCTGATTGTATTGTCATAATTTCACACCAGTGGGTAAAAACACAATTTAAACTCCGACCTATTTTCCTTGGGTCGACTCCAAACCCATTTTCAAAATTTATCAGAGCCCACTTTTTATCTGACATCCCTTTGCTTGGTATCTGCAGGTGAACGACGAAGCGACAATCATTAAGTCTTACTACTTCTCTAAGTTCAGATTGAACGCATCGCACCAAGAATAAAGGAATTATATATATGTGCAACGCTAACCAACAAGAAAACAATGAGTGAGTGAATGAGTGAGTGAGAGAGAGAGAGGGGGGGGATAAGCGATCTGAGAAGAGATATATAATGGTGTTAATGCCATTGATTTTTCGTTCCTTCCTCTTACTATCACCTTCAATAATAATCTGGTGATTCTCGCTATCATGTGAACAACCAATGCCAGCATCTTAAGACGACTCACTTAATTCCACTTAGGTGTAAAACTGATCTCTTAGCGAACAGGCTCCAACGAAAGGATAAACGTTATGTGCAAATATCATTGAATCCACGCACAAACACACACACACACAAACGCATACATACATACACACAAACAACCATATATATATATATATATATATATATATATATATATATATAATTCTTTATTTCAATATTATAACATAAATATGTTATAAAATCACTACAAAAATAGCCATTTTGTTTCAACACTTCTGGTGTCTTATCAAGTGATGATGTCGAATGCAGAATAAATGGTTTTAAAAGTTTCAAATTAATTAACGATCCATCGTTAGGGGTAAACGCTGTTACACAAGCTAGAATGACCAATCAAAACACAAGTATATGGTAATTCGAAAAATTTGACAACTAAGCAAGGTTATCATAGATATTAAAAGATTTATAAAATTTGAAATTAAAGTTAAAAGTAAAAAATTAAAAAAAAATACTTGGGTATATATATATATATATATATATATATATATATATATATATATATATATGATGAGATATATTTTTAAGTTTTAGCCAATATTTAGAGGATAAAGTGCTCAATATCAGAGATAGAGCATATGTATATATAAAAGTGGACATTGAAGTCAACATTCAGAGACGACAAACTGCTTTAGGCTAAACGCAATCGTGTGGAATGACGATTGCATTTACCATGAAACATTCTGTCGTCTCAGAGTGTTGACTTCAATGTCCACTTTTATATTTTGTATATATATATATATATATATATATATATATATATATATATATATATATATATATATATATTCATTTTTATGGATCTGAGTTTGTGACCCAGTGTTTCACGTTTATACGATCATCAGACAAATTGGTTTATTTACATAAACCAAACCAGTTTTTCCATTGATCGCAAAACAGTGAAACCCATTGTCACAAATTGATATCCATATAAATGAATATGTTAGCTCTATCAGTGATATTGAGCAATTTCCAATATGTACTGCGCATGACAAAAATATTGGCTCCTGAAAAAAATAATTTCGGTTGAGCTCTTTGGTTTGAGGTGTGAGTTTAAGCTAATATTTCACGACTCTTCGGCAGAATTGAGTCACTGTCAGTCACTGTGTGTTTATCTAAATCTAAAAATAAACACCTTCATCCCTGCTGTGCGCCGACGGCTTAGTGGTAGAAGTTCCGACTGACGCAAATTCAGTCGGGTTTCGATCCTAGCTAGAAGCAACCGGACGTCTATCTATACTGATGAGCTGTGAAACAGCGAAACAGTCTGTCTGTGGATGACAAATATATATATATATGTATATATATATATATATATATATATATATATATATATATATATATATATATATATATATATATATATATATATATATATATATATAGTTCTGAAGTATGGTACATTCATGGGTAAAAATATTAAATTTCAGAGATAGAACATATGTATATACAAGTAGAAAAATGGCACTGAGAAAAAAAAACGAGTGGCGACAGCGTGTTTCATGCTTGAATGCAATCATTGGTTAGTTTTATGGTTGAACACAATATTCATGCCAAGGCCTGAGCTGTGTTCAAGCATGAAACATTTGTCGCCGCTTGGTGCTCATTTATTATTAATATATATATATATAAAATATATATATATATATAATATGTATATATATATATATAAATATATATATATATATATATATATATGTATGGATGGATGTATCTATGTATATATAGGAAGCAATTGTTATTTAGGTAGCATTGGTTGAGACCCAACAACATTTCGACTATGTTTAACAATCTTATCCCGACAAAAGGTGTGTCAAAAATCATTTACATTTAACACCACTATTACTGCATAGACACACGCTAATTCTTATTGCTTTAAAATGCATTTATTTCGAAAGTCTGAAAACCCAATCATAAGAAACAGGATTTGTACATATTCTTTTTGATCAAGAATATTATATAATGACAAACACTATTTAGTTATTAGATTTACAAGAATCATTTTACATTTACAGGATTGAAAAACATACGCAAAGCCATGCAATATTTATTATTTAAGATATTAGAAAGAAGAAATCTACATAAATATTTATGTGAACAATAAAAAAAAAATATTGAAACATAACGAGGACTAACAGTACTTATAAATTAAAAAATATATTGAAACATAACGACTAACAGTACTTATAAATTAAAAAATATATTGAAACATAACGACGACTAACAGTACTTATAAATTAAAAAATATATTGAAACATAACGACGACTAACAGTACTTATAAATTAAAAAATATATTGAAACATAACGACGACTAACAGTACTTATAAATTAAAAAATATACTGAAACATAACGACGACTAACAGTACTTATAAATTAAAAAATATATTGAAACATAACGAGGACTAACAGTACTTATAAATTAAAAAATATATTGAAACATAACGACGACTAACAGTACTTATAAATTAAAAAATATATTGAAACATAACGAGGACTAACAGTACTTATAAATTAAAAAATATATTGAAACATAACGACGACTAACAGTACTTATAAATTAAAAAATATACTGAAACATAACGACGACTAACAGTACTTATAAATTAAAAAATATATTGAAACATAACGAGGACTAACAGTACTTATAAATAAAAAAATATATTGAAACATAACGAGGACTAACAGTACTTATAAATTAAAAAATATATTGAAACATAACGACGACTAACAGTACTTATAAATAAAAAAAAATGTTTCTTTCAGGCGGAATACTTTTTCTTCTCAGATTATTATTATTTATTTCAGATTACCGTAATTGCCCATGTGTAATACTCATTTTTTCCAAAAAATAATAAGCAAAATTAGGGGTGCGTATTATGTACATCTACAAAATTATGTAAATATTGCCGTTTCATAGGTCGATTTCAGTTGCGAAATGATTACTCACCGCAAACAATTTGACATTAACATTCGGCGATTGCGACCCATAAAGATATCAAATACAATCATATGAAAATGCAATACTTACGAATGTAAAATAAAATAATAATTATCTAAATTAGAATAATATTATTCTATGTTTAAAGCCATTTTTTAATAACAGTATGAAACGCTGGACGTAATAAAATTGGAGAAGTAGACTCTATCGGGTTTGATTACTGAACAAGTGGTGCGTGTTATGCATGAGTAGAAGCATTTTCCCTCACTTTCAGTACTGTTTTATGGGTGCGTATTATGGATGAATGCGTATTATACATGAGGAATTACGGTAATTATGGTTTAATTTTTCCAAATGAGGTTTATTTAGCTATTAATATACGTTCATCGTAAAATAGGCAATTATTTATATTTAAATTTTCGTTGCTAATTTAAAATATATATATATATATATAAATCTGGTTTCATATGTTTGAGTGCTATTAAAATTATTTAAAAAAAAAGTTTTCTTTTTTAAAACAACGAAATCTGCAAAGGAATATATAGTTAGAACGATTTAAAGATAAAAATAGCCCTTTAAACACACCCTTTTTTATAAGTAGGTTTGTTAAATTTTGCCGAAAATATGTATAAGTTTTTCGGGTCATTTTGCTGTTTTCCAGGGAGTATGTGCACATAATTATTTTTTCTGAGTTCTCATGAGAAATTATTAAACAGTTTTCTTTTGAGCTGAAAGGCTTTTTTCTACGTTTATGCGTTGCGTTTTATGCTAGTTTTCCGCGTCTTATTAATTATTTATTGTGAAATATAAATAGTACCATAGTTCCTAAACTGAATATAATTTTATTGATTCAGTATCTGTCTTTATTTCTGAGATGAGGTATTACATACACCTGAAGAAGGCCGGAGCGTACAACGGTCGAAACGTTGTAATAAACATCGCGACAAAGATGAGGACAATAGCCTGAATAATGTAAATAGTGAATTTTATTGATGTTAGGCAGTATTTATCATATACATATTGACACAAAGTTGTTCTGTGACAAGAAATCATTGTATAAGGTGGTTTGAAAGCTGTATGCTCTCGGAAAATATTGAAAAATTATATTCAAATTCTCCCTTGAAACTAGACACATGTCTATGAAATTGAAATAAAAATTTTGTAAATAAAAAATTTGCTGGGTTTTAAAAATAACATAATATTCTTCAAGAAAACTTTAATATAAACAAAGATATATATATATATATATATATATATATATATATATATATATATATATATATATATGTATGTATGCATATGTGTGTGATTGTTTGTAAATGATCGTTGCTCTTAATCTCTCTTTTATTTTAGCACTAGGTTTAAACGGATCAGATTTGCTATTTCATGATCAACTTCGTCTGATCCTTCCAAGCCTTGATCCGTAAGTGCTTAAGCAGAGATTATCACCTTATATTAGATTAAGTTAATGTGTTTGCAGAGCAACGTATGGAGAAAATTATTTATCTAAAGATACGTGTCTGTAAAAGGGATTATTCAGGCTTCTGATCAGCAGGTGTCAGTTCAAAACTTGCAATGTTCTCGCTTTAAAATCTAATTTAGTGGAACGATCACTGTTGTCATGTACACACGCACACATACATACATACATACATACATACATACATACACGCGCATTATAGAAGCACAAGTGGGATATTTTTGTAGAATTTCCAGTCCGATTACTATCGTAAATATTAAAAATTAAGTTGTTATAGCTATTAAAAATAAAACGATATATTTTTAATAATGCTAATAAAGCAGTTGTGATTTATATCTGAAATCTATAGACTAGCAAGTCCTTTTCTTGTAATAGATTAATTTATTGAAAAATATTTGATATGCCAAAATGGAAACCAGATTGTAAGCATAATTTTCAGAGCGTATAGTGTAACGATTATCGGCGCGAAAAATGGAATCTCTGTGTTTAGTTCAAATTCCTGCAGTGTCCTTTGAAAAGTTATGGTTTCATCTGTTCTCCCCCTAGCTATGTGTTAAGTATCAGGGCAGACCCCAGCCTTGGGTGACAGTAAAATTAGAAGAATGACAGCTGAATTCAAAACCACGAGGTTGACACTGGGGACACCACCAATTATCTTTCACAAGACGTCATATTTCATATATAAGAAAGAAACGGATTCTGTTAAGATGCATGATCGCCTATATACTGAAGGAGCAAGAAATTAAAAAATAAGTGCTATTTAGGAAAAGATAGCAATCAGATTAATAGAATGAATTATTGTTGGTCCTTTAATTACATGATGTTTATCTTGCAAAGTTTCTAGCAAAACAAACCCGTTGACTTCTAATATCATAGATTTGTATTATGAAAGAAAAAATAAACTTTCCTTTTTTACAGTAAGCTACACTGTTTACAAGGTCCGTGGCCACTCGCTGCAGAGGGTTACATTAGGAGGCAACTTGTGTGGATAGGAGTAGAAGCTAATGGTTAAACCTAGTCTTGAACAGGTTAAGACTGTTGGGAGTCAGTTCCACATGGCAGTGGTTTGTGGGATGAAAGTAGCGATAGTGTTGCGAGATGCTTGCCACACCCAGATCAGGTGGAAGATTAAAGTCCAATAGTATTTCAAAGTACGGTACTTACCCGAGAGGACATACGTTCATCGTGATTGCTGGTAGTTCGGGTTCGATCGGCGATGATTGATTTTTAACTAGCTTGGTCTTTGTGGCATTGAGTGTAAATAGCCAGTTTTTACCCTACTGGGGAGTTTGTGTAAATTCGGAAGAGAGATCAATCTCTGACCATCAAGAATTTTAGAGGTTCGTCCGTATATAGTCATATCATCGACACAGATGTTTACAAATGATCTCAGTATATTCTTATGCAGATCATTGATGTAAATCAAAAAGAGGTTTTGTGAGAGGCTTGATCACTGAGGGACACCATCCTTAACTGCTAGGGCTGCGGGGTACTGGCCATTAATATATACCCTTAGAGACTAACCTGTTATGAAGGATTTAATGATCGCGAAGACCCGTCCAGTAATTCCATAGCTGGAGAGCGTGTGTAGTAAACCTTTGTGCCACACCTTGTCAAACGCTTTCGTGATATTTAATGCTATGATCCTCGGGTTGTGTTTGCCGTCAGAATCCTCACTGATTCTGTGAGTGATGAAATGCCGCTGATGAGGTTGTTCTTTTCTAGTGGATCAACGACCTTCTTATTGAGATCGATGCAAAGATTTTCCGTTTCGCCGATCTTCACGTTCGGTGTAAACAAATGTTACCATCATCTTCTTTTATTCATTTAAAGCAATATAGATTTATATTATTATGTCGAGAGTTTAAACAGATAGGGCGTTGGTAAATTTTCACACCTAATAATGTTGTATAATATGTATCGTTGAGGATTTATCTTGTGATTTCATTAAGATGATCATTTTGAAAGCTTTTACAGCCAAAGCAACACCAAGAGCGACTCTATTATAAAAACAAATGCAAGAAATCCAAAAAGAATCTGATAGGATGATTGAATAAGTGATTTTAAAAAAGTTTATTGCCATTTATCTGTAAAGAGATATTCTTTCAATTTGACAAAAAGTATAATTTCTATATAAATTTCTAGCATGTGCAGAAATCATTATTTACACTAATTACATGCGGACTATGGTCCTCATCTTTGTTGTTGCTAAAATTGTGTAAAATGTCATTTATTTTGCATTCGTAAATTTTTATCTTCCAATAACTGCCGACACAAAAAAGACGTTTTTACGAATATATATTGAAATTTAATATTAAATTTTATAGTATACTTTACAAAATTAAATTAATATTTCGGAGTTCATACGCTTTTACATATTTTTGATATTATTTTTAAATTAAAACATTTATGTTTAAAAAAAAAAGTAAACATTTTTCTTTTGTTATACATGTTAAATACATTTATTAGGTCCAGAATTTAGAACGGTAACGTTTTAAAAATTATATGTACATTTAGGTCAGTGGCAAACATAGCTCTCCAAAGAGCCTGTCTTTTATTCTTTTTAAAATGCCATGACTTCCTTTGAAAAGTTAATGGAGTTATTTCTTGTTGCATTCGTCAGAGTTTTCTTTATAGATGGGCTGCAATACCGTCTACTCTGCTGCTTAACCTATATTTGGAGGAGATAAGAATAAATAGATTCATGTCTTTGTGCAAAAAATAACGAAGTGCGAATTTGAACTTAGTTTGTTGAATCAACTTACCGTTGATATGGTTTAATTTCTAACGAAATTTTACTGTTTCATAATGATTTGCTTAGGTTGTGTAAGGCATCTTCCGCTGTTCAATTGTATCTTCGGATTTCGGTGTCACATTTTTCGTCAACTTTTAAAATAGTTCTTAAATATTAAAATTTTTGTACTTGCTTGATTTAGGTGCCTTCAGTTCTTAGCTCGCATCTTGGAATGTTTCTGATTCTTGCATTATCCCATTAAGCATTAATATTCTTTAGCATATGACCGATTAACAAAGAAAATATCTAATTTTCTCAAGTAATTAAATCAGACGTTATCATAAACAAAATGATAATTGAAACATCATTTTTATTTATCTATGAAAGCTTATCGATGTGCCCACTTGCCCGATATCCTTACCTGCATCCATCATGAAAATGATAAAGCCTTTTATAATCATACCTGGTGTAGAACCGAAAGATTTTGAAGATTTAGATTGCTAAAGGCATTAAAATATTGTAAAACTATGCAATCTGCTCATCCAATATTCGAACTGCTTTTTCCATTTCAGTTTCTCTGATCCCCATTGGGATAACCTGTTTGTTACTTACAATGCTGTTCGATAAAAGTGACTGATTTTTTTTACTAAATGTTCTGTTCTCCGATGAAACGAAAGTTGAGCTAAATTCAAAGGATAAGCGATCTAAAATCCGAAGAAGAAGCTTTGAAAGCTCTTTGAATTTAGCAGTAAGTACTGTCAAGCATCCATTCAGTATAATGTTCTGGGGATGCTTTTCTTTTCATGGAACTGGTTTCTTAAAACCTATTGAAAAGACCCTCAGGAGCGTGCAGTACAAGATAATTTTACAGTCATGTCTGCTCTCTTCTGCTGAAAGGGTGCAAATCGACCCCACCAAGCTCATTTTTATGCAGGATAATGCTCCCTTTCACAAATCAAATTTGATGAAGGAATACTTTGATGAGAAGCAGGTGAGTGTTATGACATGGCCGCTTCAATCTCCTGACCTCAACCCCATAGAAAACTGATGGAGCATTATAAAGTACAGGCTCTCGAGAAAGCAGTTGAGCAACAAAGAGGATTTGATTGTGAATTTCATATCTGAATGGAATTCAATGCTTGTAGATGAGATTTACAAGAACCTAATCAAGTCAATACCAAAAAGGGTTTAAAACGTTATTCAAAATAAAGGAGGACCAATAAATTATTAAATATTTCGAACTATATTACCTATTATAAATAAATTATACCTCTATTATTCTTTATTGAAAGCTGTTTGGTTATATTTCTATTGATTACTAGTTGCAGGAAAAAAGTGAGTCACTTTTTTTGCACAAAGTTTTTCCCTAAATCTCATTTATATCCAAAATTATTATTATCAATAGAATACCTTAGGGTGAGTAAACTTTTTTACTAGGCAGTCGGGAAGGGGTCTTTATATTAGTAAGATTAAAAAATAGTTTGACTCCAAAATAATAAGCGAAAAATATTTTAAGTAAAAAAAAGAATCAGGTGAGTCACTTTTATCGAACAGCACTGTACTTGCTCAATAATAGAATCAATTTTAGATTTACCTAATCTATCTGATCAGCTTCAAACGGTGACTTCTGACCATTTATTTCCAGCCACATCTGTCATCCATAGCTTAAGTCAAGTCTTATTTTCTGATACCAGTGTTATATATGAGTTGACCGATGAAGGTCAATAAACCACATTTGCTTCTCTCAGATCTCGCGTTAATATTTGGTAGGTTCCAATAGAAGGTGAAACCTGTCTCCAGATGACATTTAAAACGCTGCTTCCAACCGTCGAGTATACCTACTATCTTGTTATTTAGCCAATGATTCAACTAATTTAACTAACCATATAAGTATATTTTTTCTACTGCTTACCCAATAAGTTGCCCTTTGAGACTCTTTTTAATTGTCGGCTTCCAGATGTTATTAATATTTACAAGATCTGTCCACGCCATTGCGAATTAAGCATGTTATTTATGAGTTCAACCATGGTCCAAATATGCATAAAAAACATCGACTTAATTCTGATTGTCTCTGCTAATTTAAAAGACAATAATTCAGTTTCCATTTCATTTATAAAGAGTAAAATGTATCCTTCTAATCTGAGAGAGAAAGAGCAGTGTTTCTGTTCAAGTCTGATAATACATCAAGATCATCTGCAATGTGTATGCCTCTGAAGTTGATTTCAGAGTGTCGACTAAACATTTTTTTTTGTTTTCAATTTTGATAGATCTGTTGTGCGAGAAAATGTGCTATTGGATTAATTAACAACGCGAATAGCAATACAACATAAATACATAAAAAAAGTGGAAAATAACCACATAAGTTTTCATATAACAGCAATTGAATATATATATATATATCTGAAATGTTCATACAAGGTGTGTATGTGTTTCTGTAAGAGATTAGATATCTGAAAGAAAGGGTGATCTTTAGTACTTATCTTATGACGATTTTCACGAACCTGAATAAGTACGTCTTTCTGGTTTGACTGCCAGGAACCAAAGAGGGTGTTTGAGTTTCGCGCCTAACGACCCCCCGGGCAGTTCACGTGATTATCTATATATCTATTTTTAGCTTTTAAGGGGTTAATCAAAGGGAGATAACTTTTGTCTCCTCCAACAGATCCTTATATTTTTATAATTAGTTACTAAACAAAAAATACACATATGTAAATATCTATTTTTTAGTTCAGATTTGTTGCCAGCAAATTTGATCTTCTAACGAATTTTTTTTTCTGTTTCGTAATGATTTGCTTAGCTTTTTTAAGGCATCTTTCGCTATTTAAATGTATCTTCGTATTTCGGTGTCACATTTTCCGCCAACTTTTAAATATTAAAATTTTTGTACTTGCTTGATTTAGGTGACTTCGTAGTTGGCATATTGGAATGTTTCTGTTTCTTGCATTATCCCTTTAAGCATTAATATTCTTTAGCACATAACTAGTTGAAAAACAAAATATCTATTTTTCTCAAGTTATTAAATCAATCATTATCATAAATAAAATGATATTTGAAACACCATTTTTTATTTTTTAATGGAATATATTCAAATTTTCAAAGATTAAGCTATGCCTAATAATTTCAATACAGCCAGTGATTTATTCTAACGAAAAATAAGTTAAATATAAAATACAAGTAGGTTCACTATATACATAATTTGGTATTATTAACCATAATATATCTTGGGATTAATAGCGGAGTTTTTTTCCCGTTGCATTCTCCACGGTGGTTTATGGGGACATCACTTCTAGTGAGCTGGCCGTTGACTCAGAGTGTTCTTATGGACCAAGCGTGTTAGCAACGATGAGGTTTTGGAGAGGATGCAAACAAGGAGGAATCTTATACTTAACATCAGGGAGAGGCAGCTGAAATTTCTGGGACATATAATGAGAAAGGAGGGTTTGGAGAATCTGATACTCACAGGTCAAACAGAGGGAAAGAGAGACAAAGGAAAGTAACGCTTGACATACCTAGCGGGCTTGAGCAAGTGGATGACAGAACAGGGCATGTGGGAAGTAGCGAAGTAGCAAAAAGACAAAACTTATTGAGAGTTACAAGGGATAGGGTGAAGTGGAGAGCCATGATAGCCTATGTCCTGAAGGGACACGGCATATAAAAAGAAAGGAAAATAATTTACATTCTGAGAGATATCGTTTTTGTTTTTATTATCACTGTATTTCGGCCATTGTTTTTATTATCACTGTATTTCGGCCATTGTAACCTATAGATTTTCTTCAGGTGTTTACTTCAGGGAATTTAAAACTGATATCTTTATTCACCTTACGTTTCTAGGCTGTACTTGTTTTGCTGTCCATGTCTAAAGACATTCTCGTCTTGTTTTCATTTAGTACTATATCTAGTCCCATTCATTCTATTAGGAAGTATCTAATTCTGAGTTATATTTTTTTTTGTGTTATTTACACCAAATTGAACGCGCTTCCATTTGCGCTATTTCTACATAATGATCAGTTTGGCTGCAGCAACTTCATTACTGACACTGCTGTCCACAAGAACGCTAACGTCGCATAAACGTAGGCCATGTCCAAAAGAGAAGCAGGTCACGTGTTGAAGATGTAAATAGAACAAAGGTTGGTTTACTGTGCGCAGACGCGTCATACAGAGAAATGCAACGGGGTGGGGGAGTACCCATTCAAAAAGAATGTGGCATTAATTTCCGCCAATGAACAACACAAGGCAGCTGGACGGGAAACATGTCAACAGACAGTGTTTCATGCGATTTATCTTATTGAAGAGTAACGCTAGACTAATGGTGAGAAGAAGAAAAAAATGTATCTATCGTAAAATATGACTTTCATGATATTTTTTCTTCTACGTTTCCAAATATGTCTGTAACAGTTTGAGTTATATAATCAAAACGAGTAGTTAAATAAAAAATCGAAAATAAAATTCAGTGTTAAAAAATATTGTTAACAATGAACAGAGGTGAGGTGATTCAATGAAAAATATGACTAGAGGAGAAAGTTCTTATAAAAATGCCCGAAAAATATATTGGTTTCATATCTATCTATCTATCTATCTATCTATCTATCTATCTAGATATATATATATATATATATATATATATATATATATATATATATATATATATATATATATATATATATATATATATATATATATATATATAATCATTTATTTAAATATTATACCATAAATATTGAGCACTCTTTAAAGAATAATAATTGTTGGTTATTGGAATTTACTCCGTATATACCAATCCAACACCTGGGTATATATATATATATATATATATATATATATATATATATGTCCGTGTGTGTGTGTGTTCATGTATATATATATATATATATATATATATATATATATATATATATATATATATATATATATATATATATACACACACACACACGAGGGTCATTCAATAAATAAGGTGAATTTTTCTGTATAAGGTCTTCTAATACAGATAGAATCTTACTTCTTTTTTTTCAACGTAGTCTCCCAGCACTGTCACACACTTTTCCCATCTGTGCACAAGCTTCCGTATTCCGTCAGCGTAAAAATCTTTGGACTGATGTCTCAGCCAGTCGCTCACAACACTTTTGACTTAATCGTCACTTTTAAACTTTGTGCCTCTCGTGAACGCTTTCAAGGGATCAAACAGGTGAAAGTCTGAAGGGGCAAGTTCTGGCCTGTAAGAGGGATGAGGGAGCAGTTCCCAGCCCAGCTCTTTGATGGTCTGTACCGTTTGGGCTGCTGGGTGAGGCCTTGCATTGTCATGATGCAAGATGACTCCTTCTGACTGATGACCACTGCGTTTGTCCCAACAGATAAGAAAGTCCATGCAATGTCATCCACTGTCACCCTTCAGTCAGACTAAATGAGGTCATTGACTGATTCGATCACCTCAGGAAACCTCACTTCTGTAGGCCTCCCAGGCCTGAATTCATCCTCAACACTACTCCGTCCTTCTTTAAACAATTTAGCCCACTTGTAGACATTTTTTGGGCTGAAACATGTAGTACCATGAATTTCAACTGGTTTGCACCCTTCAGCAACCAAAAACTTGATAACTGATCTCTGTTCAATCCTGGAGCATGCTTCTTGGTCGGTCATCTTTGTTAATCGCCAAAACTCTCAAAGTTCTTTTTTAATCTGCAAAAGAAATTAAATCCATGTTGAAAAGAAGTAAAAAAAAAAGAGTAAGCTTCTATCTGTATTAGAAGTCCTTATACCGAAAAAATCACTTTATTTATTGAATGACCCTCGTATATATATATGTATACTCATAGACACATTATTTAACGAAACCCATCTGAATATATATATATATATATATATATATATATATATATATATATATATATATATATATATATATATATATATATATATATATATATATATTCAGGTGTTGGCACATATTACATTTATTCCGAGTATATATATAGAGTTAGTATTTAGAAGAAGGGATCTCACTCTATGTCCCATTGAAAATATGAAGAATAAACTGAGAAAGCAAGGAATCATGAATGTCAGAAGAGTGACAAAACGAAGAATGAAAATACCCACACCAACATTCAATGTACCAACTCATCCCAAAGAGATGGAAATAGGATATAACTTAGAAAAGACTGAACCCTTCATCCCAAATCTTCTCCATTATTACACCTGCCAGAGGTCTGGACATCATACGGACAGAATCTATGGTAAAGCAGTATGTGTTCAAAGTGGGCAAAAGTACCCAGATCACACCAAAAATGAATGCAGAGTTATATGTAATTGTGCGAGTTGTGGAAAAGAACACCCGGCATATGCCAGAGTATGTAAAATTTTGATAAAAGCGAAAGAAATACTGATTGTAAAACATACCAAGCACCTAGGATTGTGGAGGGTCATATAAAAGAAAAGAGTTATGTCGAAATAACAAAAAATTTATATGTAAGAAAATCATTAGAAATACGATAACCCGATGAAAAGATTAATTTAATTAGGACCAAATGGCTGGTCAAAATTTATAGACATAGGCATAGACCCTTTAGGCATTTCTAAAATCAAATTCCAAAATCCTATACATAAAATATTCCATTAACGCAACATAAACTTATATATATATACAAGTAAGCCAAATATAAAAACAATGAAATAAAATAATACAAAGGAACTTAAGAAATGCCAAAACTAATATCTACGAATTAACTCACTTCAGGAAGGCCTTCAGTTCAGAAAGTAGATGTTTACAGGAAACTCACCTGAAAGAAAACTACACTTTCAATATAAAAGACTACCTATGCTACAATTTCGTCAAACAAGCTGATAGACCCTCGGGAGGTTCATCAATACTAATTAACAGTACTATACAGTGAAGTAATACTGAATGTAAAACATACCAAGCATGAAAAAACTAATCTGATTAGGACAAATGACTGGCCGAAATTTCTAAATGAAATCAAACCGAGTCTGAATGAGAAAAATGCAATGATATATAATGTAACCAATGCCAAAACAGCAATGAAACCTGGAGACTCCCCTCAGGTTATCCAAAGGTCAAGGAACAAAATTAATTTAATAAAACAAAGATCTCCAATCCGCACACCAACTCCTACCGAAGAAATCTCCCTGAACAACAAAAAACTTGAGAGCGAATTCTCAGTAAGAAAATACAAAAATATAAAAATTCAACAAATACGAAGCAAAAAAAAACAAACTCTTGAAACAAAAAATTGCATTGAAACTCTAGGAAAAATGGACATAGACCCTTTAGGCATTTCTGAAAATATAAACTTATTTATATACAAGTAAGCAAAATATAAATACAATGAAATAAAATAATACGAAGGAACATAAGAAATGCCAAAAGTAATAACGAATTAACTATCTTCACCGCGACATTCAGTCCAGCAATTAAATGTTTACAGGAAACTCACCTGAAAGTAAACGACACTCTCAAAATAAAACAGTACTCATCCTACAATTTCATCAAACCAGCTGATAGAGCCTCGGGTGTTTCATCAATAGTAATTAACTATACTTCACAGTAATACTATAAAGTGAAGTAATACTGAATGATACCTTGAAGACCGTCGCAATAGCAGCGACCGTTCAGAAAAGTATATATCTCTGCTCCATATACATACCGACCGATGAAAACCCTAATGAAAGGGAATTATATGAATTAATATAATAACTAACAAAATACTTCATATTAATGGGTTAATTTAACAGGCATAGCATAATATGGAGGAGTAAAAAAAACAAACAATAATTAAGGGAAAATCATAGAAACATTATTAAATAAAAGACAGCTATGCCTACTAAATAACAAAACAAATACATCCACAAACAGGAACATACTCAGCCATAGACCTAACAATCTGAAAGTCTAGTATATACATGGGTCATGCTTGGTCAACTTATAATGAATACATGTGGAAGTGCTCACTTTCCTATTTTGCTAGAAAACCCAATTCCTAATCTAAATGATAAAAAACCTCTCTAAAAATCGAACTGGGCAGAATTCCAAAATGCCGGAACCAAACTCAAGTTGGTACCAACAACAAACTTAAATAAGGAAGAACTAATACACTATTTACCGATACCCTACACTCATTATCCAATGAAACCAGTAAAAAGATACTGCCCCTCAAAACGTACTAAGCTATGGTTCGATGACGATTTCAAGAAAGCAATTCCTACACGCTGAGCCAACTTACGAAAATTAAAAAATAAAAACAGTGAAAACCGAAATGAATACAAAAGAGCCATAGCCCGTAAAAATCCCAAAGAATCCAAACGGGAATCTTGGAAAGATTTTGTATACAAAATATACCTAAGCACCCAAACCCAAAATGTTTGGGAAATGATACGAGAAACAGAGCAGCAAAAACTATCCAAAACCCTCTTTTCCTACAAGAAAACAAAGGTCATCAACAAGAAAGACATAACAGACCTCCTAGCTGAAACATTTTCAGAAAACTTATCAAAAATCACAAGAAAAGAAAAAAAATAACTTAAAAACATACAATTAACATTACAACCAACCATTTCCAAAACTAGAACTACAAGAAGCGCTTAACAAAGCCAACGACACCGCCATTGGCCCTGATGAAATGCATTATCAATTCCTAAAACATTTTCCTCAACTATCATTAGACTATGTTCTCAACTCTGCCAACCATGTATGGATCAGCAACGACATTCCCAAATCTTAGAATCAAACCACGTTTCTACCAATATGCAAACCTGGCAGAGACAATGCAGACACAATAAATTACCGAACAATAGCATTCAATAACTGTATATGTAAGACGCTCGAAAGGATGATTCATATTGTACTTGAAAATGAAAAATATCATAACAAAATTCCAGGTAGAAGAAACAAAAAAAACTATTTATATCTAATCCGTCTGGAAACTATCATCCGAGAAGCCTTCATAAAAAAGACTTAACGGCAGTTTTCTTTCATTTGGAAAAGTCTTATGATACAACCTGGAAGTATGATATAAAAAGAGACCCATAAGACCTAGACCTAAAAGGTAGAATGCTATCCTTTATCTGTAGCTTTTTGGAAGAGAAACATTTTAAGATGCGTTTATACGATAACATGTCCACTCCAAAATACAAGAAACAAGTTGTTTCATGGGTGAGAATTATATCTGTTATCCTGTTCAGTATTAAAAAGAATATTGTTAAAAACATAAATAACGAAACAAATTGTACGCTTTATGTGGATGACTTTTTGATCTACTACAGATAAAAATATATTAATAGAGGGAGTTGCAGCAACAGCGATGTCTTAATAAATGGACTACAACGAATCGTTTTAAATTATCTCAAGAAACAAATGAAATGTATGTACTTCTGCCAGCTTCGAAAATGCATAACGATCCAATATTAAAACTGAACCATAACATAATTCTAGTAGTAGAACAATACGAATACCGAAGCATCATATTTTATAAGAAAGTAACATTGATATCCCGTATAAAAAACTTAGGATCCAAATGCTAGAAAATTCTGCAACTTAGTGTTATTGCTCACCGAGTGTGGAGCAAGCTAAGAGTCATTACTCAAAATATATCGCTGATTTCTCTGATCAAAACTTGAATATGGTTGCATCATATATGGCGAAACTAGAAAAAGATACATAAAAGAACTCAACCGAATTCATAGTCCAGGATTAAGAATAGCCCAAGGCACTTTCACCACATGAATGGTGGAAATACTATACAGAGAAGCGAGTGGACCCCATTAGTAATACGACGGAAAAAAAATCAATATTACACTAAACTCTCAACCCATTAAATCCTACATATAAATGCACAAAGCTATCAAACCATATGGTATCTGTATGAAAAATGTCATTGAGAAATTCATTAGAAAACCACGAGTCCATTAACCCTAAAACACCTTCCTGGGTGATAAAACAACCAAACGTCGTATTAAAACTTAGTGAGTTCCAAAAATCCCAAACCGATCCTATCAGATCTCATAAAGAATTGTTCTCCATAAAAAAAAAGTCTATACAGATAACCTGTGCATCTATACAGACGAATTTAAAGATGATAAACTTGGATGTGCAAGCCATCTGCTACAAATTAAAGTTAATGAAAGTAAATACAGACAAAGTTTCCATATTTAGTGCCAAATTGACAGTTACAGACTTGGTCCTCGACATCGTAAATTCAAGTAGGAATATTAAATTAATTATATTCACTGAACTTATGTCAGAGATCACAACACTAAAAAACAAAAATGTGTCACATCCACCCATCATTAAACTACTCAACAGAATCAATAGCTTAAACAGAGATATTGTCTTCAGCTGGATTCCAATCCATATTGAAATCAAAGGAGATGACAGAGCAGTTTCAGCACCAAGAATATGCCGACGGCTTAGTGGTAGAAGTTCTGACTGGCGCCAATTCAGTCGGGTTTCGATCCTAGCTAGAGGCAACCGGACGTCTAGCCACACTGTGAAACAGCGAAACAGTCTGTCTGTGGATGACAATATATATATATATATATATATGTATATATATATATATATATATATATATATATATATATATATATATATATATATATCAGGCCGTTAATTACCAAAATCGCAAATACAGATATGAAATAAACACTCATAAAATTTATTAGGGGGAAGTGACAGAATCTATGGAATTCTTGCCCAAGCAAATTAAACAAACTCTAGGAGAATGGCATCAGAAACCCCAAACCAGAAGATAAGAAGTGATCATATCCAGACTTCATATCAGATACATTACCATAATCTATTTGTATATCCTAAAAAAGGAAAATCCTCCGATATGTGGATTATGCCAGGAACAATTCATCATAAAATCCATAATGACAAACTGCAGCAATTTTAATTCACCCGTTAAAATGCTAACAAACAACATACTTAACGAAGTTTTTCAAAATAGTGATCCACTTTGCATATACCAGTTTCCGAGAGAAATTAAACTGATTTCAAAAATATACTTGAAACGAACAATAAACATGATTAACAGCTATCTTATTATTTAAAATAAAAAGACTGTTTAAATACAAGAATTTGTTTAGAAAAAAAACATTATATTTCAGCAATAAGTAAACCGATGAGTTCATAAGCCGAAAAAAACGAAACCAAACTGATATGGAATATCTATTAATTATCGTATTATGTATCCCTGTGATAGCAGTTACTGTTAATTCCTGCTGAACGTTGCAAGATTTACGACCTGATTCAGGAATTGAAATCACAACCACTAGATTACAGTAACTCATGTCTATATAACTCAAATATCCTGAAGGATATTAGTGACGTATATTTGGAACTTTTATCTTTAATGTCAGTTGGTTTAGACAGTTGGTTTTCATGACGGTTCCTTACCGCTTCTCAGAGTTTACTAGGCGATACTGAAACAAAAAATACCATCGACTGAAACGCGAACGCCGACATTCAAAGCTTGAAAGATTTCTGAATCTACCCTCATGTTCAAATTAATTGAAACAATCTTTTTAGTCCCCTTTCTTTCACTATACAGACCCACTACAGTGACAGGGTGTAAACGATTTCTATTTTTCTCAGATTGGGTCATTTGAAGTGGTGTGCAGTTATATGAATCTATTTTCGGGGTGTATGTTGGAATTTGTTTGGCCTTGAAAAATATTGCGTCGTCCAGGATTGCATCAGATTTTTATCGCGCCCAGACAATATTGTCTCGACTGGCGATTAGTTGTCCGAAGGATATTGTCTGTGATGGACGTTACTCCAAGAAAGCGTACGAAAATTGTAACGGCGCACTAACACACTGAAAGCCTCACCAGTGAGCAAATTAAAGAACTATAGACTGACCCGGAAACTCTCCTGATTTAAATCCAATCGAGAAACTGGGGCCACTCTACAAGGAATGACTTCGTGGAATGGACATATAAAGTAATAACATGTGCACCGGGTCATGTTTCATTGGGAAAATACGGAAAAAAGTAAATAATAATGGAATTATTTGTTTTGTTTCAGTTAATTTGCACAAGGGTGTATAATAAAGATATAATCGGTTGAACAGCCTGCCTAAAATTTTTCATCCCGTAGATAACATCATTCTTCACAGAAGGTTTAAGAGTGTTTTACTATGGTATGAATATCACATTACTCATTCACAAGTATCTGTTTTTTTAATAGGCCGTGTCCTTTCACGGCCTTGGCAATCATGTTTCTCCACAATAACCTTTCCGTTGTAATTCTTATTAAATTCTGTTTTTTCGTTATCCCTCTTAAAACCTATACTACCATCCATTTACATAAGCTGGTTATGCATTGTTTTTCAATGTCCCTTTTACATTCAGTATGTCCTATGGGCATCAAATTTTTTAAACCCTAGAAATTCCAACTGTCTTCTTTTAGTTTCCATTTTCTCTAAAAAAAAAAATATTCTCGTTGCTCATATGTGCCGTTCGTGATATCGTTAGAATCCTTCTGTAGGACAAAATTGCAGTTGCCTCAAGTCTCTTCTTCATCTAAGAAAATTCTTCATCCTAAAGTTTTATGTAGAACTGATTTTTATTACTAATTTCGCCCAATACGAAGTTAAAGATTAAGTCAATCTGTTACTGTTGAAATGATAACGAGGAATGAGGTAAGCGATATGAATATAAGATAATTTGTTAGAAGAGGAAAACGCAAGAGAATTCTCTCGTTGTTTACGCTCTCAATGAACGTATTTACTCTATTTTATTACAGAATTTCATAAAAAAATAAAAAAAAACTGCCATATAAATCAATGGAAACTACATCAGGTATTGTTTCCAAAGTTGATGCATTATAATCGATCAGAACGCCGGAAAACTCGGGCAACCAACCCGCCATGATATGATATAGGAATTTTACACAATTCCATCCGAGAACAATAGACTAGGTCCATATGACTTCAGGCTACAAGTGCTATGGCAGTTGATACAGATGGTGGATTGTAAATCTCTACTGACAATATGAAAATGTGGTCTATAAACCAATTTATTATCATGATAACTGATCGTCGGAGTGTATGGAATGTAACGTCAGTGATAGAATTTTTACAGAAAAGCAGTCGACCTAGATTTACTCAAGTGAATCGAGATGCAAAACTGTACTAGTCCACGGCCTACATCCAACGCTTACACCAAGAAGGAGCATGGAAACTGGAATGGCCACACCCCGTTCAAACGGCATCGACCTGCCGGCTAACCTATGTAAGTGTAGTCAGAAGGATTTACTGACTCGATCGGTGAAGGGGAACGCCTCACCCAACTCAAATGTGCAACGAGATTCCTTATAGAGAGGAAAGAAATGTATGTAAATGTATATAAATATCACTCATAAATATAGCATACCGTAATCCTAGATGATAATATATATATATATATATATATATATATATATATATATATATGAATCGAGTTTAACCTATGCAAAGCACAAAAGTCACGAAGACAAAAACTGGGTATGAAATAATTAGAAAACAGAAACATTATGTAGGAGAGAGTACAAAAGAAGAGTAATCAGAAAGAAAGTAGATAATATTTGACATTGCATTTAAACTTAATATCTCTCTCTCCGTCTCTCTCTCTCTCTCTCTCTCTCTATATATATATATATATATGTATATATATATAATTATATACACACACACACACACACACACACACACACACACACATATATACATATATATATATATATATATATATATATATATATATATATATATATATATATATATATATATATATGTTTATATATATATATATATCAGTGATTCCTTAATGGTAACGGATCCTGTGTTCTCCTAACCAGGCCAATAAAAACAAGAAATCAAAGTAGGCATAATAAGATTCAAAGTCGAGTCTAATTATATATATATATATATATATATATGCGTGCGTGTGTGCGTATGTGTGTGTGTGTGTGTGTGTGTGTGTGTGTGTGTGTGTGTGTGTGTGTGTGGAGAATAATGTTTAGAAAGTTCGCTTTTCGACGATTAATCCGAAATCGGTTTTGCTTTCTTGATATATACAGTTGCAGCCAAAATGGCCAGAATGGCATTGTTTTCGTCAGAAAAGTAGGTATAAGTTTTTATTGCAGTAAATCATATAAATCATCCATAACTTTTGTATTATCCTCTAAGATTACACCAAAATCTCAGACAATAACCTTTAATATCGTATTTATTGTCTGTGAAAATTATAGAATATAAAACGACTTTGATAAAAACTTATACCTGCCGTTCTGAACATTTTGGCCGCAACTGTACACACATACACACACACACACACACACACACACACACATATATATATATATATATATATATATATATATATATATATATATATATATATATATATATATATATATATATATATATATATTACTCTTCAAGTATGAACTGAGTTCTCCGAGTCTCTTGTGTATTTCGTATGAAAAAAACGTTACAATTAACTTTTTTTCCCGCTGTACGACGATGTCCTGGGTGTAAGATATCTGACTGCTATCGAATCAGTCCAGTTTCAAGCCCGCCTTGAAGCAGTCAGATTTCTAACAACTCTGAGGATCTGTGATACGGCGAAACGATCTGTGGACGACTATATTCGTATATATAGAAGTAGTGTGGACTTTTTTTTCACTTAACACCTGTTTACTTCGGAGTTTCGTGGCAATATTGATATAAACACTCGTCGAACAGAGTTACTTGATATTGAGCACTCTACCACAAATCCTGCTTGCCATAAATACCTCTTTATCAGTAAAGCAAATAAAAAACTGCAAATTTTGCTTCAAAAGCATTATTTCAAATTAACATTAAACACACACACACGCACGCACACACACACACACACACACACACACACACATATATATATATATATATGAAGAAATATAGTCTTAAAGTGTGCTATATTTATGGGATAAAGTGTTCAATATCAGAGATAGAGCGTGTGTAAATATAAAAGTGAACATAGAAGTCAACACTTAGAGGCGACAGTCTGTTTCATGCGAGATGCAATCGTCAGGCCAAAAATCGTTTTGCCTGACTATTGCATCTCGCATGAAACAGACTGTCGCCTCTAAGTGTTGACTTCTATGTTCACTTTTATATATATATATATATATATATATATATATATATATATATATATATATATATATATATATATATATATTTATATATATATATTTATATATATGTATATATATAGACAGAGGGAGAGAGACAGACAGACAGACAAACAGACAGACAGATAGATAATCGGTATAATAAGGATAAATTTCAAGATGACAATTCAAAGTGGAGAGTAAAATTAGAAATCAGCAGACGTAAACCAAGCCAGAAATTTGCTTTGGAATTCTGAGAATCACTGGTTTTAACCTAAGATTTCGCATAAACTTTTCGTCCAAATAAATTTATTTGTAGTCGACCATTTCCGCTATTTCGCTCTTGTAGAAATACGAGACAGGAAACAGGATGTGGAATTGGGAACTAAAAAGAATAATATGGAATATTAAAATATTGAAGGAGAAGGGTAAAAGAAAACGTATTTCGGATATAATTATTTAAATACAATTTCAACCCATGAAGAAACAATAATTTCCATCGTATGTACGAGAGATTGAACAGTTTCATTTTCAGTGGAGCTGCATTAATATTCATTAAACACATGATTTGAATCCTGAAAATGGATGAAGTAAAAACCAGAAAATAAAAAAAATGATATTGACGAAGACGATGCCAAAAACGAATGCATTCGATAAGTAATGCATAAAAGAAATAAGGAAAAAGACGAGGAGAAAATTTAAAGAAATATAGAAAAATTCGTCATATGCAAGAAGTAGAAGATTATGATTATTATTATTATGATGATGATGATGATTAAGCCACTGCCGCCCATGAGGAAGTAAATCGAAATCTTGCAAATATTCAGTCCCAGACAAATTTGTAAATGTAAAAAAAAAATCCCCAAAAAGCATAAATTTCAAACTTGATTTATGATCAAAAGATTAGAAAGAAAGAGAAGAAAAAAAATGACTGCTGAATGTGGAAATTGGCAAAGACTTGCTGAAGGGGCAATAAATTTCTTTTTCTGTGAAAGTGCACATGGAGTTCAGATGAAGTGGGAAATCAGACGCATTTCAGAAACTCGCTGAGTTTATTGATTGAGAAACAACATGAACAACGATTTAATTCTTAACCATAGCGAAGAGATTTCATTTAAACAACTGTTTTTCAAAGTGAAGAGTTATCTGGCGCATTAAATAGGCGTGAATATTTCTCTACTAAATACATATGAACGTATAAATACATAATTACATTATATATACATACATACATACATACATATATATATATATATATATATATATATATATATATATATATATATATATATATATATATATATGTGCGTGTGTGTGTGTGTGTGTGTATGTGTTCGTGCACGTATGCTTTTATGTGTTTTGTATCAACACTGACTATAAACAGTGTGCACATAAACACAGAACTGAGTAAATAAGACACACACACACACACACATATATATATATATATATATATATATATATATATATATATATATATATATATATATGTATGTATGTATGTATGTATGTATGTATGTATGTATGTATTGTAAATTTGTCATTCAAAGAATAAATCAATAGAGTTAATGCAATCAATGCTGAATTTGCTTTGCTAACAGATAGAATAGGGCATTAACTCACTGACCACTCGCTGAACGACGTGATCCTTTGTTTTTATTAATTGTAAAATGGATGAGATGTTCGGTCCATGTTGCAAGGACTTTCGGTAAACATTTACCATCCTCAGGCATAGAGATTAATCTTTTCTCAATTTCCGGTAATTTCGGGTAAAATTCCAAGACGAAAATGAATATCATTCTTCTCGAAAGATGGTAAATATTTACTGAAAGTACTGACAATATGGACCGAACATCTAATCCATTTCACAATTAATAAAAACAAGAATCGTGCCGTTCAGTGAGTTAACGTTTTATTTACTCTGTTAGCAAAGTGAATTCACCATTAATTACATTTTTTTATTGATTTATTCTTTTCGACTACTTCACAATAATAATTAAGCAGCATTATATATATATATATGTATTGTGTATATTTCGGCAGCAACTTTTCATTAGTACATGTTTCACTAAATAATATAGACAAGTTTTGTCTATTTATTTTAAGTAAACGTGAAAACAATAAACACAAATTAAAAATTCTTGAAGCTATATACATAAAACATTTGAAATCTAACATGAACAAAATAAACTATGAAATCTCCACAAATATTCGTAAATGTCTATAATTTATAATAGAAGCCATTGGTTTATACGAACGGCTTACCATACTTAATACTACTCATTTTTCACTCTCGCGTGGTCATGTGTGACGTCACGATCTGCGACGCGATTTTCGCTTCCGCGTCTCGTATATTCGAGTTTGTCGTTACTTTGAACTTATTCAAGCAGCAAGGGCGGACTATCATTGTGATTTTGTCTTCGTGTTGTTTGATTTATTAAAAAATTGTCATCTTTGATAATGGCTTATGTAAGTCGAAAGCTTAGATTGTATTTAAACATGTATCAATATGGTGTATTTTTTTCATCTTTCAACGATAATGTGATTAAGCTTATCAGACAATATGAAATGAACTTTCTTAAAATACATAGACAAAACTTGTCCGTATTATTTAATGAAACTTGCATTAATATATATATATATATATATATATATATATATATATATATATATATATATATATATATATTAGGCTCTCCGTTTACTACATAGAGACAGACACAGAGAAGTTGAAAAAAAGAGAAATGCATATGCCAATTTGCATAACTCTTCAATTTTCTCAAAGTTCTTGGAATATGTTGTAACGGTCTTAATAGTTTATTCAGTGCATTCATGCTTCTGAGTTCTTGAATAATGTCCGCAAGAGTGAAAGATTTAATTTACTTTATTGACAATAATGGTAGAATCTGAAATACAAATTTGAAACTTTTTAATCAACTGGTTTAATTGTGGAAAACGGAGATTAATGTAAATAATGACTGATTGAATACTAATTATCAAGTAGTTTTATGACTGATTTGCGAATTTTTTTGTAAGTAAGAAATAAAGTTTTAGAAATGAAAACTCAGAAAAGTCATTGGGAAGAGGTGCCGGGAAAGATAGCATTAGTATATTCACCACCGAACATAACCAACGACTCTCCGTAGATAAAATAGGTGAAGTCTCTTAAGGATAGACTGTCACCGGCGGGGGATGGTGGAGAAAATTCCACAGCGATAGGTTTTGCAAGGCATGCTCTGGAGCTTGCAGCCAGCAAGCGCTACCAGGGTCAGGTAGTTAGGCAGAAGTTAAACAAGACGTCTAACGAAACTGTGAACATGGACGCAGAATTGCCCAAGGAAGAGATTCGTCGAGGTTCCGATCGTTACATTCAGGGAGTCGATACCCCGAAGAGGCATACTCTTGGCTCGACCATAGAAATGTGTGAGGCGTTTCGGCAGTATTTTGAGAGTTGTTTTACAAAAGAGCGTGGTCTCACTGGCGACAAGCTTCGCAGCTATTTGTCTGACTTTCCTCGTCTTCAACTGACTGAAGCGTTTAGCTGTTAGAGTGAAATCACAGGGGGTGAAGTCCACTTGCCATTGAAGAGGGTCGGCAGTGGCAAGTTTCCGGGACTTGATTGTCTATCGTACCAATTGTACTTGAGGCTGTCGCACATCTTTGTTCTGATTTTGACTGTCTTGTTCAGCAACTGGTTCCGTTAGGTGTCTGACCCCGACCGGATTTCCAGGGGTGTGATCCCGCTGTTGAAATAGGGCAAAGTTGCGGGAGGAATTTAGATGACGATAGGCCAATAATATAGGCTAAACACAGAGTTAAAAATTTTGTTCAAGATCCTGACGAAGTGTTTGGAGTCCGTTGCCGAGACTTGGCCTGTGAAGGGGCGAAAAATTCAGAGCAAACTACATCTGTCCAAACGTTCGTTCAAACCCGACTGCTGCAAGAGGATCAACCTCCAAGTAGGGCCGGACTGCACGCCCTGTCTCTTAGCCAGCGAAGGAGGTGCTTAAACACCAAAGCGTAAAGTTTGGGCGACTGTTAACACCCCTGTAGGACCGACCGTGATAATGAAAAATGTTGTGATATACTTCAACGGAAAACTGGTCGTAAGCCCCGGAATCAGTCGAGTTTCCTCCGAGAGTGTCGAGCGACCTTGAAGGTCATTCCTCGGTCCAGTGACCTTTCATGACCTCGTAGACAATTGTATCGAGAGTTAGTGGAGAGGGTCGCGAAGTATGCTCTATGTGGCCGATTCGGTTTGTTGGCACCAGAGTTGTGCTCTTTCTGATCTTTTCACCAGTGGCGGATTATCTCATCAACCCGGAGTTTTCGCTTATTTTGCGATTGATTCGGAACGTGCTATCGCTCAATGACGTAGCCTTCAAGGGGAGCTGAGAGGATTTGCCCGACTGTCATTGGTGTGACCTTGATTTAGAGGAAACAGCATCTCACAAATTCTACAAGTGACTTCAGGTGCGCCCTTTCTGGGACTATGTCGGTGAGTTGACGGCTTGATCCCAATCAGCTCGTCTCCATTGATGTCGCATACGTGTGGGTTAATCCATCAATTCCATTCTCTGGATCGTGTTTCTCACGTTGTTAGCCGTTACAAGAATGGTGGTGGGGACGTCGCGGATGTAGGGAATCTTGGAATGAGAACGAATTTCACATCAGGCTCTGGCCAGATTCTTTAGACATCCCCACAAGATGAAGATTAGAAATGATAGAAAGGGTTTGTTATCGACAGATTTCAGCTAAAAGTGTGAACCTGCCTGGTTCGGGTTAATGGGTCTAGCCATGATTTTTAAAGTCCACTTTGACGCAAGGGGGCGCTGTGAAACCGCCCCTAGTTAAGTTTAACATTATTTGTTTAACTTGTTTATATGAGTAAGTGTTATTTACGGCCTGTTCCCGGCCTTCTAATTTGTTATGATCCATGTCGAGATTCCCAACCTCTCCAGTTTGTTTTGTTCCCTTTTTTCTTCAGTAAGTCTTTAATTTTCCCACTCAGTCATTAATTCTTATTTTTCCTACCAACTCCATTCGTCAGCCTGCTTCTTAATTCTCTCAATAAGTGGGATACAGCGGCTGCTCTTATAATTTGAAGGGGTGAACATGTCATACTAACATATGTTATGTTTCAGTTTGAAGGTTTTGTTTTATATTATTTACTTGGGTTCATCCCATCCCTTCTAATATCATGATTCATGACATTGTTATGCATTTTTGTAATAAAAAAAAAGGTAAAACAAAAGAGATATGTATCAACTACAGGCGTTGCAGCAAGAGCCTAAGCATTATATATAGAGATTACTTAATAAATTATGTTATAACAAGTACGAGGGTGTGTTATAACAATAGCCTTACAATAAGGAAATATAATAGTTGGAGACGAGGAACTCGAACACAAGAGCCGAAGAAAGATCGCAACATTGTAACTGGAGTTATAATAGTGGGTGTAAGAACTTGATGTCAATCGTAACATAACAAACCCCCATTATAACTGGAGTTATATTAGTGTGCGTAAGAACTTGAACTCAATCGTGACATAACAAATCCCACATTATAACTGGATTTATAATAGTGGTCGACCAGATTTTCTATACTTATACGTGTGCACACTAGTCTTAAAAACTTTTTCTTTGCAGAAATGGAGAAAATTTTGGTTCCAATAGTTGAAATTTAACGACAACAACAAGAGAAGCAACAGCAAAATACCCAACAGTTGCTAGTTATAGAAACAACGACAAGAATTGTTGGAAATACTTTTCAAGAAATATGCTCCAACGTCTCTGACGCCAGACGCGGTGCAAAACACCGACATTTGCTGTGTATTTTCGCAGTCATGAAGAAATATTTAGTCAGGAATGCAGGGGCTGGGAAGAAGATAAAAAAACAGGTTGTTGTTAAGAAAAATTGCGCTTATCTTCTAAAGGTTCAACGATAGTTCTTCTTCCGCTACTTAATTTAAAGAGAATTTGTGTGCGACGTAGGTCCTTACTTTTCGTACAAACAATTATTTTTATTTCATGTGTTACTTTCGCTGTATTTCGCAGTTAATTTTGATTATTCCCAAATTTATTTCCAAGTTATAAAAATTGATATCGTACGTCGCAAAATTTTACTTCAAAAACCGACGAAAACATTCGCAGGAATGAAAACTTGGGATACCAAATTTAAAGATTGCGGGTTCGAATCCTGCCCAGAATGTTTCTGATTTGCTCACGGAGTCGGCAAGATTCCAAAATGGTATGATATGTTGGGTTATGGCCTCTAGGAGTAAAGTTGAAAAAGTGTGACACACTGACATCCGCATTTATTATATAGAAGACTATGAGATATTGAAAGTTAGAGAGTTGTGTCCCTTTAATTTTAAATGAGTCACAGTGACAGACGGACATCCGCATTTATTATATAGAAGATGAGCTATTGAAAGTTAGAGAGTTGTGTCCCTTAAATTGAAAAATTTTGACGCAATGACATACTGACATTCACAATTTTTATATAGATAAAGTAGTAATCTCAAAAGTGAGGCGATGTTGTAGAGTAAAGAGTGTAGCCACGGTAATTATATGAACTTTTCCAATAGTATAAAGAGTTTCATGCTTGTTTCATCTTGATTGATAGTCTTATTGGATTCAGCTTTCATACAAACTATACAGGCATTGCGGCAATAACCTTAGCTTTACCTATAGAGAACACTTAATGAATTGCGTTATCACATGTACCGCTGTGTTATGACAATAACCTTACAATAGGGAATTACAATATATACACTAATTACATTTGAGTTATTTTATTAAGAATAGATATACACGTAGATGTCAGCTGTATTTTATGACGTTCTCGGTGTATAATTTTGCATATATTTTATTAATATTCACAATTGAATGAAGTGCATGGATAATGAAGGGGCTATGTTGAAAATATTTTTGCGTGAAATATGTACTTTTTTCTTCCTTAAACCGCGTACGTATTGATAAACCAACAAATATATACACACGCTCTCTCTTTCTCGCACACACACACACGCACACACACACACACATACGTATATAATTTCAATTGAGTAACAAAGTTTCACGCATACATATGTATCCTCAGTTTTCGATCGGTTCGAGAAAATAGATTTTATCCCTTCTCTCTTTTCGCACATTCTTTTCAGTTAGCTCACACATCAACCCCCAGCCCTCAAAGCTGTTCCATGTGCCTTTGTCAAGGAATATAATCGCCCGCACACGATCTTGATAACCGTCAGAGAACTTTAACGCAATCTAAGCTGCAAAGAAAAAAAGAATAATATACCTTCAGTAGCATTTTTTTTTAACTCTGGAATAATCCATATTTACTCCGCGATTGAAAATTGAGTAAAGTCAACACAAAGGTTCGCAAAAACTCCAGCAAAGTAACTTTTTCTTCTTTTGAAGTAACGAGTTGAAATATCGACGTCTTCACTCCAACAAGTTTTATTTTCTGAATGTTGGAAGAATGGTAAGCGTTCCCTTTCGAAATATCTCACAGAATAAGGATTTAAAAAAAAAAGTTAATACAATTACGAAAAGGGACCGAGCACATAAATATGCTTTTATTACCCTAGGAATGAATAAGGAACCAGTTAATTTAAAAGAAAAATGATCTCTAGATTCAAGCAGTAAATGACACTGGATTCGTTCATAATCAGGTTCTGCGTTTAGCTTTGCTTCCGGACACTGTCGCCATGCTATAATATCTTAAATCAAATAAACTACGTGTGTAATCTGTGTTTTAAAATTTCGACAAAATATAGTTGCATGATTAATAAACTGACAATCTCAGGGAGAGCTAAGCCATGAAAATCACTAACCAGTTTTCCCAATAAACGATAAGCTTTTAATGTATAACAACGTTTTATAATACTCTTTCAGCAGATGAAACTTTGTTAAAATCGCTGACTGTTGAACATTCTTTGAAAATTCATGTATATCTTGAAAACAATGATATATTTTAGTGCAAATTAGCATTAAACCAACCAAACAAAACTAGAATTTTCCTTTTACAGTGTTCAAATGACGTTGGGTTAGCGTAATCAAATTTTAAAAGAAAATTTTTAAGTTAAAAATGAAACAATTGTATTCTATCAAAAATTTAAAAAAACCTGTTCGAAAAGACACGAGACCACTCTCCCTGCAATACCTAGTGTCATAAATTTTCAAAACAAGGACTGGGGTTGTACAATCCTCTCTTTTCAACCTTGACACATTTGAAAATCGTTTAAAAGATTTTGTTGGAGTTGACCAGCTTTCTATTTTACAGCCTCTTTATCACAGACGAAACATCGTTACACTTGTTACTCTATCATTATTTCCATGACAAATGTCCAGATGATCTCAATTATTCAGTTCTACACCTAAGGCTCAACATCCTACGTCCACGAAGTCGAATCAACAACATCTCTTCTGTATTTCATTTGTAAGCAGAAATTTCCCCTCAGATAAACTATCCACGCAAGAACAGCTTCATTATCGAACAAACACACAAGTGCATGCTTCGCTGACACAACAAATCAAGGGTCAATCTCTATCCTTCTTCAACCGTTATTATCTTCTAAAACACTTTTACGTTCACACACCTCATTTAGTGACCCTCTCCCACAAGTCGGGGCTTATGACCACATCAGGTTGAAACACCGGTTACCGTATGATGACGGAAGGTAAGCACCGTTTTGTAACTCGATGGGTCACCGCTCGGAAATATCAGGTGTTGGAAGCCTGAATGTGCTGGTGATATAACAGACAATTTCTCGGAATTGTTATTCGAAGAGCCGAATTCCAATTTCTGCTGGGTTCCTTATATTCACTTAGGCGTGAATACAATTGTGAAAGGCATGAATGTACCATTTCGTTCACTAGTGGACGACAACAGAAAACCCTAGCCTTGAATAGGTTAAGATTGTAGCGATCAGGGAAACATCCTTTTGGAATCTGTTCCAGAGGGCACTGATTCGTAAGAAGTGGCTGTTCGAGTGGAACTTACTGCTCAACAATAAAATACGGAGGGAATGTGGTTGGTTTGCTATTATGTAAATAGCATGGCGTGCTCTTGCAGTGAAGGTTTCACTTGGCAGGACCAGGGAATGTAGTTCATCCGAGCACATTCTGTGTAATTAGCGGTAGAGCAGCGAGAGGCTTGCCACTTCCCGCCTGTGAGAGAGAGGTTAGAGGGTGTGGAATAATTCGTCACCCACAAGTAATATGAATTAATTATATATATATATATATATATATATATATATATATATATATATATATATATATATATATATATATATATATATATTAATTCATCGAGTCTAGAAGAAACCTCAACAGAATGCAGAAAGCACTGGACGGCCGTTTCTTTCTATATTTGGGACTCATCAGCAGTGCGCATCCTATACCCAGACCGTTACGATATGAGTCAAACGTCATACCAACTGTACCAACGGGACTCGGTGACGAAGAGGTACGAATTAAACTCGATATAGAGCCGCTCGATCATATATTCCGTGGTGGAATATATCGAACCGCCCTCTGTGGGTAAGGGAAACTCGGAGGAATTCCGCCACGGAATATGCGATCGATCGGCGCTATATCAATTCTAATTCGTTATCACTGTGGCCCGTTGGTACAGTTGGTATGACGTTTTTTTTTTTTTTTTTTTAAGCGTATCACCCCAAGCAAGGCCGGTGGCCACTATAACGCATGGGGTTACAGAAGGGTTGGAAGAAGAGCAGATAGGTAAAGGAAGGGATGTGGAGAAAGAGAAGGACGGAGGGTCGATCAAGGCAGGGGGGTTACGGAAGATATAGAGCGAGAGAGGAATGAAAGATGTCAGGAAGTGGAGAAGGGAAGTGGATAGATCAAGGCAATTGGAGATGACGATTGACGCTACACTTAAACCGTTGGAGATTGTATTTGTCAGGGAAACAGTAATAGGGAAGGGAGTTCCATAGGCGAGATGTGCGAGACATGAAGCTACTGGAGTAGAAAAGACGTCTACATCTAACAGTTTCAACGGTGAAGGGGTGGGAACGGGATGCCAGCCTCGTAGGACGCTTAAATTCACGAGGCTTAGGGACAAGCGAAAGCAACTCCTCGGAGCAATTACCGTGGAAGTAATTGTAGAAAAGGCAGAGCGATGCAACATCGCGTATGTGAGAGAGCGACTGCAGACGAGATGACAGATCAGGGCCAATCACATTGCATATCCGTCTCTGGATCTTATCAAGAACCCTGAGGCAACACGCAGGGGCCCCAGACCATAAATGGCAGCAATACTCCATGCAAGGTCGAATGGTAGACTTATAGACTTGGAGGATCGATTCCGGGGAGAAGAATTTCCTGGCTCGGCACAGGGAACCAACTTTTCTTGCGGTGGATGATGCAATTGACTCGATGTATTTGTTCCATCTCAGATCAGCGGACAGCGTGAGACCGAGCAGCCGCAGAGAGGAGCTCACGAGAAGTTGGTCCTCAGACATTCTGATGGGATGCAGGGATGGGTCCTTGTGGTGGTTAATGGGGAGCAGTTTTGCTTTAGAGGCGTTAAAGTTGACCATCCATTTCTCTCCCCAGTCCACAACCGATTGGAGGTCCTTTTCAATTTGAGCTGCCAGGTTAATTTTGTCCGCCTCAGTAGATTTGTGCTTGAGGCAGGAGTAAATAGTAGTGTCGTCAGCGTAGATACCGACTTGGGAGTCTATGGCGTCAGGAAGGTCGTTTATAAATATGTGGAACAGAGTAGGGCCAAGGATGGAGCCTTGAGGAACACCAGCGGTAGTGGGATAGGAGTTGGAGAAGAATCCACTGAGAACAACCTTCAAATCCCGGTTTGATAGGAACGATTGAATTAGGTCAAACAATCGACCTGTGATACCATAACCCCGGAGCTTGCGAAGGAGGCCGGCGTCCCAAACCCTATCGAATGTTTTGGAGATGTCAAGGGCCACGGCACAGGCTTCGCCGTTACTATGGATAGCTTGGTAGACAAATTCAGTGATGGCCGTAAGCACATCGGCAGTAGACCGGGCAAAGCGGAAACCATACTGCTTGTCTGTGAGCAGATCGTGCCTTTGCCTCATGTCGTAACGTTCCTGGTTTCAATTCTCGGTAGTGGATGCGCACTGCTGTTGAGTCCCATATATGGGACAAAATGCCGTCCAGTGTTTTCTGCATTCTGTTTAGGTTTCTTCTAGACTCGATGAATTAAATAATTATGTTCATCTCAAGTCCTCCTTATAATAATGATATATATTAGTTAATATATGTAATAATGAAAAGTAGTTCAATTTATTTTGAACCTACGATTTTCTTGTTGATATATGCATAATGATTGCGTAGGTAGAATAACAGTTATCAAGGAGGAAATAGAATCAGAGAGTCGAGTTCAAATTTGATCCAAGTCAGTCGCATTCCGTTTGCGCAAACGCCATTGGGAAAGGTATGCATCCATTTCCCCTTCGACCCGTTTTGTGTTAAATGGCAGGATAGACTGGACAGGTATAACTGAGAATAACTACTCGGTGATCAAAGGTTATCTTTCCCAAGAATACATGGCTATTCGCAGATGTTAAAATATAAAGAAACACATGGAGAGCCACAATTACATTACTCCTGAAGCGATATGCGTTTTCTCTTTAGGTAAGTCATGGTTGACGCAAGCGAATATTTACTGAAATTTTCCTTCTTACATCAGAGTGCAAACTTGGCCTGTTTTCCATCTCTATACACGTAGGACGTCATGATGTCAATCTGTGCAAATTCAATAAAGCGATTGCTGTCTTATCAGCACCCATCTATGTGGCAAGCAACACAAATTCGATTATTTTGCTTGTAATCAAACTTACACCACGTCTTAAATTGTGAATCAGCTCACAAACTAGAATTGAATTAAAAACATACAATGTATAAGAAAATAAGTTTTTAAGCAATAACTTAGAAGCTGAATATATTTTAAATGATACGATTTTTACACCACTTGAATTGAAGTATTTTACGAAATATGAAACTGTTTGGAAAGTAAAAATATTTAAAAAAAATGTGTATTTTCGAGTATTACATTGTTATGAATTTGCTACTCCAAATGATTTGTTCATTCTTAAAAATTAGGAAAAACATATGTGGAGAATATTTTTTGTAGATTATCATTCAAGAGACGTTTCTCAAGGCATGACATTTTTCAGTATGTTAAAATATTGATTTTTGAAAATTTTTACAAGGAGCTGGCTTCCGTTTTTACTTACAAATATCAAATTTGAAAGAGTGCTTACATCATTGATAACTGACAAATATTACGAATTAAGAAAAATTACGTCATCAGTAGTACACAGTTTCAAACTTGATATTTTTAAATAAACAGAAGTATAGATAACTTTTTTAAAAAGTCAGTTATTGATTTAAAATTTTATTTATCTCAGGAACAAGAACGCCTCCACAAAAATAATAACGAAAATCAATATTTTTTTTTATTCTGACAAATGACTTAAGGATAGTGCAATGGAATCTCATGTATAAAAATTGTTCAAATTTCTTAATTATTTACTATCGGACCAATCTAGTTAAGTAGGGTTGTTATGAATTTAAAATCATTTCAGACAGGGAAAATATTTTCAAAATGTTTATTCTGTTTTAAGAGATGTTACAATGTGTCAAATTAGTCTGATTCGTAAATGTTATAAATATTTTTCTTTTTTGTTACTAATGTCCATCCTAATCAGACTAATGTCGAAAGGCGAAAAAGGTATAAAAGGATCTTGAATGAGTTTGTAGAGTGAATGATAAGAATAAGAGGTAAGAGAAGCAGTTTAGGAGGATATGTGAGAAAGATAGCGGCGAATTCTACATTTGAACAGGTTAAGCTTGCCAGGAAAGCATCGTCTTCGAAGTCGGTTTCACAAGGTAGAGGTTCTCACTGGTGGAATATGACGGAAATGACTGGGTTTCGTCTCATTCTCCGCGGCATAGAGCTGTGAGGCTTATTTTTGGTAACACTATGGATTTATGTATTTCGCCTGAATACATTCCTTTTGAAATAAACATAGATTAGCGAGAGATTTGAACATTCTTGTCTGTGGGAAATGTGCTTGTCTGGTGGGAAATGTGGTTGTCTGGTGGAAAATAACTAATCACCTACAAAACCGTGTAAACGCTTTTGGATAGTATGAAAACTTGAAAGTGAAGAATAGACAGCTCCAGCCCCTATATGTCAGCAATACTCTATATTCTGACATGACGCTTGTAAATGTACTACATAGCAGGAAGAATCAGGTACATACTGGAGCGTTAGAGGGAACTGGCTATTTTTTCAGCAATTTCAGAGATAGAATGTATATACGGATTCCACTTGATGTATGGGGAAATCATGTCTGAGTAGACATTCATGGTATGAGGCACCCTTGTTCATTGCGATAGAAGAAAATTTAATATATACTCTTTAATAATGGATGCTTACTAGTTAGGTTCTTGATGCATTGATTGCGATCGGCCATGTTTTTCCCAATGAGTTGCAAGACATTGATCGGTGCAGATATTATATGCCAGTCGCTGATCATTTAGAATCTTGCAGATGCACCCTTTGTCTCATTGTCTCTATTCGGGAGTATACTCTTTAAAATACAAATGTGAATTTAAAAAAATACCCTAAATAGACATTGTAACAGTAGACTTGCAAAAGATATGATACAGAGAGAAAAAAAAATTAAACTACACCCTTGCGCAAAATAACTGATTTAGTTTCATTTCTTTCATCATACGGTCAGTTGTAAACCCATTAGAGTGATAGGGTGTAATCGATTTCTATTTTTGCCTCGGATTAGGTCATTTGCAGTGGTGTACAGTAATATGAATCTATTTTAGGGGTGTATGATGTAATTTCTTTGACCTTGAAAAAATTGCGTCGTCCGTGATTGCATCAGCTTTTTATCACGCCCAGAAACTATTGTCTCGAATCTCGATTAGTTGTTATACGGCCATTGTCTGTGATGGGTGTTACTCCAAGGAAGCGTAACAAAAATTGTAACGTTGCGCGAACACAATGTCAAGCTTTATCAGATAGCAACTCAAAGTACTATCAACTGGCCCGGAAACTCTCCTGATTTAAATCCAATCGAGAATCTGTGGTCAATCTGCAAGATACGACTTCGTGGAATGGGCATACGATGTACTAACCTGTCCACTGTGCCATGTTTTCATTGTAAAAACACGAAAAAAGTAAATAATGAAGGAATTGTTCGTTTTATTTCAATTAATTTGCACACAGGTGTAGAAAACAAATGAGTTTGATTTTTATTGATGCAGTTATATGTTTTTCGTGCAATTAATAATTCTCTGCAAACTGTTCCACAAATTACAGAACGATCATCAGACCTAGCCACTTGGGACGATACTTGACTTGTACCATTAGTCTACCTAGACCTATTGCTGCATTGTTTTAACATGCAAGAAGTGTGCAATAATATATCGCACGATAATATTTGCCTCCTATATTTCTTGACAAATGCAATTGGAATGTTTATATTCCTTGACAAATGGTGATAACATTATTCCTTTGCAAATGGCATTATATTGTAGTATGTTATGGTTATCATTTCATGGCAAGATTGTATTCCTTAACAGTTAAATGGAACAGCTTTCAGGTGGGGATTTGGATGTGTGAACTAACTCAAATGAAATACAAACGTTAGCATAACCTCTAACAAAGTAATCTATTCTGTTTTTGAAGTGAACCGATGAAACATCTGTACGATCGGCGGCATACGAGATTATGCGTAAATGTCAACACCCAAGGACGATATACAGTTTATTTTTACGGTGTCGAGGGCTGTTGCTAAAATCGTTATTTTTAAAACTGTGTACATATGAAAATATAAATAAATATTCCGTCGTCCATGGTTGCATCAAATTTTTTTATCACGCCCAGACACTATTGTCTCCAATCTTGATTAGTTGTCCTAAGGCCATTTTCTGTGATGGATGTTACTCCAAGGAAGCGTACGAAAATTGTGACGTTGCACAAACACAATGACAAGCTTTACCAGATAGCAAATCAATGTACTATCAATTGGCCCGAAATCTCTCCTGATTAAATCCAAACAAGAATCTGTTTGCCTGGTCTGATAAGCTAGTGTATTCCAGTTATGAATCATTTGCCTGATCTGATAAACTAGTGTATTCCAGTTATGTTAAATAAACAAAAATAAAAGTACAAATCGAAAAATTTCATTAGAAACAAGGTCGATACCTGAAATTCTATGTGATAACAATCCTCCTACAGTACAGTGAATGCTGGACAATTTAATCACACAAGAAGAGGTGACTTGAGGAAACTGAGATTTGTTACAGCAGAAGAATACTGAGAATAGCATGGAAGGAAAAATTGAGCAACGAGGAAGTTTTTAAAAAAAGTCGCTTATATTTAGAATCAGAAAGAGACAGTTGATGTTTCTAGGACACATAATAAGGAAAGTAGGCTTGGAGACTTTGACACTCAGATGATATATTAAAGGCAATAGGGATAGAAGAAAATACTAGGCAACCTCATTAACTTGTTTAAATGAGTGATAGAATAGGAGGGATAGTAAATATTAAAATACTAGAAAGGATAGAAACTTGTTCAAAGCCATGATCGACCATATCCTGAAAGGATACAGCCAGTAAAAGAAATATATCTACGTGTTTTACGTCTTTTCACAAACATAAATCTATACCTTATTACGATATGATATTTTTAGTGCTTACACGTGCTTGAGTTGGTATCGGTGTTTTTTTTTGTAATCAATGAAATTAATTCAAAACTGGACTAGATTGATAGTCCTACTAATAAAAAAGGGTACCCCATTAGTAAGACTTCGAAATCTAGGCCGGTTGTTATTTTCAATTTTTAAGAAACTAAGAAAAATACTTGGATAGCAACTCAAATACGTGTATCGACCAAAAGTCACATTGATATGAATAAGAAATTATGTTAGATTAAAAAATCCTTTCAAAAATATTTATCCATCTATTCGCAGAAAAAAAAAATGAAGTCGGTATCAGGGATCTGTCATTTGAACATATGTACACCGGAATTCAAAACTTTGACTGCTGATTCCGTTGTTTGTTCTACAGGAAACTCCTTCCTTAAGAGATAAGCAGAAACACCCGAAATTTGATAATCTGTACATTCGTGTACAGTAAGTCCCTCGTATTCGTGGGGGTTAGGGATCAGAAACGACCGAGAATACTTAGAATCCGTGAATACTTGTACGCCCCCACCCCTAAAAGTGCTTATAAGTACCTATTTTGGTTGTTAAAACCACATATGCCTTAAAATTTCATTCTAAACACTTTAGAAACATTTTAGATCCTTTTAAAAACATTTTTGAAAAATAGTATTGGTGACCATATACTTAGCGTAAATTTTCTTTCATACGTACAATAACAGTTTTTAATTCCGCATAGATCGATACAACCATTGAAAATACTGTATAAAACATGTGTAACAAGACATAAAATATAATGTTTAAAACATTATCTAAAAACAGAACTGTGATGATGCTCCCAGACTTAGCATAAGCCACTTTAAAGACGCAAATTACAAAGCCCAAGCACTACGCATGTTTTTACGTTTGTTTTTTTACAATGCAAATGTACAATTCTGCCAATTTTTGCCATAAAAAGGGACTATTACATGTTTTAAGTCACTTAAATAACAAGTAAATAATCCAAGAATGTTTTAAATATGTTCTAGCGAAACAATACGCGAACTGAGTGAGTTCATAGCGAATAATTTGTACATAATGTTCTTCAGAAAAACACGCGAATATTGGGGGTTTCCGCGAATAACAAGTGCATATGTTCTAAAGAAAAATCCGCGAATATATGAAACCGCGAATGCTGAAACGCGAATAGGTGAGGGGTCACTGTAGGCATAAAATCTTAAAGAACTACATTTAATAAATATCTGTCTATTATGTCTGGTCGGAAAGTACGCCAACAATTATTCATTTTTCCGGCCGTTCTTTTAAAGAAGCCTTTTAAGACTTTATTTTAACGACAAGTATCCTGCTGCCTAAATCATTTGAAAATCTAATTGATGATAAGCAGGATGAACTGCACACCTGTCTGTGCTATCTGCATCTTATTATAGATCTGACATATTTGAAAATTCATGGCGAAAAAGAACCCATTAATCCCTACATACGTTACCTTAATCTTCATCGGAGTAGCAAAATCTTTTTATTACCTTCTTAAATTTCACAAGTATTTCCATCTTTTTTTTCTTTCACATACGTTTATTTCTTCTTTTTTGTCTTAAGAACATTCAAATGCTGATTCTTTTATTACGTTCACAAGTGATTTTTAAAATTCTTTGCTTTTCCATTCGAATTTTTTATTCTAAAACATTTAGGATTTCTTTTTTGAGTGTTTGAACAATTTTACTTTTCTATCGTGGAAAAATACTATTATCTTTTTTAATTAAACATAATTCTCATTGCTTCATAATTGTATTTTTAAATGGCTGATGCTAACCGCTAGAAGAGTAACCGATTTCTCCTTCTCAGACTAACGTTTTCCGCTGACATGAAATGGAAACATTATTGCTAAGTCTATTGATAAGAATGTTCGTTCACTTTGTCGTACTTAAACAACATTCCCACCAGAGCCTATCTTACACATTTATAAGTCTACCATTCATACCTGCTTTGAATATAGCTGCATTTGGTAAGTGTTCTGAGGAACTTTCCTCTATGAATTATTTTCGCCACCTCTCACAGACAAATTGTATATGTGTGGACTAGTTAGAACTTCATATACATTCTTAGGCATTTTAGTGGCTTTAGTATAAATTGTAAGTAAGAATGTGTTGTTTTGGTGCAAGTTTAAGATGAGAAAGATTGAAGAGAATTATTTTTCCATCTCCAGCATTTTGGCCTTTTGCATCATTCTTATATTTTACACAAAATAAATATTATTTTCCTCTGTGGTACCTAGACTTTGTATATTTACTCGCAGTACTAGATTTGCAGAAAGATCTTACCATCTTTTACTTGAAACGGTTCGATATAACCGTAAGTTCTATGCTAAAAGTTTCTTCGATCATACTCATCGCTTCTGGAAGTTTCTTCCGGTTTCCGGTTTCTTATTAATGCTTGAATTTCAAGAATTTACATGCAATGTTAATCTTTACATTCTGTCTTCTTAATTTCTGTTTTTTACTGTCTTCTCTCCTTAATAGTCTTTTTCACGTATTCTGTTAGTAACTTAGTAACCTCTTGCGTCTTAGTGGTTTTATTGCCTTGCTTGGAGTGAGATGATTAATATATATTTTCTATCGACAGTAAGTTGAAAATGATTTCACAAAATATCTTTGTATTAGTATTATGGTTTCTATTTCTGTTCCATTTCTTTCGTCCACGTTTCTTTGCTTTTCTGTTTATTTGACTTTTGTATTAATCCAGTTTATATTGTGTTTAATTTTCTTTCTTTATTGTTTTGCACGACGGTCTTCTTTTCTCCCTATTTTGTCAAAACATTTCCAATGCCAGCAACATTACCTGTTTAAATGCTTTATCCTTTCACTTCTTAATAGGCGTGATATTTTGCTTTCAAGCATTTTTGTTTCAATCAGGTTATTTCCTTTATTTCTGATAATATATTTTCTACCTATTCTGTTGATTGTTCGATCAATGAATGTTTCCTTATAAGAAAACGGATAATATTGCCAATACCATTATCAAAACAGCTACAATTTTTTTTAACTAGTAAGGAATATAATATAAAAAAACGGAAATACTAAATATTTGCAACTCAGCCATTTTGATCAGTTGTCACTGAACGTTAATTTTTCACAATACACTTTTGTATTAGTTTGAGTCAGAAATAATTTCCCATTTTGTTTATCAACGTTTTAAAAAAATCCAATTAAATTTTATTCAATTGCACATTCACAATTATTTGTGATGATGTGCTTTTGTTTATCAGGCAACTCTTCGATAAAATTTTTACCAAACTTTCACAGGTTTTTATGAAAATAATTTTCGACGATATCTTGCATTAAAAGTTGTTCCTATCAAAGCGATTTGTACCGACCGAAAAAGTGAATAACATTTGGTGCAGGTCAGGTGAATATGGCGGATGGTGCAGAACAGACCAAACGACATTTTTTTCGTTTTATTCTTGTTGCACGCGATCTTGCGTTGTTATGGCGCATGGCTTCTTTTCGGCAAACTTTGATGGACACGTTGCATCTGCTAGATGCATAAATGTGCATCTAATCTTTCATCACATTTTAAATATTTTAAATTAATGAAATTAACTGAATGCATATTAACTTCTCTGAAACTTCGCGTTTCGTGTCAGTCGTGAAGATAAATTCTTGTCAATTTGCGTTGAACATTATCTTATGCAATTCATTTTTCATAAGTTTTTATGATATATTTAAGGAACGATTGTTTAGGATGGTTCATGTTTAATTACAATTGGTTCTCAAAACATAAATTTACTATGTTTCAAAAAAATTATATTCAAATAGTATTTTATAATATTCAGTCTGGTTTGGTCAATTGTTGTAACAAACGTCGGTTTTTGTATTACTTAGTTTGTGGTCAACGTCAAAATATGACTGGTGGAAATATCCTGTTTAAAAATGTATGGATTTTCGTATATTTCGTGTTTGTCGTTGTCGAGCATACGTTGATATATTTCACAATTTAGATTTCCATTGATAAAATGATTACATTGCTTTCATTTCAGCTTCATATTGACACTATGCGAATTACAGTTTTCGAAGTGTGATTCTTTTATTAAATGATTTTTGCATTTTTCTGTATGGCAGTGAATGGATATTGGACAATCTCGTCACAGATGAAGAAACTTGAAGCAAAGGATGCTGAGGATACAATGGCAGGAACATGTGAGCAACAATGAAGTTTTAGAGAAAGTGGAAACAAACGACACTTATACTTAACATCACGAAGAGTCAGTTGAAATGTCTTGGGAACATGATGAGGAAAGACTATTTTATATGAACGGAGCAGATTGAAGGCAAGAGGGACAGAGAAATCCAACGCATAAGCTACCTAGAGAGTTGGAGTAAAGGGATGACAGAACAAGATTTATGAGAAAAAATAAAGACAAAATTTATTAAGATATACAAAGGACAGAAAATTGTGGAGAGCCATGATCAAATACGTCCTGGAGAGACACGGCAAATAAATAAAGAAAATCTTCTCACCTACTATTTCCTATTTGGAAAGAAACCATACAGTTTTGGAAGCACAATAGTATTTCTTTCTGGTTTTCATTGCTTTTACTGTCACTTTCACTTGTCTATCGGAAAATACGTCCAACTCAATTGTTTCGTCGTTGAAAACATTTGATAATATTTATACATTTATTTGTCAACTTCAAATAATTTCCTATTTGATTGGACGTTCACTCGATTTCTTTGTTCGACTCATTGATGCTTTCGCTTTTCTCTTGTTAAAATAATTTGCGATTATATCCAAATGTTTGTTTATTTGAAAACTTGCTCTTCATAATGACATACAAAATTGTTTCACTCTACAGTGAAACGTTCACAGGTTAGCGCAATTTCTATTTGAAAACTCCCATTCTCAGAAATAACAAAGCTTTTTCAACATTTTTCAATTGAAACCCGTTGAATCTCTATCTATAAAAGGCAGGATTTGAGTGTGTGTGTGTGTGTGTGTGTGTGTGTGTGTGTGTGTGTGTGTGTGTGTGTGTGTGTGTAACGAATGCACGGCCGCAATTTTCGACGGATTTGAATCAAAATTTATATACACATGCTCCAAGTTAACAAAAAGGCCAAGACCGACATTGCATTTCCCAACTCCCATCGATAGTGGAAATAATCGATTTTTTCATGCTTCTACGGCAGTTTTCATGTAGTTTGCGGCCATTTTCTACTGGCCAGAGTGAGAGCCTATAGCTGACTGCCACGAATAGGCAGGAAGATTCTATTGGCCAGCGTGAGAGCCAACAGCTGACTGACACGAATGTTAACCAGCATACTAGCATGCAAAAAAATCGATAGCTGCATTCGTCGCAAGTGGGAAAAATTTAAATCTGCATGGCACTTTTCTCCAATTGGCTCATTCGCTTGCTTAAAGTCAACGTTGATTGTGGAAAAGTATTTGTTGTTAACATTCTTTTTTCATTCGGTTTTTCCAGTTACGAGTCCTTTTTTAAAACTGATCGTTTTATGTTCATTTTGTTTGGTTCTTTTTTCGTAACAGATTTAATGTTTAGTATAGAGCTTAGAAAAAATTCGCAGTGCGAGATAGGCAAGAAGTAAGCACGGCAAAGGGCACTCCTTTAAAGGCAAGGAAGGGCAAAAATATTTTAAGTCAAGTGATAGCGATTGCTGTATGTCGTACGATTTTTGAATCAAGCACGGGCAACGTCGGGACATGCTGCTAGTTTGGTAATAAAATGGGTAAATAGAATAAAATGTGAATTGTATTTGTTTCTCAATGGCGTTAAACTAATTTAAGTACTAATTTAGTTAATCGATATTTAAGTGCGTAGAATATTTGTTCACTGAAAAGTTTTATAATTTTTGTTAAAATTAAATATTTAAAATATATAGAAAATAGATGTATTATTCGATTTGTCCTTTAACGCTATTTACATTTTGGAGAAAGTCTTGAATCAGAATTTTAAGTTTACATCATTTTAATGCATGTGATACTAAATGAAGAAAATATTTGCCATACACTATTCATTCAAAACTTTCATGATCTATCTATCTATCTATCTATCTATCTATCTATCTATCTATCTATCTATCTATCTATCTATCTATCTATCTGTTATGGTCCAAGTTCCTTGTACCGCGGTGATGGTCCAAGGTAAAACCAATGAAGAATAACTCGAACACAGGTATGGAATAACACAGATATATTACAAACAGAAATATGTACAAAGAAGTAGAAGTATTATTAATGAATATCAGATTTGGTTAGAGTGAATTATGTTGTCTTGACAAGTATCACTATTCCAATGTCTTACAGTAATCGTCTGACGCGACTCTATATCTGACTGACTCTGAACTGACCCTGAACCTGAACTGTACTGGACTCCCTCTCGAGGCGCAGTATTTATGATGTACGGAATAGTCCATTATTATAATGGGTAAGTTCCCATAACACTATCTATCTATCTATCTATCTATCTATCTATCTATCTATCTATCTATCTATCTATCTGTTTCCGTCTATATTTTAATACACATTTCAAACATTTAATATACTTTCAAAATATCTGCATATTAATATCATTTCAAATGTCAAACTATTTTTGCCACTTTTACTTGCTAACATTTACTTGGTAAAATATTTTCATAAACGTACACTATTTATTCAAGCTATTTTAAAATTATATATATATATATATATATATATATATATATATATATATATATATATATATATATATATATATATGTATGTATCTAACTCTGAATATATATTATTATTATTTTTTTTAAGAGTAAGTTTCACCCTAGGTCCCTCAAGGTAAATGGTTACGTTAAGGCGCATTTTATACGGATAGAAAGCGAAAATACTGGGCCACGTAAGGTGAATGGTTACGTTAAGAATAGAGATTGAAGGGGAACATAAAGGTTAACTCGAAACTTGAATGTGTTAATATTCTAGTGATCCGTGTATCATCCTCTTGGTTGTCTGTTCCACAGAGCAGTTGTTAAATATCTGTCTGTTATTAAGATCCTAAATCTCTTATAATATTTTGATTAATTCTATTTCTGTTTACCTGCAATATCAATTATAATATTCTGTCTTTTTAATTCTTGTTCTTTTATTTTTTTCTTTCTCTCTCTCTATTATTTTTTCTAAGACTCTTTCATATTTAATAATTTCTTGCGTCTTAGAGATCTTATCGCCTTTTTTGGGGTGAAATGCTTAAACAATTACCTCTTTTATAATGTCCATATAAACCCGTTAATATCAGATTCTCTCAAGATACAGAGGTCTTTAAATCTGTTAATATTTGTTAAATACCTAAAAACATTGTTGCAATTATATGTTAATACCTGATAAATTTCTTTAACATTTATATTTCGATAACTAGTTGTTAATAGCTTTCTATATCTTTCATATTCCAATGTTTGTTAATAACGCTCTGGATATAGATTTAAATCAGATATTATCTGTACGACTCTAAATCTGTTGATAGCTATTCACTAATACTTTCCTAAATATCACTTTAAATCTTTTAGTACTTTTCTAAATGTATTAATTGTTATATAGGAATGTGTTTGAACATAGATCACCAGTCAACCAACACAGGCGATCTCATTATTGAATTTAGTAGATCACGTGACCATAGCGGAAACGCATATATAGATGAAGTCGCATGACGTCTGAATGTTTGCTATCTCTTGTCTATTCTCTATAATACGTGTTCGCTATCTCTAGTCTATCCTCTATACTATACGGATTACCATTTCTTCTCTATCTTCTATTATATTGAGACCGCTTTTCTCTACTCGATTCACTATACGATGTATTATTAGTGCGAGTGTTATTCGAAGGCGTCTGCACCAGTATTGTTCAACGGCGTTACTATAGTTGTATCAAAGATTACAATGTCTCCATTACGTTGGCATTGACAAGTGTGACAACGAGTATTCATTGGCATCACAAAAGTAGCAACGAAAGTGGTTTGAGATTATAAAATTACTATATATATCTATTAATTGATTTTCTAAATATTTTAGCATATATATGATAATATCTCTCTAAATCAATTAATATCATTGTAAATATATTAATATTTATGTGGTAATATCTGTCGAAATTTTATATTGTGTTAATATGTTGCTAAATCTGTTAATATAATTGCATTATAATATAATTTTCCTGCATCGAGTCATGCTTTTCTTTTGTTTACGATTATCGCAATATTCTATCTTTTCGTGAGAGGAATTTCTCAGGTTGTGATGTTGAAGAGCCGTAAAAGAATCCACAAAGATTCTTCATTGCAATTCTCTTCATGGTATTCATCTTAAATTATTTATATATGTATATTTGCATATATTTTGCCGACATTTTTTATAATAACCTCTCCATTTCATGCAGAAACTTTTTATAATAACCTCTCCATTTCTTGTCAGTAGAAAATGTGAAACCAAAGAGAACTGGAGGAAAATGAATAAAAAAGCCTCTAAAACTATTAGCTTGCTGGGTAACAGCAATAAAATTAATTAGTGCAACGCTGAGATCCCTAGACGTATTGGGATGGCCAAAAACATATTCCAAAAGCTGGGCAGAGAATTTCGAGACAGGAAGATTTCCATGGTATCAAAGAAACGAATACTCGTTAAATTTCTAAATTTTCTAATTTTTAGTATATGAATATCTTTTTGCCTAAACCTGTTACTATCTATCTGTTAAAAAATATATAAATCTTTAAATGTCGCTACAGTTTTAAATTTATCCATTTCTTTTTGTACATTTCCCTTTGTGGTATTAATTTACTGAATCTCATTCAATTTTTTTTATTTATTTTCCATTTAACCTGCAACATTTTTTCATCCCTTTCATGCCATTTTTTATATTATTTTTTCACTTTCACCTGTCTTCTTTCACTGAAAATTCTAATTTTTTTTTATTTGACACATTACACTCTTTCTTTCCTTTGTTTTTCTCCATTAACTCCTCTCTCTATTTGACATTTCCATAAAACTCAGTATCCAAATCTCGCTTTCATTTTCTTGTCTGTTTTTCACATTTTCTCTTTATGTACCGAGTTTTATTCCCTGTGACTCCATCTTACTCTTGATCTTCATTTAGTCCGTCATTTTGACACCAGCTTCAGCGTTAAAAAATAGATAGGCTTCTTATGAAGCTATATTGTAAAGTATATCCTTTGTTCGGGATTGCTTGCATGTACTTAACATGATCTGTTACTCAAAGCCATCGTCCACCATCACGACACACCAAGCGTCGATTTACGAGGGATATTTCCGTTTTCATTTTAGACTTTTTTTTTCACCGTTTTAATCCTTTAAGACTTTATATTCGCTTCAAGTCTTTTATTCGTTCTGTTTGGCTCTGACTAAGATTTAAGAGCAAAATGTCATAGATGGCTTCCATTTAAAAATTAGTGTTTTATTTTTTTCGGTCTTTGGTATTATTCTGCAACTATCTCCTTCTGTCTTGATTTTATAGTTGATGACATTAACCGCCGGTCTTCTACTACGATATGTTTGTATTTATTTGTTTCTGAAAGAAGATATTTCTCCTTTTTAATTTAATATTTAGATTTATTTATTGTCATTTTTTTCAGATGTTTTTGATAATACCATTTTCTAAAATGAACTGACAAATATGCCTCCGCTTAATTCACAGTATTGTTTAAGGCATTTATATATTTAGTATATATTTTCTGTTTAATCTATTAATCCAGAACGTAAAGATTTACTGCTAGTAATAAAAATGGGATTTAATATAAGTGTAGCGGAAACCAAAGTTAATATTTATTTGGGGTCCCATTATATACAGTGTTGTTCGATAAAACTGACTCACCTGATTTTTTTACTTAAAAGTTTTTTCGACCATTGTTTTTGGGGTCAAACTAATTTTTAATCTTACTAATATAAAGACCCCTTTCCGACCACCTAGTAAAAAAGTTTACTCATCCTAAGGTATTCTATTGATAATTATAATTTTGGATATAAAGGAGATTTAGGGAAAAAAAAAATAGTGACTCTCTTATTTCCTGCAACTAGTAATCAATAGAAACATAAGCGAACAGCTTTAAATAAAGAATAATAGAGGTATAATTTATTTATGATAGGTAATATAGTTCGAAATATTTAACAATCTATGGGTCCTCCTTTATTTTGAATAACTTTTTCAACCCTTTTTGGCATTGACTTCATTAGGTTCTGACAAATCTCATCTCCAAGCATTGAATTCCATTCGGATATGAAATTCAAAATCAAATCCTCTTTGTTGCTCAACTGCTTTCTCATCAAAGTATTCCTTCATCAATTTTGATTTGTGACAGGGAGCATTATCCTGCATAAAAATGAGCTTTGTGGGGTCGATTTGCACCCTTTCAGCAGAAGGGATCAGGCAAAACTCTAAAATTCTCTTGTACTGCTCGCCCCTGAGGGTCTTTTCAATAGGTTTTAAGAAACCAGTTCCATGAAAAGAAAAGCATCCCCATAACATTATACTGAACGGATGCTTGACAGTACTTACTGCTAAATTCACAGAGCTTTCATAGCTTCTTCGGATTTCAGATCGCTTTTCATTTGAATTTAGCTCAACTTTCGTTTCATCGGAGAAGAGAACATTTAGTAAAGAAAAAACAGGTGAGTCGCTTTTATCGAACAGCACTGTAAACGTTGGTACTCTGGTAAAAGTTTACCATTCAAAATAAATTAATTCAACGAATATACAGATAAATAAAACAACAATTACGATAATTTTATTTAACGTTCAAACAAAATAATTAAGATACAAACAATGGTAATTTTGTGCAATTTAAATTTAATTGATAAAGAAAAGTCTTATGCGAATTGAATGCTCCTTTCCGATGTCAGATTTCAAACAAAAGTATGTATGTATGTGGCTGAAAGAGAAGGGTTCATTTTTTTTAATCATTTCACCCCAAGAAAGTCAAGAATGTCACTAAGACGCATGGAATTACTGGGTGTGGAAGAGAATGAGAAAAACTTAGCGAGAAGAAATGTTAATAAAACGTTGACATTGCATTTAAGTTTTTGAAATTGTAAGCAACAGGTAAGCAAGAAATCGAATGAGAGTTCCAAAGGTGAGAAAAGAAACTATTACAGTAGAACTTATGGTTACATCTAAAACTAAAGGACTAATCGCCAAAATGATAGAACGATTACATTAATGAAGTCGAGTTAACAATATTTAAAGCTCATTAAAACAAACTAACATCAATATATATATATATATATATATATATATATATATATATATATATATATATATTATATATATTTATATATTTATATATATTTATTTATATATATATATTTATATATTTATATATATTTATATATATATATCTATATATATTTATATATATATATTTATATATATTTATATATATATTTATATATATATATAAATATATATAGATATATATATATAAATATATATAAATATATAAATATATATATATATTTATATATATATATATTTATATATATATATATTTATATATTTATATATATTTATATATATATTTATATATATATATATTTTTTTTTTATATATTTATATATATATATATTTATATATATATATATTTATATATATATATATTTATATATATATATATTTATATAAAAGTGGACATGGAAGTCAGCACTTAGAAGCGACAGTCTGTTTCATGCTAGTGTAATCGTCAGGCAACTTGAGTTGTAGTTGCCTGACGATTGCACTAGCATGAAACAGACTGTCGCCTCTAAGTGCTGACTTCCATGTCCACTATTATATTTACACACGCTCTATCTCTGATATTGAGCACTTTATTCCATAAATATAGCACACTTTAAGACTATATTTCTTCATATATATATTTATATATATATAATATTTATATATATATATATATATTTATATATATATATTTATATATATATACTTATTTATATATATATATTTATATGTATATATATTTATATATATATATATATATATTTATATATATATATTTATATATATATATTTACATATGTATATATATATTTATATATATATATTTATATATATATATTTATATATATATATTTATATATATATATTTATATATATATATTTATATATATATATTTATATATATATATATTTATATATATATATATATTTATATATATATATATTTATATATATATATATTTATATATATATATATATATATATTTATATATATATATATATATATATATATATTTATATATATATATATTTATTTATGTATATATATATATATATATATATATATATATATATATATATATATATATATATAAACTAGAACGGAAAGCTACGTCACAGCGGTAGGAATGTGACTGAAGTCGAGATACTAAGTCAGGACTGATACTATTACATTCTGTTCTTTTGATTTTGTCGAGAATCTTAAGCATATGTAATACAAGTTATATGACAAGAGGACCATACCAGATATGGCATGAATATGCAATGCGCGAACAAATGGTAGATTTATAAACGTGAACATATCTGTGATCAAACTGTGACACAACCTTCTTAGCAGTTGACCTAGCAATTCAATAGAACCTCTCCATTTCATGTCAGCAGAAAATGTGAAACCAAAACGAACAGGAGAAAAATGAATAAAAAGCCCTGAAACTAGTACCTTGGTGAGTAGCATGCATAAAAAACACGGAAGTTTAAATACCTGGAAAGGCTTTTGACAGAGGACGGTAAGTGCAACACTGAGATCCGTAGACGTATTGGGATGGCCAAAGACGCCTCCCAAAAGCTGGGCAGAGAATTGCGAGACAGGAGGATTTCCATGCTATCTTAGAAAGGAATACTGAGCTGTTACATGATATCTGTCCTTCTTTACAGCAGTAAATTTTGGACGATCTTTTCAAAGATAAAGAAGAGACTCGAGGCGACGGAGATGTGGTTCTACAGAAGGATGCTAAGGATATCATAGACCGGGCGTGTGAGCAACAATGACGTATTAGTGAGGATGCAAACAAGGAGGAGGCTTATACTTAACATGAGGAAGAGGCAACTGAAGTTTCTTGCATGCATAATGAGGAAAGAGGACCTGGAGAATTTGATACTCACAGGTCGAAGAGAAACAAAGGAAAAAAGCGTATGACATAGCTAGCGGGCTTGAGCAAGTGGATGACAGAACGGGGTGTTGGGGAAATCGCAGAGGGATGGAACTTCTTAAGAGCTGCAAGGTATAGAAGGATGTGGAGAGCCATGATCCCTTCAGTTCTGATAAGACATGGCACATAAAAAGAAAAGAGTGATATGATTAATCTAGTCGTTCGACTTCTGATAATTAAAACTTGGAGTAAAATTAGGGCGTGAAGAAATCATGAAGATCCTGCCTTGTTGCCGACATTGGAAGAAGAATAGAGATTTTATACGTGTCTTCTATTTTACAGACAGTGTTTATATTGTTCTCGGATGGTTCTATTTTGGCTAAGTTATTTTAAGGTTTTACTAAAGCCATAATGTTCCTGTATTCTGATTGTGTTAATGTGTCCGTTTTTCAACGCTAGTGGTCACACTTTTCCCAGTAGATTCTCTTTAGGTCGAAATGTAGACAAATTTCATTTATGTATCCACTATGTTCTACGATTTCCATTAACTTAATGAGATAGTTTTTCATCACCATTGACAACACTTTTCCCCTCCAAAAGATTCTATTACGTTTGTGATGATTTTCCTGCATCGAGCCATGCTTTTCTTTGTTTTTGATTATCGCAATATTCTATCTTTTCGTGAGAGGAATTTCTCAGGTTGTGATGTTGAAGAGAGCCGCAAAAGCATCCACAAAGATTCTTCTTTGCAATTCTCTTCATGGTATTCATCGTAGAATATTTATATATGTATATTTGCATATATTTAGCCGACATTTTTTATAATAACCTCTCCATTTCATGCAGAAACTTTTTATAATAACCTCTCCATTTCTTGTCAGCAGAAAATGTGAAACCAAAGAGAACTGGAGAAAAATGAATAAAAAACCCTCTAAAACTATTAGCTTGGTAAGTAACAGCAATAAAATTAATTAGTGCAAAGCTGAGATCTCTAGACGTATTCGGATGGCCAAAAACGCATTCCAAAAGCTGGGCAGAGAATTGCGAGACAGGAGGATTTCCATGGGATCAAAGAAAAGAATTGTCTTCATTACATTCTTCTTCAGTACCATAGAATATTCCTATATGTATATCGGCATATATCTTTTTATTAATCTAAACTTTTTGAAGGTTGGACTATATCAAACCATTTCTACGAATTTTCTTTCGCAATATTTTTTCACCTGTGACTAAATTACGTTCACTTATAACATTCAACTTACGTCGAGTTATTGATGACTGTCCTGAAGTAAGGATTTACTCTGTTTTTAATCACTATTGACAGTCCGCTTTGAAGCTGTCTCCTTTTGAGTCTAACATGAGTGGAACAATTTTTTTAACGCTGGCAAATAATTTCTTAATTAGATATTTAAAGCTAAGATCTGAATTTTTCGGAAGCATATAAACGATGTTCTACATCAGAAAATGTTGCATAAATTCAGAATACACTCTTTGCTTGACATTCTAAAGAAGGTAGATTCATATATTCGGAATTAAACCAGAAAGAGCAATAACAATACAGAAGAATGTAAACTTGTATTTATAGATTATGTAAAAGCGTTTGATGATGTAAAACACAAAGAAATGTGTGAAGTATTTAAGAAGGCTTGATTTATAGCGGAAGAAGTTAGAACAATCTAGGGCATATATTAAGAGTTATTCGCCTGCATAGCGACAGAAAATGAATTCAGTATATACAGTAAATTAGAAACGGGCGGACTTATAAGGATATGTCTTCTCACCAAACCTAACTTTACTGTAAATTTATACTGAGAGGTCTAGAAGTCCTACCACGATTTATTATAGGCGGATACAAACATAAGATATGAATATGACACTGTGTTGAGAATAGAACGAAAAAAGGACACTGCAGGAACTCCTAGTTCGGGAAAGCAAGAAGAAAAGGTTAAACATAAATTAAAATAAGACAATATACATTGTCGACAGCAAGAGGAACATCTGAAGAAGCAAATTATAATTTAGAGAAACCAGAATGAAGTAAATACGAACATTTTAATAGCTGAGAAATATTTTATCAGTGTACGGAAAATGTGGCACCAAAATTAGAAGACGCATTAGAATAGTGAAAGATGCTTTCCAAAATCTAAGCAAAGTATTAAGAAACAGGAGAACTCTGTTCGAAATAATGAAATAAGGGCGGAACTGTTATGCAATATGGAATCTCCTCTATGACAGAGAATGCTGGACAACCCTCTCGCAGTTGAAGAAGAGACGTGAGGGAAACAGAAACGGGGTTCTACAGAAGCGTGCCGAAACTACCATGGATGGTGCGTGTAAACAAAAGGAAAGAAAATGAAAACAACAAAGACGCTTATACTTAGGCTGAAAAAGACAGTTTATATTTGTTGAGCACATAATGAGGAAAGACGGCTAGGAGAAAATTACAAGCATTGGAGACAAGAAGTAGAAATGGAAACAGTGGGTAAACTACATAAGAAGTTGGTTGACAGGAAATACATTAGGAGGGATGATGAAAGGACAAATCTTACCAAGAACTATAAAAGATGGAAAATTTTGAAAGCAGACAACACATAGAAGATCCATGAACGATTTTATTCCCACCCACTTAAAGAAAACTCGTAATTCTGCAGATGATAAATCCTTCCAATTGGTAACATCTCTGTATGTGGCCATTTTGTTGCTTTCTTCAAAAATACTATACAATAATTCTTAACCAAAATAGAAAACGATATCTGCTTTCATACATTCGTCCTGACTTGGAATCTTGTCTTCTGGTATCTCCCCACGAACTTAAGGTAGCTTTACTGTGGCTCTTCATAAATATTTTTATCATAATTGTTCTGATGAGCTTTCCGCTTTGGTACCAAGACTTTAGAAATGTAAAAGCAGTACTAGATTGGCAGCTAGGTCTCATCATTTTAGTATTGAAATGGCTAGTTGCAGCCGTAGTTTCTATGCTAACAGTTTCTTCTTTCGCACTTCTTGCTTGTGGAATTCTCTTCCGACTTCTTGCTTTCTGATCAACTTTGATCTTCAAGCATTTACATGCAATATCAATTGTAATATTCTGTCTTTTTAATTATTGTTCTTTCATTTTTCTCCACCGCTCTCTAAAAGAAGAGCGTAAATAAAAAAATTGTTATTGTCTCCTTCTTGTATATACCGTCTCCCTTCAGGACGCGGGCAATCATGTATCCCCAATATTTCCTGTCCTATGTAACTCTTAGTAAATATGTCCAGAACAATGAACGTCTATTATGTTTGATCATGAGCCGTTCCAAGCTCCGTTTATTTGCTTTCATTTCAGGCGAATATAAAGACAAAATTTGTCCAACATTTGCATATTTTTATTAAGCTGCTCCTTGATCAAAGCTTTTAGCTCACATTATCTATCTTCAGCGTGGTTATACCGATATTTAAGGAAAGATATTCACCATCACAGATGATATTCTGTTATGTCGACTTAGAAGATTGCTATGCGACGTTAACGGTCATATACGGAGTTTAGAACGGTTCATTATCAAGCATAATAGACATTCATTGTCTGTTATATTTAACAATATATGTTTAAATAATGATCTGCTGCCCCAAAACAATATATATATATACATATATATATATATATATATATATATATATATATATATATATATATATATATATATATATATATATATATATATATGAAAAATCTATCAGGCTTAACCTGTAGAAAAACAATATGTATAACGGTAAAAGACAATAGGTAAACTAATAATACAGTTTTACTATTGTCTTTTACCTTTATGCATAACACACACATACAGGCACACACACACAGGCACACACACACACACACACACACACACACATATATATATATATATATATATAATTTATTTGTGTAGAAACCCTCATTTTATACAAGTTTAGATAGAGACGACTGAGAAGGCATTGCGATTAAGCTTTTTATCTAATTTTTCTTTTGTGCGTAAAATTCTTTTCTTTTCCGCACACAAAGTTTGTAAAAACTATCCTTGACGATAGATAAAGAAAAGCAGCGATAAATATATAAACCCATCGAGCAATAAATTAACAGAAGGCCAGAAGGAATTCCTCAATCTAGGTCCAATTTGCCATTTCAAACTTAAATTTGGCCTCCTCACAAAGAAGACCGAAAAACAAATTCTACATCATTCACTATTCCAGCTTGTGTCCAGCGTACTAATAACAGTCTATCCAGATCTGCGTGATCTTCTCAAGACAGAAGGCCTAAAAAACATCACTCATCGTAATAACTATAATAATATCCTAAAAAGAAATTTCAAAACTGCTGCAAAAGAATTATAAAACAATACTAATATCGTCATCAGACGATCCGACAATTCTAACAAATACGTGATATTGAACAAAGGGGATTATTATAAAAAAATTATATCACGTCATTGATGACCGACCGAAATTTACTAAATTAGTTAATAACGCCAGGGTGACTATAAAAACAACCGTCAACAAACTTATAGCATTAGATATAGCTTATATCATTAAACATTGCCGACGTAGGTGCCTTGAAAGTCAATAAAATCATCGGATATTACCAACCAGGACATCTATACGGAAACAACATGCTGGCAATATTTGGAAAATAAAATATTCCTATACCTCTATATACAGACATGAAACAATCCATACATTGAGTTAAAAGTAAAAAAATAAAATCATCCTTGATGATTTTATAACAAAAAACGTATGGCCGAAAGCACTGGGATATACAAAACATTCGAACCATTTCTACATAATTTATGCCCAGAAGAGATGAAATTTATGAGAACACAAGAAAAAAAAACAAGAAAAATATATAAAGGAAAAACAGACCACTTTAAGGCTCCCTGTAATAATTTATTTCGCCAAGCCCTTTATTAAAGGCCACTGGCTCATCTGACAAAGAAAACGGAGTCATTGGAAGATTCCGTAGTTGCAGCTCGACGAGATGAGGAAGATATTAGAACATCATTATGTAGTACAATTCGAAACCTCCCCGTCACATTACAGGAAATAAGAAACGAAGCAGTCAATGACGAATTTATAAAGGAAACGAAAACAAAAATTGCAGGAAAAGATAAGCATGTATCAGACAGTTTTACCTTATGTGATAATGTTCTACTATATAATGAAAGAGTAGTAACTCCGAAAAAGTTACAAAGGCGAATCCTCAAGGATTTTCACATGGGCCACCCAGGAAAGAACAGAATGAAATCCTTAATGCGAAGTTATGTATACTGGCCAAACATGGATCAAAATATTTTAAAATGGTGGACAAATGCAAGGGCTGTTCCTTAGCAGCCAAGGCACCTCCGATCATCCATAAGCCATGGCCTAAAACAGATTGACCGTGGTCGAGAATCCATGTAGATTTCACAGGTCCATTAGATGGTTTTTACTACTTGATTACTACAGTGTACAGCAAATGGCCAGAAGTATTTCGTTGTAGAAAACCTACTTCTGAGACTACAATAAATTGCCTTCACGAGCTGTTTGCTCGTTTCGGAGTGGTTGATTGCCTAGTCACCGATAATGGGACACAATTTACATCTTCCGATTTTCAAGAATTTTGTGAAACTTTTCAGGTGGAACACATCAAATCCCCGCCATATCACCCAAGATCAAACGGTGAAGCGGAGAGGTTTGTAGATACATTAAAAAGAGAACTAAGGAAATCTTATGACGTACGAACAGAAAAGGCTTTACAACAATTCTTGCAAGTGTATAGAATTACACCGGACAGTACTACGCTATCGGCATTATCGCCGGCGGAAGTAATTTTCGCCCGAAAAATTAGATCGGTCTTCGACAAATTACTGCCAAAACAGACAAAGCGTCGTTTGTACCAAAAAGAAAATTTAACCCAGGGGTGAAAGTTTTTTTTTAAATGTTCAAAAACAATACATCCTATTGGGATCCAGGTACAATAGATAAACGAATTGGGAACGTGATTTACATAATTCAGGGTCCGAAGTTCTCGCATAAAAGGCACTTAAATCAGATCAGAAAGAGGCTATTAGAGGATTCTAACGGTCTACCTCAGGAAGAGGAGTAAGTAATGGACACAATATTTGACACATTCAATATGCAAAGGCCTCAAGCAATTTCAGAACCGCGGTCCTAAACTTGGACCATAACAGTGGCAACGAGAATATTAGACCATAACAATTTCATAAGATGATACTGATACTTTCAGGTACCCTTCTCAGTTGAAATTGAAAAATCAAATTAACTTCTTTATACGTGTTTCACAAAAGGCCTTACCAGCGGAGAACAATGCTGAACTCAAATAACGCAACTTAATTGTATTCTGGTTGGTCTTCCGTAATTTATATTTACAGCTCGATTATAAACACAAAATTACATATCTTAATTACTGTGAATCTTCTGATTAGTCAAAACGATACAATTTACAAGGCGCTAAAAAATAAGGACACTTAGGAAACCCGATGCGGCTTTTAACTAATTTTATAATATTTTAACAACTTAAATGTAAAAATCTATTATAATTAAAGAAATAACAAATAATTGTATTAAAAATTCATTTTACATCGAAAAAAGATTTTGCTTTCAGAAAATATTGTTCATATTCATAAAAACAACTAAAAGCAAATAAAAGCATTTGAAATTAAATAATAGCTTTGTATTATTGAGTTTTGTATGTTACAACTCAGAGCTGATTTTCAGGTACGTGGGGTCCAATTAAAAAAAAACTTGATTTGCATTCCTCAAAGCCTTGTGCTTTTAACTATTGTAATCACTAAACCCGATGCGATCGAATTTCCACAGTTTTCATAAAATTAGTTATGGGGGGGGGTTATAAATATAAAAAAATATTTCTGTCATGACTTTAATAAAAAAACATATTTATAATCATTTCCATCCTCTATGAATAGTTTCTGAAAGTTTCATTAACTTACGACAATTATTTTTATTTTTGCAAGATTTTCCAAATTAATGTGTGTCATACAAAATAAACGTACTAAAAATTGTATGTTATTTAGTAGTCCCTGTGATACAAAGAGAAACAAGGTTTTTTTAATCAAAATTTAGAATGTTCTAAAAAGAATTAAAAATTTTAAAAAATACTTAAAAAAAACTTTGATCTTTCGTCTTCATAATAACATAAGCATTTAGACGATAAACTTTTGTTTTAGTCAAGTTTGGCGACTTTTTTTTATCATGCTATGCCATATTTTTAGCGATTTCGTGGAGTTACCTATACATATCTATATCTATATCTATATATATATATATATATATATATATATATATATATATATATATATATATATATGTATAACAGTTAGGTTCCTATTTAAAAAATAATAAATTATACTTTATATATATATATATATATATATATATATATATATATATATATATCATCACATCCTCATCATCTCTTCTCAATTCCGTCTTTATGATGAAGACATAACCATTGACTTCTGTTTTAATAGTGAGTCAGATCGGTTCAGTAGGTTTAAATTGACATCTGCTCTCAAAAGTGAACTGCAATTTGTTGTTCACTGAGGCAAGAAATGGTCCGTTAATTTAAACACCTCCAAAACGAGACTCCTGACTTTCATCGTCTGAAAGAATCTATTTTTCTCGCCAGCGTCTATTGTACGCATTTATAAGGCTACCACGCATTGAATATTGCTGTCATATGTTGTCTGGTGTTTCTGTTACGTTTTTAGAGATCGATATATACCTGATGTGTTTCAGAAGGCAAAACGTTTTGATAAGAAAAAAAAAAAAAGAGACAAGAACAATAGTCTGAAAGTAAACAATGTAAATAATGATAACTCCTTATTCAAAAAGTTTAGACAAAAATTATTCATAAGTAGGAAAAATATTAAATAGTCAGTTCTAGTTCTTTATGGGCGTCTACTCAAACATGGTTATCCAGTAAAAAAAGTTTGGTGTAATAAGAAATAATGTTAGATTAAAAATGAAATCCACTATTTCCTTAGATATTTCATTGTCTTTTTTACGGCATATCAAACTATTGTATGTAATTTAAATCTGAAACATATTTTCGGACTGTAAACCTTGTTTGCGAGTGAATTTTATAGTAAAAATATTGTAGATAATAATGATTTTCAGATACAAGTTCTACTATTTAACCCATAGTTGGGTGGAGAATAGGAGGATTCATATTTTCCCCAATGTATTTGCTCGTGAGTGAGTGAATTTAACGAACGCGACTTTAACTGGAATCGAATTCTGCTCTCAGAATTCTCATTGTAAGCCGTTATACATTGCACCACCCGCACATCGAAGCTCATAGTAATATCAAACAGTTACCCTTCTGTTATGGTCCAGGTTAGGACCAAAGAAGAATAACACGAACACAAGAGTAGAAATAACGAAGATATATTACACGGAATAATAATACAAGATGTGGAAGGTGTTAGTATGACTGTCAGTCTGTTTTGGAGTGAAATACTATCGGCTCGACTCGATTCGTCCCTCTGTCTTGAGAGGCGTAGTATACATAGTGTTAGGAAGAGTTCATTCTGTAGTTATAGGTAAGGACCCATGACAATTAGCTGAGACCCTGGGTAACAATAAAATATTTAGAGCAAGAAGAAGAAGCTTATAAATATCTTGATGTAAATGAGAGTGAAGGAAAAAATGAAAGACAGGCGTAGTATACATAGTGTTAGGAAGATGCGTAGTATACATAGTGTTAGGAAGAGTTCATTCTGTAGTTATAGGTAAGGACCCATGACACCTTCTAAGTATGACCATGCTTAACATCGGTGATCAGAGAACAAGCCTCCATAGATATAAGTATGTATGTATGGTGTTCAAAATATACTAAACAGGAATATGGTCATTTTTACAATGATTCTAAAATAATTTTTATTTGATTACCTAATAATAAGACATGTTCATCACTAAATTTAACCCTTGTCATCTCTTCTCGCTTTCTATTGTGATTTACATTTCAGGAGCGAGACATAACTGAAGCAATTAACTCTGACCGATAAAAAGTCTGAATCTGAAATTGAAGTCTCGCGCTCTTATTGATTTTATGACAAGAAAATTTTGCGCCGCCGGAAATCTATGATCGCATGCGAAATGTCAACTATGAGGACAAGGTTTCGTAAGCAGCGGCCAGGTATTCAACTGTTAAATGTCGTCAAGGCAATGGCTCCCTGCAAGTAGAAAGTACATTAGCTGAAAAATAAATGGAGAAGAAAATTACAAGTAAAACAATTTTATTTTATTTTTTATCATTAACTATGTCGATGCTAAAAAATGAGAAACGTTTCACATGCCTTTCCCTCCCTCTGGATTAATATATATATATATATATATATATATATATATATATATATATATATATATATATATATATATATATATATATATATATATATACTTATGAGGTTTAAGTAAAAGCAGATATTTTTATACATAGTGCTTAAAATTAAAAATATACAAACAATAATAAAAATAGAGCGGTAATGAAAAGATTTCTTAACTTTTAAAAACCAATTTAATCCAGATATCGATGTTTCTTGGTAGAATTTTCAGTCTTCAGGGGTTGTAGTTTTAAAAGGTATTTCCAGTTTGTCAATATATATATATATATATATATATATTTTGTGCCGCCGGAAATCTATGATCGCATCTTGTATATATATATATGTATGTAGATAGATAGATATGTTAGGAGGCACGGTGGAGTAATGAATTGCGGCTCAGATTAATATGATTGGGAAAGGTTTGAATCCATCTCTTCCCCCAGCCATGGGTAAATAGCAGGACAGATTAGGTTTGTCCTTTTGTTAATAATTGGTGTATCATATTTATGAACACGTATGTATGTCTACTCGAACTGGTGTTGTTATTGGGAGTGAAGCCGGCGAAGGAAATGAAATTATAATATAATAATACTGACAAAATAAGGCAATTTCGAGAAAATGGAATGCACTGGAAGCTTATTATATCAGAGGTTGCTTCCGATTTTTTTGAAAATGAGTGTCTCCAACAATGAATGTAAGCTTATTTATAGGATACTCTTTCTTTGAACACACACACACACACACACACACACACACACACACACACACACACACACACACACACACACACACATATATATATATATATATATATATATATATTAATAAATATACATATGCCTCACCGATAACACAACTAGGAGTTTTATTCAAAGCGTAATCTTCAAGTGCTAAGTATAGAATGGCCGTTACCTAATTTAAATTTTAAAAATATATCTTGTAATGTTGGCGTAGATATATATTATACTGTGATTACAGTTTTTTTAAAGTTTTTGTTTGTTTGTTTTGTTTTACGGCATATCAACCTCAAAGGGTCATTTAAAAATTATATTTTGCATTTAAAATAAACGGGATTATTATATATATATATGTGTGTGTGTGTGTGTTTGTGTATCTATGTGTGTGTGTGTGTGTGTGTGTGTGTGTTTGTATGTGTGAATAAAACCCAAGTAGACGTCACACTCAATCCAAGAAAATGTACAAGCCACTTTAAGCATATCTTCCAACCACCCACCAGCAATAATCAAGTAGGTTCCTCAAACAATTAACCGCAGATTAGCTGACAAGTCCTCTATTGAAATCATCGTCAAGAAAACCATGTTCATGATAACAAAAAAAAACAACATTCCCTTCGTCTTTCTTTGCTAAAATGAAAGTTCTTATCATGTAGATTCTTCTACAGAACAGTTACTTTGTGGAACAAAATCCCAAGAGAATGCTTCCCTGACAATTACAATCTTGCTGTCTTCAAGACCAGGATCAAACGATATCTATCCTAGTCATTCGAAATAATTATCACTTAATTCCTCCTCTCTGTCTTTCATATTATCACACAATATCACATCTAACTTGAGTGACCTTTAGGCCATGTACTGGGTGAAACATCAAATAAAATATAATAATAGATATATTACCAAGATGTATTTGTCAAATCACGAGTTTTATGTTTTGCGCTATCATCCGGATTTCTACAATATGGTGGTGTAATGTTTACCAGCTTGGAACGAGAAATCATCGAGCCGATTAACGAAGTCGTGTTAAATTCACTTTCCGCAGATATACTTGAGAATCAATTCCTTTTTGCCTCAACCATGTAGTAGGGCAGACGGTCTTTTCATCCTTGGTTAGCAAACTGTCAAAAAATCTCTGAATTAAAATCTTGATACCATATAGGCTAACAATACGAGACAAAAAAAAAAGAAAAGAAAAAAAAGCTAGTTGTTTTCATGAAAACCACAGTGTATTGAGAGCGATGAGACTAAAAATATAAATCCGGAATAGCTGAAGATATCCGCGGTCGTTCTATTTATGGTGGGTTACACCAAATCTGAAATTCCCTGTATTAAAGAAATGGAATTGAGCGCTCGTTTTGTTTTAAACTTTATGCATATTAGCTTATATCGATTATATATATATATATATATCTATATATATATATATATATATATACTTGACTCAACCGTCGAATTCGACGCATGAGGGTCAAGCAGATCAGTTCCAAGGAAGCTGACAGCCCGACAACAGCACATGATATTTGATTATAGTGGTGAAGGTTTCTTGCAGGACTATCCACACTTTTTGAAGGGCTGAATACAGAGACCTGGTGCACTAAGTGCCACAAAGTTCCCAAACGACCATCCGCAGGTTTTGAATTCAGTGTTGTCCGTCTCCTAGACCAGTTGCCATCCAAGGCTATATATATATATATATATATATATATATATATATATATATATATATATATATATATATATATATATATATGTTTGACACGCAGACTCACTCTACGCCTTTCTGACCATGGAGACCTACCGACACTATTCGTAACATACTTGTTGACAACACTAATATAATAGCATCATCTACATACAAAAAATTTGGCTAAAATTAATGGAAGCCTTACTAATAAAAACAAAAAACCAACACTTGATAAAATTAACATTGAACATGGGCACAATATCTTGACCCTGTTTTGAAAAATTAAAACATTCTATACAAAATACATGCAACAAACTATTTCTTATTTAACTGTTAAAATATCTAATCTTTGAAAATTCCTAAATGTATAGCCGAAAGCGCTCGGATAAAAAGAACTTTCGGACAGTTTTTATATAATTTATCATCTGAAAAAAAAACCCGACTTAGATCGCATGAGAAATTGCATAAAAAAAATTAATAAATGCACCTTGTCTCTCGTATTCAATGAAATGTGCATGAAAGAATGATTTCTGTCTAAATACACACACACACACACACACACACACGCACACACACACATATATATATATATATATATATATATATATATATATATATATATATATATATGATAAAATAAAATAAAGAACATTGTAGGAAACGAATCTTAGTTTTACATGATTCACCTTTACTAAAGCTTCATCAGAGATCGAAAATTGAAATGAAAAAGCAAAAAGATACAGCCCATTATTCAGTCACGCCACGTTTATAAACGCAATTGATAATATATAAATATGTGTGAGGAACGTTTAGGATGTTAAAGTGTGTGATAGTGTAAGAGTGTGTAAGTAAAGAAATGCTTGTGTTTGTAAGTGTATGTATGGCGGTAACGTTAATGAATATAAATGCGTAAGGGCTTATGTGAGGGAAGTCTACAAATATCACTCGTATTTTATCGGTGAAACGTAGCAATATGTTGCAAAATAATTTTGTATTTAGGTGGATTTTTATATTCTCGTATGTGTGTATGGAGAAAGTCTGTGGCCGTCGATTCTGTGTAGGTGGAAGGTATTGCAATAATCTCGTTTTGGTTAGATTTCATATGCGTAATTTTGAAAAAGTGAAATTTGTAAAATCCTCATTATTTTAGACATAATTTAGATTCATGAATAATGGATCTGTAGGAAAATGGTGGTGTGATGTAATGTTTTAAACGAGTGTTTATAGTTAGCAGTAACGCTATAAATAGATTTTCAAAATAATTAAAGAGCTATGTTCTTTTTAATTAGGCTGGCATTAGTGAAATCAAAGTTACGTCTCACGTTGTTTTGATGCAAGACAAAAAAGTTCGAATATCTGTCTAAATGCAATTCTCTCCTTTGTTCACAGATCCGGGATTTTAGATCATGTGATGTCTCTCTCACGTAAACGTTTTTGCACTGTAAACAATTTCTCTGATAAATTTCGGTATTTGAATTGTTTGATTTATTTCTCTTCCTGATTATATCCCCAATTAAATAAAGTATACAATAAGCTACTTCCAATGGAGTCGATTGGTGTGTGCGTAACATAGCATGTTTGTGCTTGTGTGTGCGGATAGGCTGGGTCAAAGTTTGTGTCTTTAAGCGAAATTTCTCTCGTCTTTCGAAGTTTATATCTACACAGTTTCGTATCCATACGAAAACAAAGAGCATTTTAGAATGTTCATTTTATTAACCCAACAGATTTTTATAAATTTAAAATACTCGTATTTTAGTAGTCGCTTCGTTTATTTATTTAACAGTATGTGTTGTGATATATAAATTAGATACTCTATAAAAGGCAGTATCGCGATACCTAGCGAAGAGTTATCTTCTCTTGACGAGACTACATCTGTCAGAGAGAATACCTATCATAACAATATGGCGTCGCTGATTGGTTACTTAACCACGGTGGAGGATCCTGAATATATTGAAACCTGGCTTAGGTGTTTCGCAGCATCGTCAAGAGTGAAAATTTTAAAGGATACCAAAGCTAGTGAAGGAGAAAATTAAGTTACGGATTTGTTTTTGGCCTCAGTGCATTGTGCGACCATAAAAATATATCCGTCATAGTCTATCCCAAAGTGTTGTAAGATATAGCATATGAAGAATTTGCTGCAGTCATAAAAGCAAATATACGACGAAAAATAGTGATGGGTCATAGCTGAAAGAACTAAATTGCTCGAAAGTAGACAGAGACCAGGCAAAACTCTTACGCAATATGTACAGCGATTGAAATAAATGTCGAGATGTGAATTTGAAAGAATGGTTTCGGAACAAATGTCTATCGAAGACGAGCTAATTTTGATATGAGTCATGGAAGGAATGTTTGATATCTCGTACAAGCGTAAAATTCTAGAGCGATTTCAAGATTATAATATGAATCTTGAAGCATGTGTGGAGTTCTTATAACAGTTGGAATTGATTCAAAAATTTAATGCCCCTGAAGGAAGTATGGAGATTATAGTGCTACTAAAAGCTTATGCAGGAATTGCAATAAGGCACATGAAAAGGGAAAAAATAAGTGCCCGGCCTTTGGGAAATGGTGTCTTAAGTGTAAAAAGAGGTTTTATTTCCAGACCGTATGCACTCATGCAAAGCTAGTCGAAAAGGTGAGAAATATAGACCTTCGATTGAAAATACGGAAGTATCTGTGATAAAAGCACAGGATAAAAGTAGGGAAATGAAGTCGAACGGAGTAATCTTACTCATACAGGTGGATACTGGAAGTCATATTACGTTGATACCGAGGAAATTTTGGGAAAGAATGGATAGACCAAAGTTAAAGTAAAGTAATCTTGAGTTGAAACATTTTGATGGGTCAATCATAAAAAATTTAGGATGCTTTAAAGGGATGTTTGAGATAAAAAAAACAGATTCGGGATAATACCCTCATAGTGGTGGAAAAAAAATCAAAAGCCATTGTTTTTTAGAAAAAGGCGTGTTAATAGTCGATACATCGAAGCTGATAACAGATAAGTCTGTAGAAAGATATGTTAGATTATTAAGGGGATATGAGACGGGTATTCAGCATGAAGAAAGCAGTCAACCCACATATTTTCAAGCCCGACGGAGATTTAAGAATTTCTGGCGATTATAATGTGGGAGTGAAAATGACCGAAGATATCAGGATGATTCAAATGAGGAGAATAAATTAAGACATAGATCTCCCATAAAAAGAAATAAAGAGACTTACTTTGAGAGACGGATGATCTCTCCCAGGATTGTTAGTAGAATCAAAGATCAACTAAATATATACAGTATCTGGTATTTAAGGAGTTGTAGGGTTGTGTTATTGAGGCACTGTATAAAAGGACGTATCGCTATACCTACTGAAGATCTATCTTCTCTTGACGAGATTACATCTGTCAGAGAGAATACCTATCATAACATATGTATTTATTTTCGTCTACCGGCCTAAATGTTCGAGAAATCTTTATATATATATATATATATATATATATATATATATATATATATATGGAAATATAGTCTAAAAGTGTGCTATATTTATGGGATAAAGTGGTCAATATCAGAGATAGAGCCTGTGTAAATATAAAAGTGAACATAGAAGTCAACACTTAGAGGCGACAGTCTGTTTCATGCTAGATGCAATCGTCAGGCCTGACGATTGCATCTAGCATGAAACAGACTGTCGCCTCTATGTGTTGACTTCTATGTTCACTTTTATATTTATATATATGTATATACATATATATATATGTATGTATATATATGTGTGTGTGTGTGTGTGTGTGTGTGTGTGTGTGTGTGTGTGTGTGTGTGTGTGTGTGTGTGTGAGGCACGGTGGAGTAGTGGATAGCGGCTCGGATTGGGAATCCTCTTCTTCTCCCTCCAGCTATTGGTAAATATCAGGACAGGCTGGGTCCTATAGCCTTGTATGGCAACTTCTCTAGAAGAAGAATAACTCCGAATTCAAAACCTGCGGCGTGTTGTCTGGGGACGTTGTGCCACGTAGTGCACGAGTTCTCTGTATTCGGCATTTCAAAAAAGTGTGGTTGGTTCTGCACAAAGCCTTCACCACTATAATTAAATCATATGTGCTGGTGTATCACACACACACACAGACACACACACATACACACACACGCACGCATATATAAATATATATATATATATATATATATATATATATATATATATAACTTTTAGATTTATTATGATTATATTGTAAATATTCAGAATAATTAACCGACCCAAAGGTGTTATTATACGTTATTATACGTTTCTGCAGTCTAAAGAGGGAGTCTTTTCTGAAAGGTCTTCGGATAAAATATCTTAAAATATAAAAATTACAATTCAATCTAGTAAACTGTTAAAAGTGAATTCACCATATAAGATAAATCACCATATAAGACACGTCACCATATAAGATAAGTAACCATATAAGATAAATATCAGTGAATTCACCATATAAGATAAATCACAATATAACATAAGTCACCATATAAGATGTGATATTCACCATATAAGATAAATAATAGACTGTTGCAAATTTTGAGAATTCAGGGCGCAGGTAACCATACCACACAACGGATTACGTTTCTTTCGATTGTGTGAATTTTCATAGCTTCTTGTGAAAGAAAGTCGAGTTGTATACTTTTGCCTTTTTCTTCTCTGTGTCTCGTCTCTCTAAAACTTCTTCATTGTAACGATTAGCAGTTATATGTACTCTTGCTAAGGATCCAATTCCCCGTTTCAGTAACTATAGTGTATTTGCTTTTATTTTTCAGCCTTTCTCCAGGCTCTTCTTAATACCAAAACGTTCAAAGCAGTAGTAAGTGGAGAGTGTTTGTGGAAAGAAAGCCAAGAGAAAGACTGAATGATGAATGTGTTCTTCCATTAGTTAAACATGGTGTCGGGACTGTTATGATGTTGTTTTTTTTTGGCAGAGAGAGGGCTGTAAATTGGATTCACATTAAGGGAATCATCAAAAAAGGACAATATCATTCGATTGTGCAAAGATAGGCTATACAATCTGGTTTGCCCATGATTGGAAATAAATTCATCTTTCAAAAAGACAACGGTAAAAAACACTCTCCTAACTTATGTCAGAATTTCCTCGAGTATAAAAAAGGATCTAATTTTTTGGTAATTATGACATGGCCGCCTCGATGTCCTGATCTCTCTCCCATTGAATTAGCACGGTGTGAGCTGGTTAGGAGAATTAAAAAAGAATACCCAAAGAGTGAGCGTGAGATTTTTAAGTGCTTGAAGAATGCTTGGAGAGAAATGCCATCTACATTTATTTTCAAAAAAATATTGAAAACTGCCAAGACTTCGTAAATCAGTAAGTAAGGCAGTCAGGTGTTCTATTGAGGAAAACAAAATATGTCGCTTTTGTATGATACACTTGTAAGTAACTATTTTTGTCAAAATAAAGGCAAATACACTGTAGATAGTGAAAGTTTATCTTTTACTTAAAAAATACAAAAAATATTTCATTTTAATATGCTGTTTAAAGAAATGTAGGGTAACCCCAATCTTTTTGCTTGTAATGTATCTCACCGTTTTTAGCACAATTATCCTATAGAGATGTTATTTTAGCGTAGAAGACAATTCCTATCCGATACAGGGTACCATAAAAGACCAACGTTGATGGTGAGTCATTCAAGATCCAACCGATTCTCTCAACCTTTACTGCAGCTCAGAAACATTCCTGTCCCAAATCCAAATACACGAGCCTCAATTAATTATTATTTTCGAATCACGTATGGTCGGAAATTGGGGTGAAGTAATCCTTTATATGTGCAACACTAAGTCATTATAATACGGCTTTAAAAAAGATATAAATGCATGCTTAATAAGTAGAAAGTCAGTAAATTTATCTGTTGTCATCATTTTCTGTATCTGCCTCTCTGAAAGTCACAACTGGTCAATTTGAATCTCGT
>OZ038475.1:142449199-142519199 GCA_964036315.1 Acanthosepion esculentum
AATTAATTATAATCTTATAGACAACAATAATAAAATAAAAAGTCTTAACATACAATTTTAAATCAACACCACGAGAAAGCGAATTTCATAACGGTTTAACGGTCAGTATGTATTTTGCACCTGAAGATTGCATGTTAGCATGAAACTCCGAGTCGTGGTATCGACGTTGGATATTATTTAGATTCATTAATATATTATATATATATATATATATAATGGACAAAGTCCGACAATTATTTTAAGACATTTTTATGTTTATATATTCTTTTTATAGATACAAATATTTAAGTAAATGCTCTGTTTATAATAAACAATATCAATAAACACATAATCTGGTACAGTCACTAGTCGAAAAAGCTTAAAAAACGCTTACGAAAACTTGTGAGTTTTTATTAGCGCAAACATGGGCGGCATTTACCCAGTTTCAATAACAGATTTTGAGGTCAAAACGTAGTATAGTTTTCACACATTTCCCAAGGATGTCGCAGAATAGAATCATATCGCTACATCCATATTATGAAGAAGTCACCCATACATTTATTCGAATGATGAGAATTGAACGTAGCTCTCATGTTCCTATACATAACGTTCTAAATTCTCGGCCAACATATATATATTTAGTTGTGTGTGCGTGTGCGTGCGCACGCGCATGCGTGCTCATGTTTGTGTGTGTGTACATAGTGAGCAGGTAGACGAGTGTTTAGAACGTTCATTATCTTACCATTGTGTCATTCATTTATAATACACACACAAACATATTGGTATGATAAAAACATACATATATGCACATATATTTGCACGTGTGCTTACATGTTTTTCCAGTTCCATATTATAGGTCGCACTCAATTATTTCATGACGTACGCATAGGTAATTTTACTATTGCAACTATAATGCTAGGTTCGAAATGCTTTGGATATATAGTCTTAAGATATAGCTAGTTTATTTCATATGACACTACATTAATAATATATTATATCGACGTTTTTTTAAGCAAAAAAGAGAGTTCTCAGCCATGATACATAGTGTGTTTACATAAATTCAGTTTTTTTAAAAAAATTATTTAAAATAATTCTTTTTAATTTTTCATCTTTCGAAATTAAGAATTCGAACTTATACAAACAAATTAATTATAATCTTATAGACAACAATAATAAAATAAAAAGTCTTAACATACAATTTTAAATCAACACCACGAGAAAGCGAATTTCATAACGGTTTAACGGTCAGTATGTATTTTGCACCTGAAGATTGCATGTTAGCATGAAACTCCGAGTCGTGGTATCGACGTTGGATATTATTTAGATTCATTAATATATTATATATATATATATATATAATGGACAAAGTCCGACAATTATTTTAAGACATTTTTATGTTTATATATTCTTTTTATAGATACAAATATTTAAGTAAATGCTCTGTTTATAATAAACAATATCAAACAACATTTACCGGCCTGAATGTGCGAGATATTTTCATAGAAAATATTCGTCCTCCGACAGGAATCGAACCTGTATCCCATAAGGAACCGTCATATAGCCTGACGTGCCTTAACCGATTGGGCCACAGAGAAGCGTTCGGTTAGCAAGGTCGAATTTACTGCCTTAATGTGGTTGTTTTTCTTATGGTCTACAATGTGGCCTCAGATACCATACGCACCGTTTATCTTCCTTTTATTGACTGAGCAGATGAAATACAGATGTGAGAAATTGTTTCGACTACATAATCATGGTTCTCAGTAAACCATCATGGCTTGCAAGTGGCAAGACCTATGGTTTCCAGATAATCAGCGATAGGGGAAAAGGAGAAAGTAGTACGTGACTTTACCATAGAAATTTGTGCAAAATATATTTCCACTGCAGAAAATCAAATTCATTTGAGCTATCGTTTTTTTTTTATTGTCTCAAGGTCGGTCCAGATTGCAAATACTGATTATCTAAGCAGCCAAAACTTGACTACATGAACAATAAGTCTAACATAAGTTTGCTGATCACATTTGGCATTATGTCGTAGTCAACAAAAGTTGGTGGAACTAAACTATATTGTTGCATTAGTGACAAAAAAGACAGATCATTAATTCAAGATTATTCATGTTTACCCTCGGCATGGTGTTCGTAATAACATCTAAATTTCAGTTCGTGAAATTGTGTTATGTTGAGCATCAGAGACAAAACTGAAATACACTTACACATTCGATGGAATCGGCCTTAATTAGGTAAAAGAACGAAGAGACTTGGGTAGTCTAGTCTCACGAGATTTATCTCCAAGATTATGTATTTCTGAGATCGTAAAGTAGGTTAAACAAATAGGTAGGAACAGTAGTTTTTTTACAAATATTACTCTAAACAGATGAAGACCTTACATTTATTCAACCTGTACTGAAATAAGAGATTCTTATCCAGAGTCCAATCTATAAGAACATTAAAAAAAACATATCGACTCATTTCACTCAGCCCAGGACAGGTGGCTCAACCTAGCGGCAAGCGAATCAAATTATCATCACTTTTTTCAAGATGGCAGTTTACTGATCTGCGTGATGTATGAGAAATAATGAATTATTATTATAAAATGGAAGTGAACTATTTCTTCACCTTCTAAAAAAGGCGGATACGAGTTCATTCAACACTCAGAAACGGTTAGAAAATGCAATTGCTTTGACCTGACGGCGATATACTAGTGGTTATTTATTAATGTTGTGGACGCACCGACGTTGGCTATTTTAAAGTAGTACCCGACGATCTTGATCAGATATGAAGCACTATCGACTAATTCAGTTCTATTCAGCTCAATAGCGAGAAGAATTGTGTTCTTTATTTAATAGAATATATAGATCCACACTTCAATTTTTGTTATGGACATAACATTTCATTTGATCATTCATCCAAACTTTTTCTGATGGAGATGTTATTTAATGACTAGTTTAAAAACAAGTTTGATTTTTTTGGGCCGAAAATTTGTCTTTATGATTTTGTTTTCAACATTGTAATTTTGTTCGTCCAATCTCCGTTCAAGTTCTTCTCAAAACAAAAATTCTGATGACATTTGTTTACATAAGTCAAAAATTACTGACAATTGTTCCAGCTAATTGTGCTATTTAAAACATTACCATTAGAACAATAAAGGTGTCCATTAAAATTTGTATGAAATTTAAAAATAGATATATCCATAAAATAATCAGTAAATAAATGAAGGCTTTTAGTTTAGTTTGTTAATTGGCTGTTTTTTTTTAAATAAATGTTATGTTTATCATGCTAAATCATGACAAGTTATCTATCTATCTATCTATCTATCTATCTATCTATCTATCTATCTATCTATCTAAGTCTGTTCATATCTATCTAAGTCTGTTCATATCTATCTATCTATCTATCTAAGTTTGTTCATATCTATCTATCTAAGTCTGTTCATATCTATTTATCTATCTATCTAAGTCTGTTCATATCTAAGTCTGTTCATATCTATCTATCTATCTATCTATCTATCTATCTATCTATCTATCTATCTATCTATATATCTAAGTCTGTTCATATCTATCTATCTATCCAAGTCTGTTCATATCTATCTATCTAAGTCTGTTCATATCTATCTATCTATCTATCTATTTATCGACGTATTATGTTAAAGATATACGCCTATAGGAGTACTTCTTAAACGATAAAACTTTACTCGACTATAAGTACAGTAGAAGTTATAGTATCCAAACTTTTCAGTGTTGCCATTTAGATGTTGTAGGAATATGCTACAGTCTAATATTTTGCTTTTCTTTCCAGATAATTGACAGTAATTTGAAATTTCTCAACCCGTAATGTCTGGCATAGAAGAAACTTCAACTGGAAGAAAATTCTTTCGCGTTACGTCAGAAATTAGAGATTATTGAAAAACTGGACGAAACTGCTAATTCGTTGAATTTTTAAATTAACAAGCAAGGATTGCAGAATCCGAACGAAACACCAAAACCCGCGCTTGAAGGTGATTCACTAAATACTCTGACTTGGGATGGCTTAAAAGGATGGTTAAATGAACGCAAAAGATTTCAACGACGGTAAAATCGCTGCAAAATGATCTCGATTGTCAAGAAATAGAGGAAGAATCAAGTTGTTCCGATAATGGTGAAAACATGAAAGACGATGAAGAATTTTGGGACTAAGTAGAGAAAGCTATTAATGTCATCAAATTCATGGAGAAAAAAATCTTTGTTCACTAGTACAGAATGTACAAGTGCACGTCATTTGCAGAAATGCCTGTTTTTTTTTTTAAATCGAACAGCAAAATAAGAATTGAAGTAAAAAATACAATTGAAAATAAAACTTACTGAGCATTAAACATTGCAAATTAATATTTCCTTTCGTGAGACATTTTAATTTTATTATATTATTATTTTATTATAGTGCAATGATTTTTTGCATTTGATTAAGTTATAATTATATTACAAATGCCGCATTATACCGAACCCTTTCTTATATGCGATATTCTCTGAAGTTTGGATATGAGGACTTCTACTCCATCAAGTTTGTAAAATGTACTGCATTCTGCAAAGAAAACCAGCCATAGGCAACTGACAACGCCAGGCTTTGGTGATATTAGGATTCCACCGTTTATCTTCCAAAAACAGTAAAAGACATGTGGAATGTTTTCTCCTTTCAGGAATGGTTGTAAAGATTGTTGAGATACCCAGTTGCTGCTTTTCCTACTTGGCAATAATATGCCGAAAACTCATCTCAAAATACAAAATAAACAACATTTCTTTGCTGTTTTTTAACGTTGCAAAGTTTTAATTTACACATAGTCGTAAAAATGTCAACATATAAAAAACGCTCCACAAAATTCGCGCAATTTGGACAGACTGCGAGAACTGAGAGAAATACGGCTACTAAAACTTTAACACAAAATCACGTGTCATGTTCTTAAATAACCTCGTCTGATCGAGATTTATATGGATGTCATGCGTGGCTCTATACTCGTTCCGAACTATCTAAACTGTCAGCATCCGGTTTTTCAGACAAATGAATAAAATAGTTTTGAATGAATGAGGCATCGAGATCTTAGCAGGATCAATCCTTCTACGAACCTCGGGAGTGGCGCTACATATTCATACGCTCTAACAAAGAACAGAAACCACATCACTTGAAGACTACCAGCACCAGCAACAATTAAAATGAATAGCACACTTAACTCGAAGAGAAAATAATGACGTAATTTAGTTATTGATTTTCAGTACTAATTCAAACAAAAGTTAAAGAAGGAAACACACTTATTACTGGAAAGAGTGATAATATTTAATTGTCTTGGGAAGCCTATTTTCCTGGAAATTGTTTTAATAGAAAAAGCTTGTACAATATAACAGTATCTATGGCTACTCGTTTCATGTATACTGAGTATTTTTTGTTGTATAAAAAAGGGTTAAAATTGGCATTAACTTTTGTAAACTGTCTATGAGTATCTTCTCGTTTTAAATAATTGTAGTAATGATAATTTTTTTCAATCATTTCTCCTCAAGCAAAGCGATAATGCCACTAGGACACAGTCGGTTAGAAGAGTGAAAGTGAATGAGAAGACATTAGTGATGAGGAATGAAGAAATGACAATAAAGGAACAGGGACCAGGAAGACAGAAAGTGGCGACTGGCATTTCATTTAAATTTGGCAGTGAAGCAAGAAACCGGAAGGAAGATTCACAGATGAGAAGTGCAAGAAAATAAATTTTTAGAATAGAAATGACGGTTGCATCTAGATAGTTCAACTGAAAGACTGTAAGATCTAATTATCAATCTAGTAGGACACTTAAATACATGTAGTCAATTTACTTGCAGGGAAATCAAATAATAATAATAATAATAACAATAATAATAATAATGATAATAATAATAAAAATAAAAATCTGCACTGGAAAATATGCAGCTTTTACAGGAAGAAAACTGAAAGATATTGGTATGAACATCACCTAGACCCGGTTACACAGAGGACTTGTAACAATTTTATGGGAGTATTTACATTAGTCGGACTATTGTCCTCATCTTTGTCACAACGTTTCGGCCGTTGTACGCTCCGGCCTTCTCCAGGTGGTTGGAATTTCGAACCGAACCCTTTATTTCGATCACTGGGGTAGACTGTTCTAGTTCCACGAGCCATGTTTGATGGATGTCAGCTATCAGTTATCTCCTGTTAATTTTCCCTCTGAAAGTTCTCCACTGCCTGAACCGGGTATTGAACTCACACTCTTTGGGTCTGTCACTGGATCTAACCAACGCCTTTATCCACTGTACCATGTGTCCGGTTCAGGCAGTGGTGAACTTTCAGAGGGAAAATTACCAGGGGAACACTGATAACTGACATCCATCAAACATGGCTCGTGGAACTAGAACAGTCTACCCCAGTGATCGAAATAAAGGGTTCGGTTCGAAATTCCAACCACCTGAAGAAGGCCGGAGCGTACAACGGCCGAAACGTTTTTGACAAATATGGCGACAAAGATGAGGACAATAGTCCGACTAATGTAAATACTGTACATAATACCTCATCTCAGAAATATAGACAGAATGTTATGGGACTTTGCGATATACACAGACGATCAAAGTTAATCAAAACCATAAAAACAGAATGTGCCTTCTTACTGATATGGCAGTCCCTGCAGATTGTAATGTATCTTTGAAGATCTTCAAATGACTATTTAAATACAAGGTTCTTGAAGCAGAAATCTCAAACATGTGGCACATAAGTACAACAATAATTCCAATAGTAATTGGACTCCCTTGATTGATTCGAAAGGCTTCTGATAGATACACTGAAGGGATTCCTGGTAGCCTATTAAAGAAATACAAGAAATTATACTTACAAATACGGCTCATACATTACGAAGAGCTTATCTATGTAAAATATGTGTAATCATAGTTTGTTTTTGTTTTCTATGTCTCTGTTTACAAAAATGATCAATAGAAAATGGCGGAAAGCATTTTTGACCTTAGGTCTCTGGTTGGGACCCGGAAGGAAATAAATCAAAGGAAAAACAACAATAATAATAATGGGATTCCAGTGGTTATTCGATGTTAGATTCTCTAATATTTTATATTATGATAATATTCACAGTACATGTGTAGCACCTCATACACAAGAAAGTTCTTCAATCGAAAATTCCGACCAGTACAAGAGCTAAAATTACATTAGGTTGGAAAAGATTCTACCGATTGTTGAGTCATGAATATTTTATAGTTCTTTTCTGATCATGTAAGCCATTGTCATGCATAGCGATTATATTTCTCATCAGCTTTCTCTCACTGATGTTTTATGTCAAGGTGAACATGGTTATGATCTTTTAACAGAAATAAGTCATATTTAAGATACAGAATGTTTTACGAAATTGAAAAAGTTTCATGCGCTTCACAACCGGTGAAGAAAATTTCGCGAAGGAAATAAAATCTTAAGTGTCCGAAAATACCGGCGTTGGTTTATTTAGTTTTGGCCGAGGAAGATTTTCAACAAAAATCGCGTGAACCTAACTGGAAGAGAAATCTTAAAATAACGACATGGAAATAGCCAAATATTTCAGTGCAAAAAAATAAAATAATCATATTCATTCTCTCTGATTTCGAAAAATGGCATAACACAGTCGTTTCGACATAGTACGTATAAATATACATTGCCATTAATTACATGACAAGTTGTCTAACCATTTCTGAAAAGGATTCTCGTTTATGCAAAAATGTGAGTTCTATACAATTATATTCAGAGAATGAAACAATGTTGACGGTTGTATAAATTGCCTTTACCGCTACCAAACTCAGTAACACATTCTAAGATTGTAATACTCGGATTTTGGATGGAGAGAACGAGTCTCATCTGTCATGAAATGGTGAATTGTAATGACACCGGTATTTCTGGCAAGGAGTGTCATCAACCGGTCTTTGTTGAAAATGTGTGATTCGTTGATCTAATTGGTAAGTTGTGTTGATCTGACAGGGTAAAATATACTCTCACCTTGCAAGATACATCCGCATTTTTTGTATCTGAATATGGAATGTCTTATCCACCATACTCTTCTGACATGCCTCGGATGAATTGTCCCATTTTTAGATCGAAGTTGTTGTTTTTTTTTTCAATGTAGATGTTTTAGTCTGGAAAACAAAAGAGTATTTATACCTCAGATATTAATATTCAGCATATTATGATTTTTTTCTGAATGGAAGAAATACATTTTTTCCTAAGTGTTCACCAAATATAAGCCACAATAGCCTGTCAAGGTAGAGGGTTTCTGAATTATGTTGTTTTATGAGTGTAAGAGCGGTTGTAAATACTGCAGTTTATGAGGATATGTAGTAAAGATAACAGTTTAACGCAGGAATGAAGAGGTTAAGATTTTAATCATCGACGTAGTAGTAGTAGTTAGCATATCCACTCGAGATCCATGAAATAGCGGTTCATAGGAAGAAGCTCTCTGGACGCAACTTCCTGCTTACTAATGTTATACGAACGAAATTGGGTTTATTTTGCCTGTGATAATGGCATGGTTGATCTTAGATGTGAGAATCAGAACCGGAAGCAAGGAATACAATTCGTAAGAACATTTGCCATGGAAATAGCGATAGAGATTCTTCCGACGTTTCATCTATGGAATTCGGGCTGTAGAGTGAAAAATAATTGATCACACACAAGGCCCCGTAGATGTTTCTGAGACTTGAAAGTGAGGCCTAGAAATATATGGAACAATACTCCGCCATGATTGAATTTTAATAGATTATTATATATAATATTATCTACACACACACACACACACACACACACACACACACACACACACACACACACACACACACACACATATATATATATATATATATTATATATATGAATAAATATAGTGTTAAAGTGTGCTATATTTGTGGGATAAAGTGCTCAATATCAGAGATAGAGCGTGTATAGATAGAAGTGAACATAGAAGTCAACACTTAGAGGCGACAGTCTCTTTCATGCTAGATGCAACCATCGGGCCATGAAACAGACTGTTTCCTCTTAGTGTTGACTTCTATGTTCACTTTCATATTATATATATATATATATTATATATATAATATTATGTATATATTATATATATAATATTATATATATATTATATATATAATATAATATATATATTATATATATAATATAATATATATATATTATATATATAATATAATATATATATTATATATATATATATATATTATATGTATATGTGTGTGAGTGTGTATTTTGGCAGCATGTTTTCATTAAGACAGGTCTCATTAAATAATTTAGACAAGTTGTTTTCTTTACTTATTTTGATAGGATCCTTTCGTAATTACGGACAAGTTTCTTAATATCCTTATTAAAGGAAGTGAGAAAATTAATGTTGCATGTTCAATTTATTCCGAATACTTTCGACATTAGCACAATGTCATCATCAGGATCTATTTAAGACAAACCTTGTTGTGATCATCATTTTTCTAAGACAAAATTGTTGTATTCATCTGAAAATTAGAGAGAGAGAGAGAGGGGGGAGAGAGAGAGAGAGAGAGAGAAAATAACGGCTTCACTTACAGAGATTTGTACATATACTTTCTACTAACCCGTATTCCTGGACTACTAATCTTCATTTCAAGTTTGTATTCTTACGTTCAGTACACTTATTTTCCTATTTCAATTACTGGCGTTATTCATTTATTTTTGCAGGATTCCATCACCGGAATCCACAACACATAGATAGATAGATAGATACTAATGAACTTGACCGTAACTACGAGAGGATCCTATTAAAAATAAGTAGACAAAACTTGTCTAAATTATTTAATGCGACATTTCTTTATATATATATATATATATATATATATATATATATATATATATATATATATATATATATATATATATATATATATACCTCACAGAAGAAGAATATTGTTTCTAAAATCTTGTGAAGTCTTTTAATGGAAAATAAGGTTTATTTATTCTAGTGCTTGGAAAAGTAAATAAGTATCAGAGAAAGACTTGCTGAAGAATTCATTCAACTACTAACTTATCCGTCACCTTTTGACGAAATCAAGATGTTGACATTCCACACTATTTATAATAAAATGTTTAAAAAATGCCCATCAATACTGGAAAGATGGATAATATCTACTGGATTTGAGAAACCTATTTTTCTGAAAAAAATTTCTAAGAGAAAGATTTTTTTAAATTTCAGTCGACTGCGACATTGGCTGCTCGGTCAATGAATACTCAATATTTCCTTATAAGGAAACAGTTAATAATAACATTACCATTATTATCATGACTTGCTAATGAGAAGGCATTCTTAGTAACAGCAATTGGTTATAGAACAAAGCGATAAGTGCTTTTCAATTAATTACAAGTGAACCGCCCCTGCAGATAATCAAACTAGGTTAACAGGTACTGTTTTCGAAACTGACACCACCCGGCCCTACTACCTGACAGGATATCTGAATACACACATATGAATGCATCTTTATAAACATCAAAATCCATAAATCTTGAGGCAGTTCTGTATATAGATATTTATTAAGCTTAACTTAGTTTAGAAAAGATCAAACAACCGTGAGTTTGCCAGTGAGAAAAGAACACATTACCAAGTAGTCTAAAACAAATTATTTTCTTTTTCAAACCATTTAAATATTTTCTTAGCCTGGCACAGACAGGCATAACGTTAATATTTAGCGTCACCCAGTGTGCATCAAACACATTGTATTGTAAAGTAATCTCTGGCAAGCTTGAAGACATCTCGTACATTTGGAGAACATTTCACAAGCTGCTCTTTAAAAGTTTTATGGCGAAGATTCATAAAATATTACCCATAGTTCCCTTCTTTAATTTTGTCATAAAGCAACAGTGTAAATATAAGTATTCTTTCTTCATTATGTGCACGAGAAATTTTACAGAAACATCTCATTCCGATTCTAAGTATAAGCGTCATTTTTGCTTCTGTTATAACTGTATATAACTCATAGTTATAACTCATAGTTACTGATATGTTTAATCCATGTTGATCTCAGCATCCTTCTGGAGATCCGTATATCTGTTGCATCACCTCCCTTCTTCATCAACGAGAAGATTGTGCAGCATCGACTGCCATATAGAAGGACTGTCACTACGTAAATGTTAAATACCTTTTTCTTTGTTTCTGACTAAATTTTGCTGTTTTTAATAATATGCTTACCTTTTATATGAAAAAACAGTTTTGATTTCAGGGTAACATTTTTTGTTTTCTGCGTGTGTCATATTCTGTGTTGGTTTGTGAGAAAGCAGTTGTAATTGTGCATGAAAGAGAGTGTGTTTGTAAGAACGTGTTTGAAAGAAAGTGTGTGTGAGTGTTAGAGAAATACACGGCGTGTGTGTGTGTGTCTATATGTCAGTGCTTGTAAGCGAAAATATGCTTTTAGTATGTGAAAGAAAAGCGCGTGCCCGCGTGTGTGTGACAGTGTGTATGTGTTAGTGTGTATGTGTCAGTGTATGTGAGATAAATTATGTTTCAGTGTGTGTGAAATAGGAAGGGATGTTTCAGTGTTAATGTGAATGTGTGAGTGAGTACGTCTGTTTGAGAGAAAGTGTGTGTGAGTGTTAGTGAAATACACAGTGTGCGTTAAAAGATCAAACAACCGCGAATGTGAATGTGTGAGTGAGTACGCATGTGAATGAGAAATCGTGTGTGAGTGCATGCGAAAAAGAGAGAGGGGGCGGGTATGTTTTTCATTGTGTGTATGTATGAATGTGTAAGTGAAAGTGTGTGTGAATATTTGTGCGGTATTTCTCTTTTTCTTTCGCCTCATTCATTCCTCATCTCGAAAATACATTTTTGTTTTTTCACTATTTAATGACGAAAGCCCGACCAAATTATTTTATATAATTATCTTATCGTCGATTTCTAGACTAATTTTTAATTTAAACACACACACACGCACACACGCACACACACACACACACACACACACACACACACACACACACACACACACACACAGACCTGTAATTCTGCGCGTGATAAGTCCTTCCAATTGGTAGCATCACTTCAAGTGGCCATTTTGTCGGTTTCTTAAAAAATACCATATAATAGTTCTACCCCCAAATAGAGAACGATATGGTTTGGTTTGGTTTGTTTTACGGTATATCAACCTCAATGGGTCATTTAATGCCGACAATTTTTTATTCTTGGTAGTATTTTTGTTTTGTCAATATTTTGTTTTGTCAAAATGTCTGTTAATATTTTTTCCTCAAAAACTTATAGCTGGTAATATTATTTTTCCAAAAGCGTATAGCTGGTAATATTATTTTTTCAAAAACGTATAGCTAGTAATATTATTTTTTGGTAATAATTTTTTACAAAGTATTTCTGGTATTAAAACCTATTTTTACACTTTTATAATGGTTTTTACCTCAGTTTCGGCGTTAACTATTTGCCCATAGCTGGGACCCTAACAGGTGTTATCAACTCGGGTCAGGGTGGACCTGGGAATACCAAAAATTAAGAGGTGATTCCACGCTCCTCAAAACCTCCTGATCAGAGGCCTTGCTGTAGGACATAGTTTATCGTCTTATCCAGGACGCGGATGTAGTTTATCTTCATACCCAGGACACAGAGCGATATGGGTTTTCACAAATGGAGAAATCGCTAAAAGTATAACATGAAAAAACAGAATTACTATCGTCTTCATTTTCTATATACAGCCTACCTTCAGGGCGTGGTTGATTACGACTCTCCAATATTTCCTGTCGTTTTGTAACTCTCAGTAAATATGTCCGGAATTATTTTAAAAAAAAAAGAAGTTCTTTGCGAGTAAAGTCGTCTTTACTGTCTGAAGAAGTATAACCTCTCCTTTGATATTCTGAATACCTCTCCAACAAGGAGGTACTTTTATCACGAATATGAAACTTCAGATCCAATATATTAAAAGTCACTAAAATCTATTTTTTTCAAAATCATCGGCTATCAGTAATCATTAGCATATCTCTAAGAATAAATTTCAACAAACACAAAACATTATTCTTTTCTTGTAGCAATCTCCAGGTATTGAAAAGCAAATCACATATCTCAATACAGGAAGAAAATTACTGTTTCTTATGACCAACAACAAAAGAAAAGCGGCTGTCAAACGCATGGGCAAATATTTTTGTTCATTTTTTATAAGTCACACTAAGGCTCTGAGAATGTATGTCTAGAATAATATATTTCAACTGAAAATTCAATGGTCAATTCTCGGATAATACCCCTCAAATAGGAAATATTTCTTACAAATATAATCGTGAAGTTATTAAAGAAAAAGTCGAATTAGTTTTGTTAGTATACTATTACACAGAATACGACTGACTAGATCGTCCATCGAGACGACTCCATTTAGTATCATGGGGATTTCAGTTGCGCATATATTAGCAGATATAAGGCGATATTTTGTGGTGATTTTATCAGCGTGACTTGGATGTGACACCAGAACGAAAGTATGGGACACCCAGTATGGATTGAACTCACTATTTAGCCATAACTGATCTTGCGAGATAAGCTTGCTAACCATTGCACCATGTCGAAATAACTCTATAATGGGCGCGGTGAAGAGCAACCCGTGGTTGGTCCCAGCGCCACATATGATTATGATTTCAGGGTTGTCTCTCACATTGAATGATTTCCAACCGCTGTTAGAGAGCCTAGTATGTACTGATATTTAACCCATAGCTACAGGAGAATTGTTTGTTTGTTTGGGGTTTATGGCATATCGACCACTATGGGTTATTTAATGCCAGATCCAGTTTCCACATATCTACTACATATATATACTTTGCAAACGTAATTTAAGGATAACGTTAGCAACATCATTGTTTCAAAAACGTATAGCTGGCAACGTCATTGTTTCAAAAACGTATAGCTGGCAACATCATTGTTTCGAGAACGTATAGCTGGCAACATCATTGTTTCAAGAACGTATAGCTGGCAACATCATTGTTTCAAAAAAGTGTAGTTGGCAACATCAATGTGCTGGAAAAGACCTGGAAGTTCACTTTTTTCCCATAGCTGGGACCCCAACAGGTGCTACCACCCCGGGTCAGAATGGACCTGGGGACACCAGCAATTAAGAGGTGGTTCCACGCTTCCTCAAAACCTCCTGATCAGAGGCCTTGCTGTTGGATGCAGTTTAACGTCGTACCCAGGACGCTGCAGGAGAAGGAAAGGATTTGTACCTTTACCAAGGGCAGTTGACCATAAGTAATTGTAGCAAACTCGACTGTAATTCTCCGATTTTTCATTCCGAGCCGCTAATAATTACACCACCTGCATAACCCCCCCACCGAGAGTTAAGAAATTAAATTTAAATTTTAAATATAATTTAAATCTCACTTGCATTATCTACATTATTCGGACCGTTATGTTCATCTCCATTGTCACATTCACAACGTTTCGACCGTTGTACGCTGTGGCCTTCGTCAGGTGACTGGAATTTCGAACCGAACAATTTATTTCGTCCACCGGAGTAGATTGTTCTAGTTCCATGTCTCCTCCGGATGTCTTGATTATTTTCCTTTAACTCAACTCTCCAAAGATTTGTTTCTCCACTACTGTGGCCTGGTATTGAACTCATCAATCTTTGGGACTAGTCACTGGATCTAACCAACGTCTTTATCCAATGAGACATCTGGAAGAGGCATGGCACGTGGAACTAGAAGAATCTACCTCGGTGGACGAAATAAAGGGTTCAGTTTGAAAAGCTGACGAAGGCCGGAGTGAACAACGACCGAAACGTTGTGAATATGACAATGAAGATGAGTATAACTGTCCGAATAATGTTAATAATACAAGTTATCATAATACCTCATCTCAGAGATATAGACAGATAATTTAAGTTACTTAATGAAAAGCATAGGAAAGTAACAATATTTATTTTCTGTTGAAAATGTCGACTTCAAAAAATCAGCAGTATCCAAGTCTAACAGCTAGGAAGCACCATCCAACGTCGAAACAGACACATTCCTTACGCATTCTAATTGTAAAGACAGAGTTCTATTCAGACAGATTTTCCCCAAGAACTGCTACTTTGTGAAAAAGCATCCTGCGTAGGTGCTTCTCTGACTATTATCTTAACCTCGTTATATCATGGGTCAATCATTAACTATGCACCTTAACCTCACAATATTCACTTACTACCCACTCCTTTTGCACTGACACCGCATTCAGTCATTCTTGTGCCTTGTATATGCTGAACTCTATTTAGAAAATAGAAGTGTTTGCGTGGACAAATCTTCAATAGAAAGAAAAGCTCATACTTTATCCTAATTAGTGTGTATAAAATAGAAGGGATGTTTGAGTGTCAAAGTGAATGTGTGAGTGAGTACGTGTGTGTGAGAACACACACGTACTCACTCACTGTGTGTGAGTGTTAGTGAAATACACAGCGTGTGTGTGTCTATATGTCAGTGCTTGTAAGTGAAAATGTGCTTTTAGTATGTGAAAGAAAAGCGCGTACCCGAGTGTGTGTGCCAGTGTGTATGTGTCAGTGTATGTGAGATAAATTATGTTTGAGTGTGTGTGAAATAGAAGAGACGTTTGTGTGTCAATGTGAATGTGTGAGTGAGTACGCATGTGAATGTGTGAGTGAGTACGCATGTGAATGTGTGAGTGAGTACGCATGTGAATGTGTGAGTGAGTACGCATGTGAATGAGAAATCGTGTGTGAGTGCATGCGAAATAGAGAGAGGGAGCGGGTATGTTTTCCATTCTATATATGTCAGTGTGTATGTGTGAATGTGTAAGTGAAAGTGTGTGTGAATATATGTGCGGTATTTTCTTTCTCTTTTTCTTTCGCCTCATTCATAATAAAAATATACACCCTGAATAAAGCTACAAGCTACTTTTTTAAAAATCGTTTCACTCCATGAAGTTGATAGTGTCACTAAAACGCAAGGGGATACTGAGAGTGAAAGAAAATGTGAAAGCCGTTAGTTAGAAGAAAGGACAATGAAACAATAAGATTTAAGAAGACAGAAGATGACTGTTGATGTTGAAATTTTGACGATCCTAGATGACAGGAATGCAAGAAACAGAAACGTGACAAAGTAATCTATTATTGTAGAAATCACAGTTAACTCTAGCTATTTCAGACAAGATAAGATAAGCGCTACTTGTCAAATTCGTACAACACTTAAATTAATGCGGTGTTGGTACTGCAAATTTGGTTTATGAAAATTTACCTATTTGTTTTGTACCAGAAAGATATCCGAAAATATGTTTTCTGGATGCTTCAAATTTTAGTCTATAATTTGTTAATGTTTATATATTTCACTTAAAAAAAATATGCTACTTTTTGTGCTTGCTGGTGTGATTTTTAAATATTGTCTACAATAAATTGTTCAATAAAGTTTGTGATGGAATCTTATTTAAAAAGATCTGGATAAAACTAGACATATTGTGTCAGATCATGAAAAACGATATCTATCTATCTATCTATCTATCTATCTATCTATCTATCTATCTATCGCAGCCTATTCATATACTATCTATCTATCTATCAATTTCAGTCTCTTCATATCTACCTATCTATTTCAGTCTCTTCATATCTATCTATTTCAGTCTCTTCATATCTATCTATCTATTTATCTATCTATCTATCTATCTATCTATCTATCTATCGCAGCCTATTCACATACTAACTATCTATTTCAGTCTCTTCATATCTATCTATCTATCTATCTATCTATCTATCTATCTATCTATCGCAGACTATTCATATTCTATCTATCTATTTATCGCAGCCTATTCATATACTATCTATCTATCTATCTATCTATCTATCTATCTATCTATCTATCTATCTATCTATCTATCTATATATCTATCTATCGCAGCCTATTCATATACTATCTATCTATCTATCTATCTATCTATCTATCTATATATATATATATATATACATATATAATGTATATGCGTGTGTGCGTGCGTTTGTGTGTGTGTGTTGCAGAGGTATAGAAACCAACAAAACACAAGAAGTGCTAAATGCTTTCGTCTGAAAAGCGAAAACCTGTTTTCGAATTGTTTAAATTTTTATCTTTAGCATCTCGCTTTCGGCATTGCAGACCAGATGAAACCGAGATTGTAGCTGTCGATTTTGAAATATCCTGAAATAGAAATATTTTGGATTTCGACAGTTTTTTTTTTTTTTTTTTTTTTTTTTTCGTAAGTTACTACACAATGTAAATTGAGTGGATATTTTGAGCGGAGGTGAAAGTGGTAAATGCTAAATAAGAAAAAGTGTGGGTCTAAGAGAAAAAGAAATGATGAAAAACGTGTAGAGAAATTGAGAAAGAAACGAAAAATCGTGGTAGGAGAAAAAGAAAAAAATAGGCTGTAGTTACATTAAAATCAAAGACGAGATATAAAGGATCTGTATCTGAATTAGAACAGTTTCGACAACACAAAGGATTGAAGGTTTTTGTAAGTAATCCTATCTTCTATATTTTCATATAGTATTTACAAGAAACATTGTACAGATGAAGTTTATATACATCTAGGACTGTCGATTTTCCTAAGCACTTAATATACATCCTAGTAGTTGGCAAGATGTGTACATTATTTGCCTAATAAATCAAGACTAAAATTTAGACGCGAAATTTTGAGAAAAAAACAATGAAGAGTAAGAAAAGGGAGATCGTGGGAGATGGAAAACAATAGATAGTTATAGAGAGAATGAGAGTGAGAAAATAAAAGTAAAGGGAGAGTGAGAGAGAAAAAGAGCGTGAGAGAAAGAAAGAAAAATGTGAGAGAGAGTGTGAGAGAATATGTAAAGGGAGAGTAAGAGAGATAAAGAAAAGAATGAATGAGAGAGAAATAAAAATGTGTATTAGAGTAAGAGAGAGGGAAATAAAAGAAAGAGTGAGAGAGAAGGAAAGAGAGAGAGAGTAAAATCGAAAGGAAACTGAAACTGAGAGAGAAAAAGAAAGAAAAGCGAGAGTGTAGGAAAATGTGTGAAACAGAAAAAAAGAGGGAAAGTGAAAGAAGAAGACTGTGAGAGAAATGAAAGAAAACGAGTGATAAACATAAAAGAAAGAGGGTGTAAGAGACTAAGAGAGAGAGGGAGAGAGAAAGAGAGAGAGAGAAAAACGATAGGGTGAAAGCAAGAAAAGAGGAAAAGAGTGAGTGGCAGAGAAAGAAAGATAGAATGAGTGAGTTAGTGAGTTAGTGAGTGAGAGAGAGAGAGAGAGAGAGAGAGAGAGAGAGAGAGAGAGAGAGAGAGAGAGAGAGAGAGATGGAGCAAATAATTGAGTTCAGGGAGGCCCGGAAAATCTTTAAGGATCTCCTGCTACAAATAAACCACCTCGCTTGATGGAGAAGCAATTTAACTCAATATGGAATTGTAATGCTGATCATTTCTCGGCTAGCATTCATATTTATGGTGACTTCAGTATTTGTCACAAGAAGTGATTAGTCCGATGAAGAAGGCAAATACTCTCATTGCTCTTCTGTCGCTTCTGATCTGACCCAGATAGTTCAAAAGCTCAATCATGACACAAGGGTTCTAGACCTCTTTCCTCGCACAATGACCTGACAAATGTCTTGCAAAAGTGTTGCCTCTTTTGGCACTTCAATTCACACGCTATTAAAATTCTGATGAATCATTTTACACGACGAGAAAGCTGACTGGGTCAGCTTCAGATCCTGTAATGCAGAATCTCTGCTCTCAATTTTCTTCAAATATAGAGTTTCCAGAAATGTATCCCTTATCTCTGAACGGAACCAATCAAGCATGGACAATTTAATACCAAAGAAAGGATACCAAATAACCAACCCTGGTTCACGCCAGAATGTGCTGCAGCCGCCTTAACAACTACGGCGATCTCTGCCACAGGAAACGGTATAGTGGGGCTTTTGCGGCATTCCGAACTGCCAGCAATTAATGCAAGAGAGATCTAGAAAATACAAAGAGCATCTACGCAAAGTCAGTCCAAGCAAAGTTTGAAAAGAAAATTTTGGCTCCTGTAAGATCTAGAAAATCGCGAATAAAATTCTCAGTCGAGGCAAAGCGTTTGTGACAGCTACCATATATAGCCGTGATGTTATTACATCCTCGGGTGATAAGGCAAGGCTTTTTGCAATAACCTTTTTCAGTAACTCTACGTTTGACGATAACGACCAATCTTACCTGACTTCCGCCTTCTCACAGACCACAAATTTTATATCTCTGTTTCGACGCGGGGATTTTCCAGAAATATTAAAAGACTTATCGCTAAAAGGTCACCGGTCCGTATAAAATCCCCAAATATCAGCCCAGAGTTATATACAACTCAGGCAAAACTCTTCAATAGCTGCCTGAAAGAGAGATGATTCCCAAGTTCACAGAATGTGCCAACTGTGTGCCCTTTATTTAAGAATGCGAGTTTCTACCCATGGCAGTTGCAATACCGCCACATTAGCGGCCTTAGTATCATCAGCAAATCTTCGAAACTATAATCAACAAGAGGGTCGTTGAACAACTCAAAAGGGGCAATCTTAGAAATGATAACCAATATGGATTTCTCTCTGTTAGATTCACTTCTGATGTCTTGACTGTCATTACGCAAAAAAATCTACGAGGGATTAGACAATAAATTCATCTCGACGATCATTCCTCAGGATGTATCAAAAGCGACAAGGGCTACTACACAAACTCTCCAGTGATGGAATCTCTGGAAATGCTCTCTCAGTTATCAAGAACTTCCTAACGTGTAGGTCTTTGAAGGTTGTTGTTATCGGTCAGTCATCCAAAGACTGTCAAAATATTTACTATTTCAATGAAATTGGTGAAATTTCTAAAGAAAAAAAACTGACAGAATTTTTGCTTTTATTTCTTTATTATCATACAAAACAAATAGATTTAAAAATCTTATGTCAAATCATCGTTTGTATCCTTCAAATTTCACTTTATACTAAGCGTTGCGAAACACCTTTTAAAAGATTTCTGGATTTTTCTCCTGCACTCCTCTCTGAATGCGTTCCTAAACCTCAATGAAACTATTGATCTTGTGGCAGACTTCACCACATTAATTTAACTTTAGATTAGGAAACACAACGATGATAGTCCGCCCTTGCTGCATGAAAAATTTCAAAGTTACGACAAACTCGTATATACCAGATGCGGAAGCAAAAATCGCGTCGCCGCTCGTGTCGTAAGACATGACCACGCGGGAGTGAAAAACGAGATGTATTAAGTATGGGAAGCTGTTGGTATAAACCAATAACTTCTGTTATAATTTATAGGCATTTAAGAATATTTGTGGAGATTTCATAGTTTATTTTGTCCAGGTTAGATTTCAACAGTTTTATGTATATAGCTTTAAGAATTTTTAATTTTTGTTTTCATGCTTAAGTGTAGTTGTTTTGTCAACAAGGATTTTCCGGAATTGAGTACGCGGGTATATACGAGTTTGGCGTTACTTTGAAATTTTTCACGTAGCAAGGGCGGACTATCATCGTTGTTTCGTCCGTGTATTGTTTGATATATTGAAATTATCATATTTGATAATGGCTTGTGTAAGCCAAAAGATTAGAATGGATTTAAACATGTATTAATATGGTGTTTTCTTTTCATCTTTCAACGATAATGTGATTAAGCTTATCAGACAATATGAAAGGAACTTACTTAAAATAAATAGACAAAACGTGTCTATATTATTTAATGAAACATGCATTAATGAAAGATTGCTGCCTAAATATACACAATATATATATATATATATATATATATATATGTGTGTGTGTGTGTGTGTGTGTGTGTGTGTGTGTGTGTGTGTGTGTGTGTACTAATGATCTGCCTAAGAGCATACTCCGAACATTAGCGAGTATCTATGCGGACGATACAACGGTTTATACGAACACCTTCAAAGATATGGAATACCAGAACCTAGCTGTTCTACTCTGAATTAGCCAAGGTGACTCAATGGGAGGGGGGTGATGATCGTTTGAGAAATTCAATACGTTCAACACTAAATTAGTATCGTTCCACAACAACCGAGCAGACAATGAACTTTTCACCAGCCATGATGTATGCGTCTTCTCTCAAAGAAGAAATTTCCGTTTATCGTGAAATCTTATATCCGATCTATTGCTAAAGATGTTGGAAAAATTGTTGATTGACTCTCCCACTTCTGAAGGCGTCTGACTCCACCTAGTATACGCTATCTTTACAAGTGCCAGGTTCGACCAAAAAAGGCGCGGCCTTGTGGGTGATTAATTATTTTCCAGCCTTTCCCACAGAGAAAATGTCGCAAGACTCTTGCTACCCTATCGATGTTCGCAAAACATGTTTTCTGACGAGCTACAGTACTTAGTCAGACCAGACTTGACGTTTACAACCTCAACTCAGCATGCGATGTACTCAAATGTGAATCATACGCATTTTCTTCGAATTCCATTAGTAAGAGGTAAGTTCCCAGGAACAGCTGCTTTCTAGAACAGACTTACCAAACATTATAATCTTGACATCTTCAAGTCTAGGTTAATTTTTACTGCATAAACCCCTGGACTTTCCTACATAACCACATAGACTTTCCTACATAACCCCATGGACTTCCCTGCATAACCAAAATGGACTTCACTTCTTGGCTTTCCTTACTCTCATACAACACCACACAGTAACCGTCTTCCGTGAAGAGCTCTTTATCTTGTATTCGGTGAAAATTAGTATAAAAAGTTCGAAGACCAGTGAGATTCATTTGAAGCGACACCAACAGGGTTCTAAGTGAACGGAAACTAATCATTAAATGTCAGAAAAGGATCAATATATAGTATGGTGGAATTCGATATCTGAGTTCATTGAGATAACGAATATGTTTGAGCACCTCCTGGCATACAATTAAATTAAGAAGTTTTAAGAAATTGGTTGATATTTTAAAATAGTTAACTGTACAATTTGAATAGTCATTTGAATTTGAATTTCAAAAGCACATAAAGATTATAAGACGCTATCCACTACCTTAAGAGCAGCCGTTTGTTTTCGCTAGTAGATTGTTAGAATCTGCTAAAAATTACTTTTGCATCCAATTTCTCTAAATATTCTATATAACGGATAACAACAGGTATGATTCCAAATTCTCCTCGGACAGCGAATTTCTTAAACTTGTCTTCATGACCTTTACTTTTTTAAAAATGTCCTCTCATATTGGATTTAAGTAATTGATAGTGTGCAGATCACTTTATAAAGTTCTTATTGTTTTTTATTGCTAAATCAGTTGCACTATTTACATTATTCGGAATATTTTCCTCACTTTTATCGTCATATTAATTATAACGTTTTGGCTGTTATACGCACCGGCCTTCTTCAAGTGGTTGGAATGTCGAATTGAACCCTTTATTTCGCTCATTGGGGTAGACTGTTCTAGTTCCACGTGCCTGTGTTTGCATCTTTACTGCATTTTGATTTGATATGGGGGACACTCCAGCAGGGAACCCCTTGACATCGGGCAAACTGACATTCTGGTCAGTCGTCACTGTGCCGTGGTTTAGCATGTATGGAAATATCCATTATCAGAAATAAAGGAGGTACGGTTACGATTTAGAAGATCTTTGGCTATATCAGTGATATACTTCCACACTTCTAGCTGACAAATACGTACATATTTCATAACTTAGTAGACGGATATCTAAAGCGATATATATATATATATATATATATATATATATATATATATATATATATATATATATATATATATATATATATATATATATATATGCACATTTCATTGAATACGACAGACAAGGTGGTTTTATTTTTCTCATGCGGTCTTATAATTGTTATCTTTTCGGATGATAAATTATATAAAAACTGTTTGAATGTTCATTCTCTTTCTCTTATCCAAGCGCTTTCGGCTATACATTTAACCATTTTCAAGGATACATATTTTAACTGTTAAATACGAAATAACATTCGGACAGTTTTTATATACTTTTTCATCCGAAAAGAAAAAAAAATAGATCGCATGAGAAATTGTATAAAAAAAACTAAATAAAAACACCTTGTCTGTCGTATTCAATGAAATGTGCCTGAAAGAAGGATTGCTGCCTAAATACACGCGTGCGCACACACACACACACACAAACACACACACGCAAACACACACACACACACACACACACACACACACACACACATATATATATATATATATATATATAGATAGGTAGATATTATAAAGGATCATTTTCATTCTTAGCTTAGAAATCATATATCTAAAGCAAGAGACAGACAGAGATGCACTACGATGTTATTAAGGTCTCTTTTCATTTTAATATATTTTATCATCGCCTTCAGTCGCTGTCTTTATTTCCTTTTCTTCCTTTCCACGTTGCCTCTTCCATAAATATCTGTGTCATGTAAAATATATTAAAGAAATAATTATAAAGAATATAATTCCATTTTTCTACACATGTAATACCAATGCATATATTAATTAAATGGCTGCTTTTTATATATATATATATGTATGTATATATATATATATATATATATATATATATATATATATATATATATATATATATATATGTATATGTGTGTGTGTGTGTGTGTGTGTGTGTGTGTGTGTGTGTGTATATACATATATATATATATATCTTTATATATATGTATATGTATCCGGTGTTCTTATAGATATTTTTATTTTTTATTTTTACAAAATAGTGCTCAATGTAAATTTACAGAGCATTAATATTACAAATTAACTGTTTTAAAATATGTTTTTTTTTCGCTACACAGTAATAACCATGTTTCAAAAATGGAAGCTAAAAGCTTCGAATTTAATTTTGTAATTAAATTAAAAACATTAATTCCATTTCATCCTCAAGCGAATTTTGGAGTAACTTATCTTAATATATATATATATATATATATATATATATATATATATATATATATATATATATATATATATATATATATATATGTGTGTGTGTGTGTGTGTGTGTGTGTGTTGTGTCTGTGTGTGTGGTTTTGTAAAAATGTATCCGCACATATAAATTTTGTTAGAGAATTTGTATATACTCCTCAGTAATATGTCACAAACTATTGCATAGTAACATCAAGCTTATTACCCAGTCATTGGCTTAGAATTATGTAATTATAATGAAAGCAGCCGGTGGTTTATTACTATTTTCGTTAACATCAAAGAATGAAAATGATACTATTGGAAGAGATCAGTTCTGCATAAAAGACAACCATATAATTTCTATAATAATCGCCATTATATCTCTATGCTGACAAGTACGATTATCTTCTCCAAAGTTTTTTTTCTTTTTTTAAATTGCAATATTCTCACCCGATGATGGTATTCGTTGAATAGAAGAAAAAAGAAAACGAAGGAAGAGGTATAATGGCAATGAAAGAAGGAGAGAAGAAAAAACTATGATAGATGAAATGAGAATTCAGCAAGAGTGAAAGGAAAGATAACAAAGAAAGAATGAAGTACCACAAGTCAGAAAAGAAAGGGAGAGAATCAACAGAAATCCGGTGACTATAAAAATTCAAAACTCTTTAATGCATGAAAAGAAAAGAATTACTCGTTTGAAAAATGGCTGCTAATTAGCGACTAGCAAACAAGTTAGAGACTGGAACATTTTTTGTCAATGCTAATTTATTATCAAAGACAGTTGAATGCTCGCCAAGATATTATCTGTTGTTGTAAATATCATTTAGTCGAAGTTTCTTTTAAAGTGTAGTTGTCCATAGTTATCAGAAGCCTGTCTGTGTGTTTAAATAGAAAAATAAATATAATTAAAAATTATTGCGACTGGGGTTCATTGAGTAAACGTTGTTTAAGGAAATTCTAAATTTTTGTATATAGTTATTTTTTTAAAAATATTATTGGTGAAACAGTCGAATTGTATCAGCGAAGCTTGCATGAACTCCTGATTAGAAACAATGCATTTCTTCTTGATTTCTAATAGTAAAGTTATGATTTTGCATGTTACACGAGACTTTTCCTATCTTAAACAAGCGCTTTACTGATCATTGCCAGTTGTTTTCTGTTTTATTTATGTGTTTTATAGCAAAAACATTTATTGTGTGTTTATAGTACTAAGATAACAGAATACTTTTGTCAGCAATGTTAGTATTAATTTCACTGGTAAGAATTTTCGTCATGATAGTTAAATAATGTTGGCAATGTTTTTCTCACGCTTCTTAATGTAGTTCTATATATATATATATATATATATATATATATATATATATATATATATATATATATATATATATATATATATATATATGTATATATGAATAATAAACTATAGTTTTAACCTATGCTATATATATATAGATAAAATGTCTTAAAATAATTGTCGGACTTTGTCCATTTCATAATGTGTGTGTGTGTATATATATATATATATATATATATATATATATATATATATATATATATATATATATATATGTATACATATATATATATATATATATATATATATATATATATATGTGTGTGTGTGTGTGTGTGTGTGTGTGTGTGTGTGTGTGTCTGTGTGTCTGTGTGTGTTAAAGTGCTCAATATAAGGGATCGATCGTATGTAAATATCAAATTGGACAGTGAGTATAACATCCAGGGCTGAAGATTCAATTTAAGTTAAGCAAGGTTTAAATAATAGCGTTTAAATACAAATAAAGAGAAAGAAATATTATTGAAACGTTACGTAAGATCTGGCCTCCTCTATGGCATCGGATGCTGGGCAATCTCCTTACAGATGTCGGTTCATAGATTAACCTTCCTTACTCAAAATGCGTGCATTATTTCTCAGTCCTGGATTTTTAATGCATTTCAATTAACAAATCCCTGTCATTATACATAATACCTGCCACACATCTAACGTTACAATATCTGGTTTCCCAAGCGTGCTAGAGAATAGGGGATGGATTTCAGCCAGCTTTTTGGGTGATGGCTCTTGAAATGAAGATATTTTTGTGTGTCTGTAGGTTTGTGGTAGATATCTGTGATTATGTGGTTGTTTTATTTCTAATGAGTATATATAAAAATAGTAATTCTTAAATTATATTCTTGGGGGAATTGGATTTTTAGGTGTAAGTTCTGAAGTAGAGTGTGGAATTGGTTAATATCACCCGATGAGGATTTCCAGAAAATGAAGCAATCATCTAAGTATCGTTTCCACGATTTAGTGAAGTGGTTTTTTATATTTATCCCATATATTTGTCTTATCTCTTCATAGAGGTTTTCCTCTAGGTAAGCTAATGTTAGGGTGGCATATATTGGTGCCATTTTCGTTCCCATTGCGGTACCCAGGGTTTGAATATAGTATTTGTTGTCAAATTCAAAGGTGTTATTGTTTAGAATTAAGTCTATACTATCGATAATGAATTCCTTAGTGAATTTGGGATGTAGATTTTCTGTATGTTTTTTCAATCCAGAATGACATTGACTTTTTACCTAACTCATGTATGTTGCTATATAGGCTACTAATGTCAAAAATTGCCATAAGTGTTCCGGACCTACTTTTTGTGGTACGGAGCTAAGGAACTGAATATCGTCTCTGATGTCGCTTTTAATCTGCTTAGAAAATGGTTGTAATATTGTGTCTATTAGGTTACTGAGTCTGCTAGTTGGACAGGCTGGTCCTGCTACTATGGGTCTGAATGTAAAGTCACTGGGGTTTCTGATACTAGTGTATTTAGATTTTTGTATCTGGATAGCTGCTTTTATTTCACTTTTATTTTGTAAATTTTTGGTATACGTAGAAATTGCTTGTTATTGGCAAAAAGTTTATTTGGAAATGCTTTTCTTTTTTTTGTTAATAACTTATTATGTATTGCGCAGAGTTTTGTAATGTTTGATATAATGTTATAATTCTCTAGAGTCTTTAGAGTTTTACACTATGCTCACTAAAGGGCTGCCTTTATCTGGTTCTTTGATAATTATGTAATTATTTCTTTGAATTCTCTCTAAGGTTCGTCTTTGTATGTGAGAAAATTGTTTGGATTTTTCTTGCAGGTCACGGTTCTAGAGTGTTTCAAAAAATATATTTAGCTCCTTGGTATTATTAATTTTGTTTGGGAAGAAATTCGATTTGTTTTTTTAACTACTGACTTATCTGTAATGTTTCCGTTATTATTAAAAGTTTCTTCTAGACTGAGTTTGCGTTCAAATTCTCTAAGGTCTTCTTTTAGGTCTGTTATATTGCTTTTCGGAGCAGGGCAGAAATTTAGGCCTAATTTTAATCGGTTAATTTCGTCCTTTGTAAGTGTATATATAGATAGGTTTATTATTTGTGGTTTTGTGTCATCTAAAATGGTCTTTTTGACTAGACAGGGGATTCTGAAAATAATGATTGTTTTTTTCCACATATTTCTTGGTAAAATTGAGGTTGTTGTTTCTCGATGGTCCTATATGAGTTTGTTTTGTTATAATGGGTGATCTAGATGTTTCTAGATTTGTTGCTTCTGCATGGAATGAAAGTGGATTGTGTGTAGAAAATTTCGGGGAATTTTGATTGTATTCCTTGATATTGGTAGTAGTTGTGTGGTTTTGATTCTTGTGTTAGTTGATATCTGTAAGTGTTGGTTTTCGAAATGTGAGTGTATTCTGAACTTTGTGTCGTTGTGTTATGGTGTGGTAGTCGGTTGTGTAGGTTTGTTTGTGTGCTATTAAGTATATCTTCGTAATTGTATGTGTTTTATAGGTCTGTTTGTGTGTGGTATTATGTATTAGGTTTCTTACCTTGTGCATGTGTTTGCGTATGGTAGAATGTATGAGGGTGCTTACCTTGTGTGTCTGTTTGTGTGTCGTAGTATGTATTAGGGTTCATATCTTGTGCATGTGACGGCGGATGGTAGAATATATTAGGGTGCTTACATTGTGTGTCTGTGTGTGGTAGTATGTATTCGGGTTCTTACCTTGTGCATGTGTTTGCGGATGGTCGAATGTATTAGGGTGCTTACCTTGTATGTCTGTTTGTGTGTCGTAGTATGTATTAGGGTTCATATCTTGTGCATGTGACGGCGGATGGTAGAATATAATAGGGTGCTTACCTTGTGCGTCTGTGTGTGGTAGTATGTATTCGGGTTCATACCTTGTGCATGTGTGTGCGGATGGTCGAATGTATTAGGGTGCTTACCTTGTATGTCTGTTTGTGTGTCGTAGTATGTATTAGGGTTCATATCTTGTGCATGTGATTGCGGATGGAAGAATATATTAGGGTGCTTACCTTGTGTGTCTGTTTGTGTGTGGTAGTATGTATTCGGGTTCTTACCTTGTGCATGTGTTTGCGGATTGTAGAATGTATTAGGGTGTTTACCTTGTGGGTCTGTTTGTGTGTGGTAGTATGTACTCGGGTTCTTACCTTCTGCATGTGTTTGTGGATGGTAGAATGTATTAGGGTGCTTACCTTGTGGGTGTGTTTGTCTGTCTTAGTATGATTAGGATTCTTACCTTGTGCATGTGTTTGCGGATGTTAGAATGTATTAGGGTGCTTACCTTGTGGGTCTGTTTGTGTGTCGTAGTATGTATTCGGGTTCTTACCTTGTGCATGTGTTTGCGGATGGTAGAATATATTAGGGTGCTTACCTTGTGTGTCTGTGTGTGGTAGTATGTATTCGGGTTCTTACCTTGTGCATGTGTTTGCGTATGGTCGAATGTATTAGGGTGCTTACCTTGTGTGTCTGTTTGTGTGTGGTAGTATGTATTCGGGTTCTTACCTTGTGCATGTGTTTGCGGATGGTAGAATGTATTAGGGTGCTTACCTTGTGGGTCTGTTTGTGTGTCGTAGTATGATTAGGGTTCTTACCTTGTGCATGTGTTTGCGGATGGTAGAATGTATTAGGGTGCTTACCTTGTGGGTCTGTTTGTGTGTCGTAGTATTTATTAGGGTTCTTACCTTGTGCATGTGTTTGCGGATGGTAGAATGTATTAGGGTGCTTACCTTGTGTGTCTGTTTGTGTGTGGTAGTATGAGTTCGGGTTCTTACCTTGTGCCTGTGTTTGCGGAGGGTAGAATGTTTTAGGGTGCTTACCTTGTGGGTCTGTTTGTGTGTCGTAGTATGATTAGGGTTCTTACCTTGCGCATGTGTTTGCGGATGGTAGAATGTATTAGGGTGCTTACCTTGTGGGTCTGTTTGTGTGTCGTAGTATGATTATGGTTCTTACCTTGTGCATGTGTTTGCGGATGGTAGAATGTATTAGGGTGCTTACCTTGTGTGTCTGTTTGTGTGTGGTAGTATGAGTTCGGTTTCTTACCTTGTGCATGTGTTTGCGGATGGTAGAATGTATTAGGGTGCTTACCTTGTGGGTCTGTTTGTGTGTCGTAGTATGATTAGGGTTCTTACCTTGTGCATGTGTTTGCGGATGGTAGAATGTATTAGGGTGCTTACCTTGTGGGTCTGTTTGTGTGTCGTAGTATGATTATGGTTCTTACCTTGTGCATGTGTTTGCGGATGGTAGAATGTATTAGGGTGCTTACCTTGTGGGTCTGTGTGTCGTAGTATGATTAGGATTCTTACCTTGTGCATGTGTTTGCGGATGGTAGAATGTATTAGGGTGCTTACCTTGTGGGTCTGTGTGTCGTAGTATGTATTCGGGTTCTTATCTTGTGCATGAGTTTGCGGATGGTAGAATGTATTACGGTGCTTACCTTGTGGGTCTGTTTGTGTGTCGTACTATGTATTAGGGTTCTTACCTTGTGCATGTGTTTGCGGATGGTAGAATGTATTAGGGTGTTTACCTTGTGGGTCTGTTTGTGTGTCGTAGTATGATTATGGTTCTTACCTTGTGCATGTGTTTGCGGATGGTCGAATGAATTAGGGTGCTTACCTTGTGGGTCTGTTTGTGTGTCGTAGTATGTATTCGGGTTCTTACCTTGTGCATGTGTTTGCGGATGGTAGAATGTATTAGGGTGCTTACATTGTGGGTCTTTTTGTGTGTCGTAGTATGTATTAGGGGTCTTACCTTGTGCATGTGTTTGCGGATGGTAGAATGTATTAGGGTGCTTACCTTGTGGGTCAGTTTGTGTGTCGTAGTATGATTATGGTTCTTACCTTGTGCATGTGTTTGCAGATGGTAGAATGTATTAGGGTGCTTACCTTGTGTGTCTGTTTGTGTGTGGTAGTATGTATTCGGGTTCTTACCTTGTGCATGTGTTTGCGGATGGTAGAATGTATTAGGGTGCTTACCTTGTGGGTCTGTTTGTGTGTCGTAGTATGATTAGGGTTCTTACCTTGTGCATGTGTTTGCGGATGGTAGAATGTATTAGGGTGCTTACCTTGTGGGTCTGCTTGTGTGTCGTAGTATGATTATGGTTCTTACCTTGTGCATGTGTTTGCGGATGGTAGAATGTATTAGGGTGCTTACCTTGTGGGTCTGTGTGTCGTAGTATGATTAGGATTCTTACCTTGTGCATGTGTTTGCGGATGGTAGAATGTATTAGGGTGCTTACCTTGTGGGTCTGTGTGTCGTAGTATGTATTCGGGTTCTTACCTTGTGCATGAGTTTGCAGATGGTAGAATGTACTACGGTGTTTACCTTGTGGGTCTGTTTGTGTGTCGTAGTATGATTAGGATTCTTACCTTGTGCATGTGTTTGCGGATGGTCGAATGTATTAGGGTGCTTACCTTGTGGGTCTGTTTGTGTGTCGTAGTATGTATTAGGGTTCATATCTTGTGCATGTGACGGCGGATGGTAGAATATATTAGGGTGCTTACCTTGTGTGTCTGTGTGTGGTAGTATGTATTCGGGTTCTTACCTTGTGCATGTGTTTGCGGATGGTCGAATGAATTAGGGTGCTTACCTTGTATGTCTGTTTGTGTGTCGTAGTATGTATTAGGGTTCATATCTTGTGCATGTGACGGCGGATGGTAGAATATATTAGGGTGCTTACCTTGTGTGTCTGTGTGTGGTAGTATGTATTCGGGTTCATACCTTGTGCATGTGTGTGCGGATGGTCGAATGTATTAGGGTGCTTACCTTGTATGTCTGTTTGTGTGTCGTAGTATGTATTAGGGTTCATATCTTGTGCATGTGATTGCGGATGGAAGAATATATTAGGGTGCTTACCTTGTGTGTCTGTTTGTGTGTGGTAGTATGTATTCGGGTTCTTACCTTGTGCATGTGTTTGCGGATTGTAGAATGTATTAGGGTGTTTACCTTGTGGGTCTGTTTGTGTGTGGTAGTATGTACTCGGGTTCTTACCTTCTGCATGTGTTTGTGGATGGTAGAATGTATTAGGGTGCTTACCTTGTGGGTGTGTTTGTCTGTCTTAGTATGATTAGGATTCTTACCTTGTGCATGTGTTTGCGGATGTTAGAATGTATTAGGGTGCTTACCTTGTGAGTCTGTTTGTGTGTCGTAGTATGTATTCGGGTTCTTACCTTGTGCATGTGTTTGCGGATGGTAGAATATATTAGGGTGCTTACCTTGTGTGTCTGTGTGTGGTAGTATGTATTCGGGTTCTTACCTTGTGCATGTGTTTGCGTATGGTCGAATGTATTAGGGTGCTTACCTTGTGTGTCTGTTTGTGTGTGGTAGTATGTATTCGGGTTCTTACCTTGTGCATGTGTTTGCGGATGGTAGAATGTATTAGGGTGCTTACCTTGTGGGTCTGTTTGTGTGTCGTAGTATGTATTCGGGTTCTTACCTTGTGCATGAGTTTGCGGATGGTAGAATGTATTACGGTGCTTACCTTGTGGGTCTGTTTGTGTGTCGTAGTATGATTAGGGTTCTTACCTTGTGCATGTGTTTGCGGATGGTAGAATGTATTAGGGTGCTTACCTTGTGGGTCTGTTTGTGTGTCGTAGTATTTATTAGGGTTCTTACCTTGTGCATGTGTTTGCGGATGGTAGAATGTATTAGGGTGCTTACCTTGTGTGTCTGTTTGTGTGTGGTAGTATGAGTTCGGGTTCTTACCTTGTGCCTGTGTTTGCGGATGGTAGAATGTTTTAGGGTGCTTACCTTGTGGGTCTGTTTGTGTGTCGTAGTATGATTAGGGTTCTTACCTTGCGCATGTGTTTGCGGATGGTAGAATGTATTAGGGTGCTTACCTTGTGGGTCTGTTTGTGTGTCGTAGTATGATTATGGTTCTTACCTTGTGCATGTGTTTGCGGATGGTAGAATGTATTAGGGTGCTTACCTTGTGTGTCTGTTTGTGTGTGGTAGTATGAGTTCGGTTTCTTACCTTGTGCATGTGTTTGCGGATGGTAGAATGTATTAGGGTGCTTACCTTGTGTGTCTGTTTGTGTGTCGTAGTATGATTAGGGTTCTTACCTTGTGCATGTGTTTGCGGATGGTAGAATGTATTAGGGTGCTTACCTTGTGGGTCTGTTTGTGTGTCGTAGTATGATTATGGTTCTTACCTTGTGCATGTGTTTGCGGATGGTAGAATGTATTAGGGTGCTTACCTTGTGGGTCTGTGTGTCGTAGTATGATTAGGATTCTTACCTTGTGCATGTGTTTGCGGATGGTAGAATGTATTAGGGTGTTTACCTTGTGGGTCTGTTTGTGTGTCGTAGTATGATTATGGTTCTTACCTTGTGCATGTGTTTGCGGATGGTCGAATGAATTAGGGTGCTTACCTTGTGGGTCTGTTTGTGTGTCGTAGTATGTATTCGGGTTCTTAACTTGTGCATGTGTTTGCGGATGGTAGAATGTATTAGGGTGCTTACCTTGTGTGTCTGTGTGTCGTAGTATGATTATGGTTCTTACCTTGTGCATGTGTTTGCGGATGGTAGAATGTATTAGGGTGCTTACATTGTGGGTCTTTTTGTGTGTCGTAGTATGTATTAGGGGTCTTACCTTGTGCATGTGTTTGCGGATGGTAGAATGTATTAGGGTGCTTACCTTGTGGGTCTGTTTGTGTGTCGTAGTATGATTATGGTTCTTACCTTGTGCATGTGTTTGCAGATGGTAGAATGTATTAGGGTGCTTACCTTGTGTGTCTGTTTGTGTGTGGTAGTATGTATTCGGGTTCTTACCTTGTGCATGTGTTTGCGGATGGTAGAATGTATTAGGGTGCTTACCTTGTGGGTCTGTTTGTGTGTCGTAGTATGATTAGGGTTCTTACCTTGTGCATGTGTTTGCGGATGGTAGAATGTATTAGGGTGCTTACCTTGTGGGTCTGCTTGTGTGTCGTAGTATGATTATGGTTCTTACCTTGTGCATGTGTTTGCGGATGGTAGAATGTATTAGGGTGCTTACCTTGTGGGTCTGTGTGTCGTAGTATGATTAGGATTCTTACCTTGTGCATGTGTTTGCGGATGGTAGAATGTATTAGGGTGCTTACCTTGTGGGTCTGTGTGTCGTAGTATGTATTCGGGTTCTTACCTTGTGCATGAGTTTGCAGATGGTAGAATGTACTACGGTGTTTAACTTGTGGGTCTGTTTGTGTGTCGTAGTATGATTAGGATTCTTACCTTGTGCATGTGTTTGCGGATGGTCGAATGTATTAGGGTGCTTACCTTGTGGGTCTGTTTGTGTGTCGTAGTATGTATTAGGGTTCTTAACTTGTGCATGTGTTTGCGTATGGTAGAATGTATGAGGGTGCTTACCTTGTGTGTCTGTTTGTGTGTCGTAGTATGTATTAGGGTTCATATCTTGTGCATGTGACGGCGGATGGTAGAATATATTAGGGTGCTTACCTTGTGTGTCTGTGTGTGGTAGTATGTATTCGGGTTCTTACCTTGTGCATGTGTTTGCGGATGGTCGAATGTATTAGGGTGCTTACCTTGTATGTCTGTTTGTGTGTCGTAGTATGTATTAGGGTTCATATCTTGTGCATGTGACGGCGGATGGTAGAATATATTAGGGTGCTTACCTTGTGTGTCTGTGTGTGGTAGTATGTATTCGGGTTCATACCTTGTGCATGTGTGTGCGGATGGTCGAATGTATTAGGGTGCTTACCTTGTATGTCTGTTTGTGTGTCGTAGTATGTATTAGGGTTCATATCTTGTGCATGTGATTGCGGATGGAAGAATATATTAGGGTGCTTACCTTGTGTGTCTGTTTGTGTGTGGTAGTATGTATTCGGGTTCTTACCTTGTGCATGTGTTTGCGGATTGTAGAATGTATTAGGGTGTTTACCTTGTGGGTCTGTTTGTGTGTGGTAGTATGTACTCGGGTTCTTACCTTCTGCATGTGTTTGTGGATGGTAGAATGTATTAGGGTGCTTACCTTGTGGGTGTGTTTGTCTGTCTTAGTATGATTAGGATTCTTACCTTGTGCATGTGTTTGCGGATGTTAGAATGTATTAGGGTGCTTACCTTGTGGGTCTGTTTGTGTGTCGTAGTATGTATTCGGGTTCTTACCTTGTGCATGTGTTTGCGGATGGTAGAATATATTAGGGTGCTTACCTTGTGTGTCTGTGTGTGGTAGTATGTATTCGGGTTCTTACCTTGTGCATGTGTTTGCGTATGGTCGAATGTATTAGGGTGCTTACCTTGTGTGTCTGTTTGTGTGTGGTAGTATGTATTCGGGTTCTTACCTTGTGCATGTGTTTGCGGATGGTAGAATGTATTAGGGTGCTTACCTTGTGGGTCTGTTTGTGTGTCGTAGTATGTATTCGGGTTCTTACCTTGTGCATGAGTTTGCGGATGGTAGAATGTATTACGGTGCTTACCTTGTGGGTCTGTTTGTGTGTCGTAGTATGATTAGGGTTCTTACCTTGTGCATGTGTTTGCGGATGGTAGAATGTATTAGGGTGCTTACCTTGTGGGTCTGTTTGTGTGTCGTAGTATTTATTAGGGTTCTTACCTTGTGCATGTGTTTGCGGATGGTAGAATGTATTAGGGTGCTTACCTTGTGTGTCTGTTTGTGTGTGGTAGTATGAGTTCGGGTTCTTACCTTGTGCCTGTGTTTGCGGATGGTAGAATGTTTTAGGGTGCTTACCTTGTGGGTCTGTTTGTGTGTCGTAGTATGATTAGGGTTCTTACCTTGCGCATGTGTTTGCGGATGGTAGAATGTATTAGGGTGCTTACCTTGTGGGTCTGTTTGTGTGTCGTAGTATGATTATGGTTCTTACCTTGTGCATGTGTTTGCGGATGGTAGAATGTATTAGGGTGCTTACCTTGTGTGTCTGTTTGTGTGTGGTAGTATGAGTTCGGTTTCTTACCTTGTGCATGTGTTTGCGGATGGTAGAATGTATTAGGGTGCTTACCTTGTGTGTCTGTTTGTGTGTCGTAGTATGATTAGGGTTCTTACCTTGTGCATGTGTTGGCGGATGGTAGAATGTATTAGGGTGCTTACCTTGTGTGTCTGTTTGTGTGTGGTAGTATGAGTTCGGGTTCTTACCTTGTGCCTGTGTTTGCGGATGGTAGAATGTTTTAGGGTGCTTACCTTGTGGGTCTGTTTGTGTGTCGTAGTATGATTAGGGTTCTTACCTTGCGCATGTGTTTGCGGATGGTAGAATGTATTAGGGTGCTTACCTTGTGGGTCTGTTTGTGTGTCGTAGTATGATTATGGTTCTTACCTTGTGCATGTGTTTGCGGATGGTAGAATGTATTAGGGTGCTTACCTTGTGTGTCTGTTTGTGTGTGGTAGTATGAGTTCGGTTTCTTACCTTGTGCATGTGTTTGCGGATGGTAGAATGTATTAGGGTGCTTACCTTGTGTGTCTGTTTGTGTGTCGTAGTATGATTAGGGTTCTTACCTTGTGCATGTGTTTGCGGATGGTAGAATGTATTAGGGTGCTTACCTTGTGGGTCTGTTTGTGTGTCGTAGTATGATTATGGTTCTTACCTTGTGCATGTGTTTGCGGATGGTAGAATGTATTAGGGTGCTTACCTTGTGGGTCTGTGTGTCGTAGTATGATTAGGATTCTTACCTTGTGCATGTGTTTGCGGATGGTAGAATGTATTAGGGTGTTTACCTTGTGGGTCTGTTTGTGTGTCGTAGTATGATTATGGTTCTTACCTTGTGCATGTGTTTGCGGATGGTCGAATGAATTAGGGTGCTTACCTTGTGGGTCTGTTTGTGTGTCGTAGTATGTATTCGGGTTCTTAACTTGTGCATGTGTTTGCGGATGGTAGAATGTATTAGGGTGCTTACCTTGTGTGTCTGTGTGTCGTAGTATGATTATGGTTCTTACCTTGTGCATGTGTTTGCGGATGGTAGAATGTATTAGGGTGCTTACATTGTGGGTCTTTTTGTGTGTCGTAGTATGTATTAGGGGTCTTACCTTGTGCATGTGTTTGCGGATGGTAGAATGTATTAGGGTGCTTACCTTGTGGGTCTGTTTGTGTGTCGTAGTATGATTATGGTTCTTACCTTGTGCATGTGTTTGCAGATGGTAGAATGTATTAGGGTGCTTACCTTGTGTGTCTGTTTGTGTGTGGTAGTATGTATTCGGGTTCTTACCTTGTGCATGTGTTTGCGGATGGTAGAATGTATTAGGGTGCTTACCTTGTGGGTCTGTTTGTGTGTCGTAGTATGATTAGGGTTCTTACCTTGTGCATGTGTTTGCGGATGGTAGAATGTATTAGGGTGCTTACCTTGTGGGTCTGCTTGTGTGTCGTAGTATGATTATGGTTCTTACCTTGTGCATGTGTTTGCGGATGGTAGAATGTATTAGGGTGCTTACCTTGTGGGTCTGTTTGTGTGTCGTAGTATTTATTAGGGTTCTTACCTTGTGCATGTGTTTGCGGATGGTAGAATGTATTAGGGTGCTTACCTTGTGTGTCTGTTTGTGTGTGGTAGTATGAGTTCGGGTTCTTACCTTGTGCCTGTGTTTGCGGATGGTAGAATGTTTTAGGGTGCTTACCTTGTGGGTCTGTTTGTGTGTCGTAGTATGATTAGGGTTCTTACCTTGCGCATGTGTTTGCGGATGGTAGAATGTATTAGGGTGCTTACCTTGTGGGTCTGTTTGTGTGTCGTAGTATGATTATGGTTCTTACCTTGTGCATGTGTTTGCGGATGGTAGAATGTATTAGGGTGCTTACCTTGTGTGTCTGTTTGTGTGTGGTAGTATGAGTTCGGTTTCTTACCTTGTGCATGTGTTTGCGGATGGTAGAATGTATTAGGGTGCTTACCTTGTGTGTCTGTTTGTGTGTCGTAGTATGATTAGGGTTCTTACCTTGTGCATGTGTTGGCGGATGGTAGAATGTATTAGGGTGCTTACCTTGTGTGTCTGTTTGTGTGTGGTAGTATGAGTTCGGGTTCTTACCTTGTGCCTGTGTTTGCGGATGGTAGAATGTTTTAGGGTGCTTACCTTGTGGGTCTGTTTGTGTGTCGTAGTATGATTAGGGTTCTTACCTTGCGCATGTGTTTGCGGATGGTAGAATGTATTAGGGTGCTTACCTTGTGGGTCTGTTTGTGTGTCGTAGTATGATTATGGTTCTTACCTTGTGCATGTGTTTGCGGATGGTAGAATGTATTAGGGTGCTTACCTTGTGTGTCTGTTTGTGTGTGGTAGTATGAGTTCGGTTTCTTACCTTGTGCATGTGTTTGCGGATGGTAGAATGTATTAGGGTGCTTACCTTGTGTGTCTGTTTGTGTGTCGTAGTATGATTAGGGTTCTTACCTTGTGCATGTGTTTGCGGATGGTAGAATGTATTAGGGTGCTTACCTTGTGGGTCTGTTTGTGTGTCGTAGTATGATTATGGTTCTTACCTTGTGCATGTGTTTGCGGATGGTAGAATGTATTAGGGTGCTTACCTTGTGGGTCTGTGTGTCGTAGTATGATTAGGATTCTTACCTTGTGCATGTGTTTGCGGATGGTAGAATGTATTAGGGTGTTTACCTTGTGGGTCTGTTTGTGTGTCGTAGTATGATTATGGTTCTTACCTTGTGCATGTGTTTGCGGATGGTCGAATGAATTAGGGTGCTTACCTTGTGGGTCTGTTTGTGTGTCGTAGTATGTATTCGGGTTCTTAACTTGTGCATGTGTTTGCGGATGGTAGAATGTATTAGGGTGCTTACCTTGTGTGTCTGTGTGTCGTAGTATGATTATGGTTCTTACCTTGTGCATGTGTTTGCGGATGGTAGAATGTATTAGGGTGCTTACATTGTGGGTCTTTTTGTGTGTCGTAGTATGTATTAGGGGTCTTACCTTGTGCATGTGTTTGCGGATGGTAGAATGTATTAGGGTGCTTACCTTGTGGGTCTGTTTGTGTGTCGTAGTATGATTATGGTTCTTACCTTGTGCATGTGTTTGCAGATGGTAGAATGTATTAGGGTGCTTACCTTGTGTGTCTGTTTGTGTGTGGTAGTATGTATTCGGGTTCTTACCTTGTGCATGTGTTTGCGGATGGTAGAATGTATTAGGGTGCTTACCTTGTGGGTCTGTTTGTGTGTCGTAGTATGATTAGGGTTCTTACCTTGTGCATGTGTTTGCGGATGGTAGAATGTATTAGGGTGCTTACCTTGTGGGTCTGCTTGTGTGTCGTAGTATGATTATGGTTCTTACCTTGTGCATGTGTTTGCGGATGGTAGAATGTATTAGGGTGCTTACCTTGTGGGTCTGTGTGTCGTAGTATGATTAGGATTCTTACCTTGTGCATGTGTTTGCGGATGGTAGAATGTATTAGGGTGCTTACCTTGTGGGTCTGTGTGTCGTAGTATGTATTCGGGTTCTTACCTTGTGCATGAGTTTGCAGATGGTAGAATGTACTACGGTGTTTACCTTGTGGGTCTGTTTGTGTGTCGTAGTATGATTAGGATTCTTACCTTGTGCATGTGTTTGCGGATGGTCGAATGTATTAGGGTGCTTACCTTGTGGGTCTGTTTGTGTGTCGTAGTATGTATTAGGGTTCTTAACTTGTGCATGTGTTTGCGTATGGTAGAATGTATGAGGGTGCTTACCTTGTGTGTCTGTTTGTGTGTCGTAGTATGTATTAGGGTTCATATCTTGTGCATGTGACGGCGGATGGTAGAATATATTAGGGTGCTTACCTTGTGTGTCTGTGTGTGGTAGTATGTATTCGGGTTCTTACCTTGTGCATGTGTTTGCGGATGGTCGAATGTATTAGGGTGCTTACCTTGTATGTCTGTTTGTGTGTCGTAGTATGTATTAGGGTTCATATCTTGTGCATGTGACGGCGGATGGTAGAATATATTAGGGTGCTTACCTTGTGTGTCTGTGTGTGGTAGTATGTATTCGGGTTCATACCTTGTGCATGTGTGTGCGGATGGTCGAATGTATTAGGGTGCTTACCTTGTATGTCTGTTTGTGTGTCGTAGTATGTATTAGGGTTCATATCTTGTGCATGTGATTGCGGATGGAAGAATATATTAGGGTGCTTACCTTGTGTGTCTGTTTGTGTGTGGTAGTATGTATTCGGGTTCTTACCTTGTGCATGTGTTTGCGGATTGTAGAATGTATTATGGTGTTTACCTTGTGGGTCTGTTTGTGTGTGGTAGTATGTACTCGGGTTCTTACCTTCTGCATGTGTTTGTGGATGGTAGAATGTATTAGGGTGCTTACCTTGTGGGTGTGTTTGTCTGTCTTAGTATGATTAGGATTCTTACCTTGTGCATGTGTTTGCGGATGTTAGAATGTATTAGGGTGCTTACCTTGTGGGTCTGTTTGTGTGTCGTAGTATGTATTCGGGTTCTTACCTTGTGCATGTGTTTGCGGATGGTAGAATATATTAGGGTGCTTACCTTGTGTGTCTGTGTGTGGTAGTATGTATTCGGGTTCTTACCTTGTGCATGTGTTTGCGTATGGTCGAATGTATTAGGGTGCTTACCTTGTGTGTCTGTTTGTGTGTGGTAGTATGTATTCGGGTTCTTACCTTGTGCATGTGTTTGCGGATGGTAGAATGTATTAGGGTGCTTACCTTGTGGGTCTGTTTGTGTGTCGTAGTATGTATTCGGGTTCTTACCTTGTGCATGAGTTTGCGGATGGTAGAATGTATTACGGTGCTTACCTTGTGGGTCTGTTTGTGTGTCGTAGTATGATTAGGGTTCTTACCTTGTGCATGTGTTTGCGGATGGTAGAATGTATTAGGGTGCTTACCTTGTGGGTCTGTTTGTGTGTCGTAGTATTTATTAGGGTTCTTACCTTGTGCATGTGTTTGCGGATGGTAGAATGTATTAGGGTGCTTACCTTGTGTGTCTGTTTGTGTGTGGTAGTATGAGTTCGGGTTCTTACCTTGTGCCTGTGTTTGCGGATGGTAGAATGTTTTAGGGTGCTTACCTTGTGGGTCTGTTTGTGTGTCGTAGTATGATTAGGGTTCTTACCTTGCGCATGTGTTTGCGGATGGTAGAATGTATTAGGGTGCTTACCTTGTGGGTCTGTTTGTGTGTCGTAGTATGATTATGGTTCTTACCTTGTGCATGTGTTTGCGGATGGTAGAATGTATTAGGGTGCTTACCTTGTGTGTCTGTTTGTGTGTGGTAGTATGAGTTCGGTTTCTTACCTTGTGCATGTGTTTGCGGATGGTAGAATGTATTAGGGTGCTTACCTTGTGTGTCTGTTTGTGTGTCGTAGTATGATTAGGGTTCTTACCTTGTGCATGTGTTGGCGGATGGTAGAATGTATTAGGGTGCTTACCTTGTGGGTCTGTTTGTGTGTCGTAGTATGATTATGGTTCTTACCTTGTGCATGTGTTTGCGGATGGTAGAATGTATTAGGGTGCTTACCTTGTGGGTCTGTGTGTCGTAGTATGATTAGGATTCTTACCTTGTGCATGTGTTTGCGGATGGTAGAATGTATTAGGGTGCTTACCTTGTGGGTCTGTGTGTCGTAGTATGTATTCGGGTTCTTATCTTGTGCATGAGTTTGCGGATGGTAGAATGTATTACGGTGCTTACCTTGTGGGTCTGTTTGTGTGTCGTACTATGTATTAGGGTTCTTACCTTGTGCATGTGTTTGCGGATGGTAGAATGTATTAGGGTGTTTACCTTGTGGGTCTGTTTGTGTGTCGTAGTATGATTATGGTTCTTACCTTGTGCATGTGTTTGCGGATGGTCGAATGAATTAGGGTGCTCACCTTGTGGGTCTGTTTGTGTGTCGTAGTATGTATTCGGGTTCTTAACTTGTGCATGTGTTTGCGGATGGTAGAATGTATTAGGGTGCTTACCTTGTGTGTCTGTGTGTCGTAGTATGATTATGGTTCTTACCTTGTGCATCTGTTTGCGGATGGTAGAATGTATTAGGGTGCTTACATTGTGGGTCTTTTTGTGTGTCGTAGTATGTATTAGGGGTCTTACCTTGTGCATGTGTTTGCGGATGGTAGAATGTATTAGGTTGCTTACCTTGTGGGTCTGTTTGTGTGTCGTAGTATGATTATGGTTCTTACCTTGTGCATGTGTTTGCAGATGGTAGAATGTATTAGGGTGCTTACCTTGTGTGTCTGTTTGTGTGTGGTAGTATGTATTCGGGTTCTTACCTTGTGCATGTGTTTGCGGATGGTAGAATGTATTAGGGTGCTTACCTTGTGGGTCTGTTTGTGTGTCGTAGTATGATTAGGGTTCTTACCTTGTGCATGTGTTTGCGGATGGTAGAATGTATTAGGGTGCTTACCTTGTGGGTCTGCTTGTGTGTCGTAGTATGATTATGGTTCTTACCTTGTGCATGTGTTTGCGGATGGTAGAATGTATTAGGGTGCTTACCTTGTGGTTCTGTTTGTGTGTCGTAGTATGATTAGGATTCTTACCTTGTGCATGTGTTTGCGGATGGTAGAATGTATTAGGGTGCTTACCTTGTGGGTCTGTGTGTCGTAGTATGTATTCGGGTTCTTACCTTGTGCATGAGTTTGCGGATGGTAGAATGTACTACGGTGTTTACCTTGTGGGTCTGTTTGTGTGTCGTAGTATGATTAGGATTCTTACCTTGTGCATGTGTTTGCGCATGGTCGAATGTATTAGGGTGCTTACCTTGTGGGTCTGTTTGTGTGTCGTAGTATGTATTAGGGTTCTTAACTTGTGCATGTGTTTGCGGATGGTAGAATGTATTAGGGTGCTTACCTTGTGGGTCTGTGTGTCGTAGTATGATTATGGTTCTTACCTTGTGCATGTGTTTGCGGATGGTAGAATGTATTAGGGTGCTTACATTGTGGGTCTTTTTGTGTGTCGTAGTATGGATTAGGGTTCTTACCTTGTGCATGTGTTTGCGGATTGTAGAATGTATTAGGGTACTTACCTTGTGGGTCTGTTTGTGTGTCGTACTATGTATTAGGGTTCTTACCTTGTGCATGTGTTTGCGGATGGTAGAATGTATTAGGGTGCTTACCTTGTGGGTCTGTTTGTGTGTGGTAGTATGTATTCGGGTTCTTACCTTGTGCATGTGTTTGCGGATGGTAGAATGTATTAGGGTGCTTACCTTGTGGGTCTGTTTGTGTGTCGTAGTATGTATTAGGATTCTTACCTTGTGCATGTGTTTGCTGATGGTAGAATGTATTAGGGTGCTTACCTTGTGGGTCTGTTTGTGTGTCGTAGTATGATTAGGATTCTTACCTTGTGCATGTGTTTGCGGATGGTAGAATGTATTACGGTGCTTACCTTGTGGGTCTGTTTGTGTGTCGTAGTATGATTAGGATTCTTACCTTGTGCATGTGTTTGCGGATGGTAGTATGTGTTAGGTGCTTACCTTGTGTGTCTGTTTGTGTGTGGTAGTATGTATTCGGGTTCTTACCTTGTGCATGTGTTTGCGGATGGTAGAATGTATTAGGGTGCTTACCTTGTGGGTCTGCTTGTGTGTCGTAGTATGATTATGGTTCTTACCTTGTGCATGTGTTTGCGGATGGTAGAATGTATTAGGGTGCTTACCTTGTGGTTCTGTTTGTGTGTCGTAGTATGATTAGGATTCTTACCTTGTGCATGTGTTTGCGGATGGTAGAATGTATTAGGGTGCTTACCTTGTGGGTCTGTGTGTCGTAGTATGTATTCGGGTTCTTACCTTGTGCATGAGTTTGCGGATGGTAGAATGTACTACGGTGTTTACCTTGTGGGTCTGTTTGTGTGTCGTAGTATGATTAGGATTCTTACCTTGTGCATGTGTTTGCGGATGGTCGAATGTATTAGGGTGCTTACCTTGTGGGTCTGTTTGTGTGTCGTAGTATGTATTCGGGTTCTTAACTTGTGCATGTGTTTGCGGATGGTAGAATGTATTAGGGTGCTTACCTTGTGGGTCTGTGTGTCGTAGTATGATTATGGTTCTTACCTTGTGCATGTGTTTGCGGATGGTAGAATGTATTAGGGTGCTTACATTGTGGGTCTTTTTGTGTGTCGTAGTATGTATTAGGGTTCTTACATTGTGCATGTGTTTGCGGATGGTAGAATGTATTAGGGTACTTACCTTGTGGGTCTGTGTGTCGTAGTATGTATTCGGGTTCTTACCTTGTGCATGAGTTTGCGGATGGTAGAATGTACTACGGTGTTTACCTTGTGGGTCTGTTTGTGTGTCGTAGTATGATTAGGATTCTTACCTTGTGCATGTGTTTGCGGATGGTCGAATGTATTAGGGTGCTTACCTTGTGGGTCTGTTTGTGTGTCGTAGTATGTATTCGGGTTCTTAACTTGTGCATGTGTTTGCGGATGGTAGAATGTATTAGGGTGCTTACCTTGTGGGTCTGTGTGTCGTAGTATGATTATGGTTCTTACCTTGTGCATGTGTTTGCGGATGGTAGAATGTATTAGGGTGCTTACATTGTGGGTCTTTTTGTGTGTCGTAGTATGTATTAGGGTTCTTACCTTGTGCATGTGTTTGCGGATGGTAGAATGTATTAGGGTACTTAACTTGCGGGTCTGATTGTGTCGTACTATGTATTAGGGTTCTTACCTTGTGCATGTGTTTGCGGATGGTAGAATGTATTAGGGTGCTTACCTTGTGGGTCTGTTTGTGTGTCGTAGTATGTATTCGGGTTCTTACCTTGTGCATGTGTTTGCGGATGGTAGAATGTATTAGGGTGCTTACCTTGTGGGTCTGTTTGTGTGTCGTAGTATGTATTAGGGTTCTTACCTTGTGCATGTGTTTGCGGATGGTAGAATGTATTAGGGTGCTTACCTTGTGGGTCTGTTTGTGTGTGGTAGTATGTATTCGGGTTCTTACCTTGTGCATGTGTTTGCGGATGGTAGAATGTATTAGGGTGCTTACCTTGTGGGTCTGTTTGTGTGTCGTAGTATGATTAGGATTCTTACCTTGTGCATGTGTTTGCGGATGGTAGAATGTATTACGGTGCTTACTTTGTGGGTCTGTTTGTGTGTCGTAGTATGATTAGGATTCTTACCTTGTGCATGTGTTTGCGGATGGTAGTATGTGTTAGGTGCTTACCTTGTGTGTCTGTTTGTGTGTGGTAGTATGTATTCGGGTTCTTACCTTGTGCATGTGTTTGCGGATGGTAGAATGTATTAGGGTGCTTACCTTGTGGGTCTGTTTGTGTGTCGTAGTATGATTAGGGTTCTTACCTTGTGCATGTGTTTGCGGATGGTAGAATGTATTACGGTGCTTACCTTGTGGGTCTGTTTTTGTGTCGTAGTATGATTAGGATTCTTACCTTGTGCATGTGTTTGCGGATGGTCGAATGTATTAGGGTGCTTACCTTGTGGGTCTGTTTGTGTGTGGTAGTATGTATTCGGGTTCTTAACTTGTGCATGAGTTTGCGGATGGTAGAATGTATTAGGGTGCTTACCTTGTGGGTCTGTGTGTCGTAGTATGATTATGGTTCTTACCTTGTGCATGTGTTTGCGGATGGTAGAATGTATTAGGGTGCTTACATTGTGGGTCTTTTTGTGTGTCGTAGTATGTATTAGGGTTCTTACCTTGTGCATGTGTTTGCGGATGGTAGAATGTATTAGGGTGCTTACCTTGTGGGTCTGTTTGTGTGTCGTAGTATGTATTAGGGTTCTTACCTTGTGCATGTGTTTGCGGATGGTAGAATGTATTAGGGTGCTTACCTTGTGGGTCTGTTTGTGTGCGGTAGTATGTATTCGGGTTCTTACCTTGTGTATGTGTTTGCGGATGGTAGAATGTATTAGGGTGCTTACCTTGTGGGTCTGTTTGTGTGTCGTAGTATGATTAGGGTTCTTACCTTGTGCATGTGTTTGCGGATGGTAGAATGTATTACGGTGCTTACCTTGTGGGTCTGTTTGTGTGTCGTAGTATGATTAGGATTCTTACCTTGTGCATGTGTTTGCGGATGGTAGTATGTGTTAGGTGCTTACCTTGTGTGTCTGTTTGTGTGTGGTAGTATGTATTCGGGTTCTTACCTTGTGCATGTGTTTGCGGATGGTAGAATGTATTAGGGTGCTTACCTTGTGGGTCTGTTTGTGTGTCGTAGTATGATTAGGGTTCTTACCTTGTGCATGTGTTTGCGGATGGTAGAATGTATTACGGTGCTTACCTTGTAGGTCTGTTTGTGTGTCGTAGTATGATTAGGATTCTTACCTTGTGCATGTGTTTGCGGATGGTAGTATGTATTAGGTGCTTACCTTTTGGGTCTGTTTGTGTGTCGTAGTATGATTAGGGTTCTTACCTTGTGCATGTGTTTGCGGATGGTAGAATGTATTAGGGTGCTTACCTTGTGGGTCTGTTTGTGTGTCGTAGTATGATTAGGATTCTTACCTTGTGCATGTGTTTGCGGATAGTCGAATGTATTAGGGTGCTTACATTGTGGGTCTTTTTGTGTGTCGTAGTATGTATTAGGGTTCTTACCTTGTGCATGTGTTTGCGGATGGTAGAATGTATTAGGGTGCTTACCTTGTGGGTCTGTTTGTGTGTCGTAGTATGTATTAGGGTTCTTACCTTGTGCATGTGTTTGCGGATGGTAGAATGTATTAGGGTGCTTACCTTGTGGGTCTGTTTGTGTGTCGTAGTAGGTATTAGGGTTCTTACCTTGTGCATGTGTTTGCGGATGGTAGAATGTATTAGGGTGCTTACCTTGTGGATCTGTTTGTGTGTCGTAGTATGTATTAGGGTTCTTACCTTGTGCATGTGTTTGCGGATGGTAGAATGTATTAGGGTGCTTACCTTGTGGGTCTGTTTGTGTGTCGTAGTATGTATTAGGGTTCTTACCTTGTGCATGTGTTTGCGGATGGTCGAATGTATTAGGGTGCTTACCTTGTGTGTCCCTTTTGTGTGTCGTAGTATGTATTAGGGTTCTTACCTTGTGCATGTGTTTGCGGATGGTAGAATGTATTAGGGTGCTTACCTTGTGGGTCTGTTTGTGTGTGGTAGTATGTATTCGGGTTCTTACCTTGTGCATGTGTTTGCGGATGGTAGAATGTATTAGGGTGCTTACCTTGTGGGTCTGTTTGTGTGTCGTAGTATGTATTCGGGTTCTTACCTTGTGCATGTGTTTGCGGATGGTAGAATGTATTAGGGTGCTTACCTTGTGGGTCTGTTTGTGTGTCGTAGTATGATTATGGTTCTTACCTTGTGCATGTGTTTGCGGATGGTAGAATGTATTACGGTGCTTACCTTGTGGGTCTGTTTGTGTGTCGTAGTATGATTAGGATTCTTACCTTGTGCATGTGTTTGCGGATGGTAGTATGTATTAGGTGCTTACCTTGTGTGTCTGTTTGTGTGTGGTAGTATGTATTCGGGTTCTTACCTTGTGCATGTGTTTGCGGATGGTAGAATGTATTAGGGTGCTTACCTTGTGGGTCTGTTTGTGGGTCATAGTATGATTAGGATTCTTACCTTGTGCATGTGTTTGCGGATGGTAGAATGTATTAGGGTGCTTAACTTGTGGGTCTGTTTGTGTGTCGTAGTATGTATTCGGGTTCTTACCTTGTGCATGTGTTTGCGGATGGTAGAATGTATTAGGGTGCTTACCTTGTGTGTCTGTTTGTGTGTCGTAGTATGTATTCGGGTTCTTATCTTGTGCATGTGTTTGCGGATGGTAGAATGTATTAGGGTGCTTAACTTGTGGGTCTGTTTGTGTGTCGTAGTATGTATTCGGGTTCTTACCTTGTGCATGTGTTTGCGGATGGTAGAATATCTTAGGGTGCTTACCTTGTGTGTCTGTTTGTGTGTGGTAGTATGTATTCGGGTTCTTACCTTGTGCATGTGTTTGCGGATGGTCGAATGTATTAGGGTGCTTACCTTGTGGGTCTGTTTGTGTGTCGTAGTATGTATTAGGGTTCTTACCTTGTGCATGTGTTTGCGGATGGTAGAATGTATTAGGGTGCTTACCTTGTGGGTCTGTTTGTGTGTCGTAGTATGATTATGGTTCTTACCTTGTGCATGTGTTTGCGGATGGTAGAATGTATTAGGGTGCTTACCTTGTGGGTCTGTTTGTGTGTCGTAGTATGATTAGGGTTCTTACCTTGTGCATGTGTTTGCGGATGGTAGAATGTATTAGTGTGCTTACCTTGTGGGTCTGTTTGTGTGTCGTAGTATATATTCGGGTTCTTACCTTGTGCATGTGTTTGCGGATGATATAATGTATTAGGGTGCTTACCTTGTATGTCTGTTTGTGTGTCGTAGTATGATTAGGGTTCTTACCTTGTGCATGTGTTTGCGGATGGTAGAATGTATTAGGGTGCTTACCTTGTGGGTCTGTTTGTGTGTCGTAGTATGTATTAGGGTTCTTACCTTGTGCATGTGTTTGCGGATGGTAGAATGTATTAGGGTGCTTACCTTGTGGGTCTGTTTGTGTGTCGTAGTATGTATTAGGGTTCTTACCTTGTGCATGTGTTTGCGGATGGTAGAATGTATTAGGGTGCTTACCTTGTGGGTCTGTTTGTGTGTCGTAGTATGTATTCGGGTTCTTACCTTGTGCATGTGTTTGCGGATGATATAATGTATTAGGGTGCTTACCTTGTATGTCTGTTTGTGTGTCGTAGTATGATTAGGGTTCTTACCTTGTGCATGTGTTTGCGGATGGTAGAATGTATTAGGGTGCTTACCTTGCGTGTCTGTTTGTGTGTGGTAGTATATATTCGGGTTCTTACCTTGTGCATGTGTTTGCGGATGATATAATGTATTAGGGTGCTTACCTTGTGGTTCTGTTTGTGTGTCCTAGTATGTATTCGGGTTCTTAACTCTCTTGTGTGGTTTTCTCTTCATTTGCTGATGTTGCTTGTAGTTGTTTTGTATGTGTATGTGCGTATGAGTTTTTATGTATGTATATATGTATGTATATGTATACTGGTTCCTTATAATAAGACAGTATGTATGTATAGAGAGGGAATATACGTATACATACGGATGCTGACAAAATCACTCACAGTACAAAAATGGAAATATATCTAAAAGACACGGGGGTCATTAAAGATAAGAATACAGATATCTTTCCTCACCCTTTCTCGGACCAACCTTAATTATTTTATTAACTTTCACGCAGAACTTTTCTACTGCCAGTTAAAGAAATGCATTTGTGTCTCTACCACACAAAAGACAGAATCTTTAACTCCGAGAATGTTTAACATCGAAAAACATAAGGAAAATTAAATTATTTTGATAATGTGGAAATATCTCCTTTTCTGAATATGGTCGCGCGACCCGAAACATGTGTTTCAAAATTATGGAAAATAAAGCATAATATATATATTTTATATATAATAAAATCCATATTACAAACAAAACGTTAGTCGTTTCTCTCTTTTTTTAATATATATATATATATATATATATATATATATATATATATATATATATATATATATATATATATATATATATATATATATATATTATATATACATATATATATATATGTATATATATATTATAAATTAATAGATTTAAAATATGGTTTTACCGCTACACAGTGATGACCATGTTTCAGAAATGGAAGCTAAAGCCCCTGAATTTAATTTTGTTATTAAACCAAAGACATTAGTTCCATTTCCTCATCAAGCGAATTTTGGAGTAACTTACTTTTTAAAATTTACGGTTGTTAACGGCACAGGAAAGATTCATAGTTTGAGGGTTTCCAAGGTTACCGATAAATCCATTCATCTAGACAAGGGGTGGTAGAGGGTTCAATTTTTAATTTTCGTTGTCTCAGTTAATAGTTACATTTGAAAGCGGGGTTATGTTTAGGGATGGGTAGGGATGTATCTTTTAACAAATTCTGACATCCGCTAAATTCATGTCATCTGGGTTTATTTCTAACGGCAAAAATTCTTATGGTATTATTTCTATTTGTATATTTAAAGATTTTGAGGGACTGTTTAGGTTAGAATATGTTTTATCCACCTTTCTAAAAAGTTATTTTTAATATTTAATATACTATACTCCTAGTTAAAAACCAAGTAAATGTATTAGGATTACTTACAGTATTTAAAATTATTTATTCTTATCGAGTATAAGTAAATATTATTTTATTTTATTTTATTTTATGTAAACTTTATGACACTGACGGCAAAGGTGGTTAAATTATTTCACTAATTCAATAAACTTAGTATTATAAATGTATATATGTATGTATAAAGGACATTTAATGTTCAATATTATATTCTAACTTATTAATTTCACATGACTTTCTGTGTTCACTTGGATTCTTTCCAGTGTTTGAATTGCTTTGAGAGAGGTGTTATGGTTAGAGTACGTTTTTTTTAATTACAATTTTAAAAGATATTTAGGTTAGAATCTGTTTTATTTAATTTCAATATTAAAACATTTTTAAAAATTCTACTTTCAAATTTAACTTTTTAATTTTAATCGGCTATATTTCTTTATAAACCAAGTAAATGTAATATAATTATCTACATTATTTAAAATTATTTATACCCATCAAATATGAGTATGTATAATAATCAGGTAATTTTTTTTTTTTTTTTTTATAGATTATTTAAAGATTATTTAAAGAAAACTTTTGGCAATGACGACAAAAAATAGCTATTTCATTTCTCTGATTCAGTAAATTTTTATTTTTTATAAACTTAGTAATATATAGTTTCTCATGTATGCATAAAGGACATGGGTCATTTAATGACCTACATATTCTAGCTCTTCTTATTAACTTCCATTTCACTGTAGGTGTTTTATTGGATTCTTTTAGGTGCCAAAAGTACTTCGAAAGAGATGTTTGACTTTTATACTTATTTATCCTAAACGAGGATTGATGTTGGTAGAACCTCTTTTTGAACTCATGGCTAGTGCAACCTATATAAATTTTTATGTTTTCAGGGTTTTCAACAGAAGATATATTACATTGGTATACTACTGATTCTATGGAACATTTATTTTGTAAAGGACAGTTTTGAGGGTTTCTACAATTACATAATTTTTGTTCACCCTCATTAGTTGTTGTTTGTATTTTTCCCTTGTCTACAATTTTTTGGTTCTGGTATAAGTGTTTATTTAAGATATTAGTATTATGTTTCTTAATTATCTTTTCTAGGTTATCAGTACAGCTATAACTTAATTTTAGTGTATTTCTATTGAAAATGGTACTAAGTTTACTTCCACCGGGAAAATGCTTGAGTATTAATTCAAGGAATTTTTGTCCCAATTTGTTTTTTACCATTTGGTTGTATGGGGGTGTATACCAAATTATTTTCCTGCTTCTGTTTTTCCTATGTTTACCGTTTTCATTTTTAATATAAGTTAGTTTTAGGTTTTTGTAGCCACTATCTTTTAGAGCTTTATTATAGAAATTAATATGTTCGTCGAAAATCTTGTCATTTGCTGAATTTGTACTAATTCTTTTTCGGATAGATAAAGGTATATGTTTAATTATAGATGAGGGGTGATTTGATTTAGGGTGTATATATACAGGATTCGTATTGAGTTTTTTATAAGGTGTGTATGTATTGTTCTTTAAATCTAATGTTATATCAAGGAAGTTAACTTTTTTAATTTTAGTGCTAACGGTAATTTTTAAACCCATGCTTTTAAATTCTTTATATAATGCCTTTCTAATTTTGTCTATTCTGAAGTTAGTAGAATTCCTAATAACCATGAGACCATCGTCCCTGTATAGACCAATGTCAGTTGAATCAATATCACGATGCGCTGTTAGGTTGTATAAAATAAAAAGACCAATAAGATCAGAAGACTCAGCTGAGTCTAGTGATCCCATTGTGATGTCAAAGTGGTCATATGAATTTTTTACCCATTGCTCACCATTATGGATCAGTACCGATTTCTTCGCATTTAATATAATGTTCTTTTCATCCTCAGTAATATCCGTGTACTGGGTGGCAAAGTCCAACGCATTCAAGAACAGTTCTTTAGATATTGATGGGTAATAATTTTCAATATCGAACTGCATTAGTGTACAGTTGTTTTTTGCTTTTATACAGGTGAACCAGTTTATCACGTCTTCGGTATTTATCCAAAGTTTGAGGCCTATTTTATCTTTGATTTGTTTATTTATCCTTTCAAGGATCATTTTACTAATTTTTCCTATATCTGGTCTTGTAGGATTAATTATCCTTGTAGTTGGATTAGCCTCGAAATCTGGTTTGTGGTCTTTTAAGGTTATGTAGCTCTCTTTTTCAGATAATTTACCTACTCTGTCACTGATCTTCAGTTTATCAGTGATTTTTTTACTACTATTATTGATATTCTGGACCATATTTAGGTTACTATTATTTGCTTTTTTGTAGTTCTTATGTAAGTCCTTATTGAATAGATCATTATAGTCTTTCGTGGTTGCCTTATAAAAGTTTCCAGTTTTGTCTGACTTTATTAAAATTTTATCAGAAGTGTTTATTACTTTCACTATTCTATCTAGGTGTTTCTGGAAGTGGCATTTTTTCTCCCTGAAGTTTATGCTGTTTATCATATCCAAAAGGTCATTTTCAAAAGCCGACAAACTATGAACAAATGGTGCTGCTTTCTTGCTTTTAAAACCGTAAACCTCCTTGTTTTTATTTTGTAAATCATTCCGTTGAAGGAAGAAGTAGGCCTTCCATCTCATCCTTCGTATGAGTTCCTCCGTCTTTTGCATTAATGCAACGAAATATTCCTTTTTGTTTGTATTAGGAATGTTTTTCAGAGAAATTCCGAAATTTATTTTCTCCATATTTTCCTGATAAAAATAAAGATTTAAAGTGCTCGACTTTGATTAGGAGCCAATGTATGTATATATAAATAAAAAGGAAAGAACAGTAAGATATAAAATCCGGTTTTCTTATAGATATTTTTATTTTTACACAATAGTGCTCTATGTAAATTTAAATTTACAGAGCATTAATATTATAAATTAATAGATTTAAAATATGGTTTTACCGCTACACAGTGATGACCATGTTTCAGAAATGGAAGCTAAAGCCCCTGAATTTAATTTTGTTATTAAACCAAAGACATTAGTTCCATTTCCTCATCAAGCGAATTTTGGAGTAACTTACTTTTTAAAATTTACGGTTGTTAACGGCACAGGAAAGATTCATTGTTTGAGGGTTTCCAAGGTTACCGATAAATCCATTCATCTAGACAAGGGGTGGTAGAGGGTTCAATTTTTAATTTTCGTTGTCTCAGTTAATAGTTACATTTGAAAGCGGGGTTATGTTTAGGGATGGGTAGGGATGTATCTTTTAACAAATTCTGACATCCGCTAAATTCATGTCATCTGGGTTTATTTCTAACGGCAAAAATTCTTATGGTATTATTTCTATTTGTATATTTAAAGATTTTGAGGGACTGTTTAGGTTAGAATATGTTTTATCCACCTTTCTAAAAAGTTATTTTTAATATTTAATATACTATACTCCTAGTTAAAAACCAAGTAAATGTATTAGGATTACTTACAGTATTTAAAATTATTTATTCTTATCGAGTATAAGTAAATATTATTTTATTTTATTTTATTTTATGTAAACTTTATGACACTGACGGCAAAGGTGGTTAAATTATTTCACTAATTCAATAAACTTAGTATTATAAATGTATATATGTATGTATAAAGGACATTTAATGTTCAATATTATATTCTAACTTATTAATTTCACATGACTTTCTGTGTTCACTTGGATTCTTTCCAGTGTTTGAATTGCTTTGAGAGAGGTGTTATGGTTAGAGTACGTTTTTTTTAATTACAATTTTAAAAGATATTTAGGTTAGAATCTGTTTTATTTAATTTCAATATTAAAACATTTTTAAAAATTCTACTTTCAAATTTAACTTTTTAATTTTAATCGGCTATATTTCTTTATAAACCAAGTAAATGTAATATAATTATCTACATTATTTAAAATTATTTATACCCATCAAATATGAGTATGTATAATAATCAGGTAATTTTTTTTTTTTTTTTTTATAGATTATTTAAAGATTATTTAAAGAAAACTTTTGGCAATGACGACAAAAAATAGCTATTTCATTTCTCTGATTCAGTAAATTTTTATTTTTTATAAACTTAGTAATATATAGTTTCTCATGTATGCATAAAGGACATGGGTCATTTAATGACCTACATATTCTAGCTCTTCTTATTAACTTCCATTTCACTGTAGGTGTTTTATTGGATTCTTTTAGGTGCCAAAAGTACTTCGAAAGAGATGTTTGACTTTTATACTTATTTATCCTAAACGAGGATTGATGTTGGTAGAACCTCTTTTTGAACTCATGGCTAGTGCAACCTATATAAATTTTTATGTTTTCAGGGTTTTCAACAGAAGATATATTACATTGGTATACTACTGATTCTATGGAACATTTATTTTGTAAAGGACAGTTTTGAGGGTTTCTACAATTACATAATTTTTGTTCACCCTCATTAGTTGTTGTTTGTATTTTTCCCTTGTCTACAATTTTTTGGTTCTGGTATAAGTGTTTATTTAAGATATTAGTATTATGTTTCTTAATTATCTTTTCTAGGTTATCAGTACAGCTATAACTTAATTTTAGTGTATTTCTATTGAAAATGGTACTAAGTTTACTTCCACCGGGAAAATGCTTGAGTATTAATTCAAGGAATTTTTGTCCCAATTTGTTTTTTACCATTTGGTTGTATGGGGGTGTATACCAAATTATTTTCCTGCTTCTGTTTTTCCTATGTTTACCGTTTTCATTTTTAATATAAGTTAGTTTTAGGTTTTTGTAGCCACTATCTTTTAGAGCTTTATTATAGAAATTAATATGTTCGTCGAAAATCTTGTCATTTGCTGAATTTGTACTAATTCTTTTTCGGATAGATAAAGGTATATGTTTAATTATAGATGAGGGGTGATTTGATTTAGGGTGTATATATACAGGATTCGTATTGAGTTTTTTATAAGGTGTGTATGTATTGTTCTTTAAATCTAATGTTATATCAAGGAAGTTAACTTTTTTAATTTTAGTGCTAACGGTAATTTTTAAACCCATGCTTTTAAATTCTTTATATAATGCCTTTCTAATTTTGTCTATTCTGAAGTTAGTAGAATTCCTAATAACCATGAGACCATCGTCCCTGTATAGACCAATGTCAGTTGAATCAATATCACGATGCGCTGTTAGGTTGTATAAAATAAAAAGACCAATAAGATCAGAAGACTCAGCTGAGTCTAGTGATCCCATTGTGATGTCAAAGTGGTCATATGAATTTTTTACCCATTGCTCACCATTATGGATCAGTACCGATTTCTTCGCATTTAATATAATGTTCTTTTCATCCTCAGTAATATCCGTGTACTGGGTGGCAAAGTCCAACGCATTCAAGAACAGTTCTTTAGATATTGATGGGTAATAATTTTCAATATCGAACTGCATTAGTGTACAGTTGTTTTTTGCTTTTATACAGGTGAACCAGTTTATCACGTCTTCGGTATTTATCCAAAGTTTGAGGCCTATTTTATCTTTGATTTGTTTATTTATCCTTTCAAGGATCATTTTACTAATTTTTCCTATATCTGGTCTTGTAGGATTAATTATCCTTGTAGTTGGATTAGCCTCGAAATCTGGTTTGTGGTCTTTTAAGGTTATGTAGCTCTCTTTTTCAGATAATTTACCTACTCTGTCACTGATCTTCAGTTTATCAGTGATTTTTTTACTACTATTATTGATATTCTGGACCATATTTAGGTTACTATTATTTGCTTTTTTGTAGTTCTTATGTAAGTCCTTATTGAATAGATCATTATAGTCTTTCGTGGTTGCCTTATAAAAGTTTCCAGTTTTGTCTGACTTTATTAAAATTTTATCAGAAGTGTTTATTACTTTCACTATTCTATCTAGGTGTTTCTGGAAGTGGCATTTTTTCTCCCTGAAGTTTATGCTGTTTATCATATCCAAAAGGTCATTTTCAAAAGCCGACAAACTATGAACAAATGGTGCTGCTTTCTTGCTTTTAAAACCGTAAACCTCCTTGTTTTTATTTTGTAAATCATTCCGTTGAAGGAAGAAGTAGGCCTTCCATCTCATCCTTCGTATGAGTTCCTCCGTCTTTTGCATTAATGCAACGAAATATTCCTTTTTGTTTGTATTAGGAATGTTTTTCAGAGAAATTCCGAAATTTATTTTCTCCATATTTTCCTGATAAAAATAAAGATTTAAAGTGCTCGACTTTGATTAGGAGCCAATGTATGTATATATAAATAAAAAGGAAAGAACAGTAAGATATAAAATCCGGTGTTCTTATAGATATTTTTATTTTTACACAATAGTGCTCTATGTAAATTTAAATTTACAGAGCATTAATATTATAAATTAATAGATTTAAAATATGGTTTTACCGCTACACAGTGATGACCATGTTTCAGAAATGGAAGCTAAAGCCCCTGAATTTAATTTTGTTATTAAACCAAAGACATTAGTTCCATTTCCTCATCAAGCGAATTTTGGAGTAACTTACTTTTTAAAATTTACGGTTGTTAACGGCACAGGAAAGATTCATAGTTTGAGGGTTTCCAAGGTTACCGATAAATCCATTCATCTAGACAAGGGGTGGTAGAGGGTTCAATTTTTAATTTTCGTTGTCTCAGTTAATAGTTACATTTGAAAGCGGGGTTATGTTTAGGGATGGGTAGGGATGTATCTTTTAACAAATTCTGACATCCGCTAAATTCATGTCATCTGGGTTTATTTCTAACGGCAAAAATTCTTATGGTATTATTTCTATTTGTATATTTAAAGATTTTGAGGGACTGTTTAGGTTAGAATATGTTTTATCCACCTTTCTAAAAAGTTATTTTTAATATTTAATATACTATACTCCTAGTTAAAAACCAAGTAAATGTATTAGGATTACTTACAGTATTTAAAATTATTTATTCTTATCGAGTATAAGTAAATATTATTTTATTTTATTTTATTTTATGTAAACTTTATGACACTGACGGCAAAGGTGGTTAAATTATTTCACTAATTCAATAAACTTAGTATTATAAATGTATATATGTATGTATAAAGGACATTTAATGTTCAATATTATATTCTAACTTATTAATTTCACATGACTTTCTGTGTTCACTTGGATTCTTTCCAGTGTTTGAATTGCTTTGAGAGAGGTGTTATGGTTAGAGTACGTTTTTTTTAATTACAATTTTAAAAGATATTTAGGTTAGAATCTGTTTTATTTAATTTCAATATTAAAACATTTTTAAAAATTCTACTTTCAAATTTAACTTTTTAATTTTAATCGGCTATATTTCTTTATAAACCAAGTAAATGTAATATAATTATCTACATTATTTAAAATTATTTATACCCATCAAATATGAGTATGTATAATAATCAGGTAATTTTTTTTTTTTTTTTTTATAGATTATTTAAAGATTATTTAAAGAAAACTTTTGGCAATGACGACAAAAAATAGCTATTTCATTTCTCTGATTCAGTAAATTTTTATTTTTTATAAACTTAGTAATATATAGTTTCTCATGTATGCATAAAGGACATGGGTCATTTAATGACCTACATATTCTAGCTCTTCTTATTAACTTCCATTTCACTGTAGGTGTTTTATTGGATTCTTTTAGGTGCCAAAAGTACTTCGAAAGAGATGTTTGACTTTTATACTTATTTATCCTAAACGAGGATTGATGTTGGTAGAACCTCTTTTTGAACTCATGGCTAGTGCAACCTATATAAATTTTTATGTTTTCAGGGTTTTCAACAGAAGATATATTACATTGGTATACTACTGATTCTATGGAACATTTATTTTGTAAAGGACAGTTTTGAGGGTTTCTACAATTACATAATTTTTGTTCACCCTCATTAGTTGTTGTTTGTATTTTTCCCTTGTCTACAATTTTTTGGTTCTGGTATAAGTGTTTATTTAAGATATTAGTATTATGTTTCTTAATTATCTTTTCTAGGTTATCAGTACAGCTATAACTTAATTTTAGTGTATTTCTATTGAAAATGGTACTAAGTTTACTTCCACCGGGAAAATGCTTGAGTATTAATTCAAGGAATTTTTGTCCCAATTTGTTTTTTACCATTTGGTTGTATGGGGGTGTATACCAAATTATTTTCCTGCTTCTGTTTTTCCTATGTTTACCGTTTTCATTTTTAATATAAGTTAGTTTTAGGTTTTTGTAGCCACTATCTTTTAGAGCTTTATTATAGAAATTAATATGTTCGTCGAAAATCTTGTCATTTGCTGAATTTGTACTAATTCTTTTTCGGATAGATAAAGGTATATGTTTAATTATAGATGAGGGGTGATTTGATTTAGGGTGTATATATACAGGATTCGTATTGAGTTTTTTATAAGGTGTGTATGTATTGTTCTTTAAATCTAATGTTATATCAAGGAAGTTAACTTTTTTAATTTTAGTGCTAACGGTAATTTTTAAACCCATGCTTTTAAATTCTTTATATAATGCCTTTCTAATTTTGTCTATTCTGAAGTTAGTAGAATTCCTAATAACCATGAGACCATCGTCCCTGTATAGACCAATGTCAGTTGAATCAATATCACGATGCGCTGTTAGGTTGTATAAAATAAAAAGACCAATAAGATCAGAAGACTCAGCTGAGTCTAGTGATCCCATTGTGATGTCAAAGTGGTCATATGAATTTTTTACCCATTGCTCACCATTATGGATCAGTACCGATTTCTTCGCATTTAATATAATGTTCTTTTCATCCTCAGTAATATCCGTGTACTGGGTGGCAAAGTCCAACGCATTCAAGAACAGTTCTTTAGATATTGATGGGTAATAATTTTCAATATCGAACTGCATTAGTGTACAGTTGTTTTTTGCTTTTATACAGGTGAACCAGTTTATCACGTCTTCGGTATTTATCCAAAGTTTGAGGCCTATTTTATCTTTGATTTGTTTATTTATCCTTTCAAGGATCATTTTACTAATTTTTCCTATATCTGGTCTTGTAGGATTAATTATCCTTGTAGTTGGATTAGCCTCGAAATCTGGTTTGTGGTCTTTTAAGGTTATGTAGCTCTCTTTTTCAGATAATTTACCTACTCTGTCACTGATCTTCAGTTTATCAGTGATTTTTTTACTACTATTATTGATATTCTGGACCATATTTAGGTTACTATTATTTGCTTTTTTGTAGTTCTTATGTAAGTCCTTATTGAATAGATCATTATAGTCTTTCGTGGTTGCCTTATAAAAGTTTCCAGTTTTGTCTGACTTTATTAAAATTTTATCAGAAGTGTTTATTACTTTCACTATTCTATCTAGGTGTTTCTGGAAGTGGCATTTTTTCTCCCTGAAGTTTATGCTGTTTATCATATCCAAAAGGTCATTTTCAAAAGCCGACAAACTATGAACAAATGGTGCTGCTTTCTTGCTTTTAAAACCGTAAACCTCCTTGTTTTTATTTTGTAAATCATTCCGTTGAAGGAAGAAGTAGGCCTTCCATCTCATCCTTCGTATGAGTTCCTCCGTCTTTTGCATTAATGCAACGAAATATTCCTTTTTGTTTGTATTAGGAATGTTTTTCAGAGAAATTCCGAAATTTATTTTCTCCATATTTTCCTGATAAAAATAAAGATTTAAAGTGCTCGACTTTGATTAGGAGCCAATGTATGTATATATAAATAAAAAGGAAAGAACAGTAAGATATAAAATCCGGTTTTCTTATAGATATTTTTATTTTTACACAATAGTGCTCTATGTAAATTTAAATTTACAGAGCATTAATATTATAAATTAATAGATTTAAAATATGGTTTTACCGCTACACAGTGATGACCATGTTTCAGAAATGGAAGCTAAAGCCCCTGAATTTAATTTTGTTATTAAACCAAAGACATTAGTTCCATTTCCTCATCAAGCGAATTTTGGAGTAACTTACTTTTTAAAATTTACGGTTGTTAACGGCACAGGAAAGATTCATTGTTTGAGGGTTTCCAAGGTTACCGATAAATCCATTCATCTAGACAAGGGGTGGTAGAGGGTTCAATTTTTAATTTTCGTTGTCTCAGTTAATAGTTACATTTGAAAGCGGGGTTATGTTTAGGGATGGGTAGGGATGTATCTTTTAACAAATTCTGACATCCGCTAAATTCATGTCATCTGGGTTTATTTCTAACGGCAAAAATTCTTATGGTATTATTTCTATTTGTATATTTAAAGATTTTGAGGGACTGTTTAGGTTAGAATATGTTTTATCCACCTTTCTAAAAAGTTATTTTTAATATTTAATATACTATACTCCTAGTTAAAAACCAAGTAAATGTATTAGGATTACTTACAGTATTTAAAATTATTTATTCTTATCGAGTATAAGTAAATATTATTTTATTTTATTTTATTTTATGTAAACTTTATGACACTGACGGCAAAGGTGGTTAAATTATTTCACTAATTCAATAAACTTAGTATTATAAATGTATATATGTATGTATAAAGGACATTTAATGTTCAATATTATATTCTAACTTATTAATTTCACATGACTTTCTGTGTTCACTTGGATTCTTTCCAGTGTTTGAATTGCTTTGAGAGAGGTGTTATGGTTAGAGTACGTTTTTTTTAATTACAATTTTAAAAGATATTTAGGTTAGAATCTGTTTTATTTAATTTCAATATTAAAACATTTTTAAAAATTCTACTTTCAAATTTAACTTTTTAATTTTAATCGGCTATATTTCTTTATAAACCAAGTAAATGTAATATAATTATCTACATTATTTAAAATTATTTATACCCATCAAATATGAGTATGTATAATAATCAGGTAATTTTTTTTTTTTTTTTTTTTTTTTTATAGATTATTTAAAGATTATTTAAAGAAAACTTTTGGCAATGACGACAAAAAATAACAAACTTTGGATAAATACCGAAGACGTGATAAACTGGTTCACCTGTATAAAAGCATAAAACAACTGTACACTAATGCAGTTCGATATTGAAAATTATTACCCATCAATATCTAAAGAACTGTTCTTGAATGCGTTGGACTTTGCCACCCAGTACACGGATATTACTGAGGATGAAAAGAACATTATATTAAATGCGAAGAAATCGGTACTGATCCATAATGGTGAGCAATGGGTAAAAAATTCATATGACCACTTTGACATCACAATGGGATCACTAGACTCAGCTGAGTCTTCTGATCTTATTGGTCTTTTTATTTTATACAACCTAACAGCGCATCGTGATATTGATTCAACTGACATTGGTCTATACAGGGACGATGGTCTCATGGTTATTAGGAATTCTACTAACTTCAGAATAGACAAAATTAGAAAGGCATTATATAAAGAATTTAAAAGCATGGGTTTAAAAATTACCGTTAGCACTAAAATTAAAAAAGTTAACTTCCTTGATATAACATTAGATTTAAAGAACAATACATACACACCTTATAAAAAACTCAATACGAATCCTGTATATATACACCCTAAATCAAATCACCCCTCATCTATAATTAAACATATACCTTTATCTATCCGAAAAAGAATTAGTACAAATTCAGCAAATGACAAGATTTTCGACGAACATATTAATTTCTATAATAAAGCTCTAAAAGATAGTGGCTACAAAAACCTAAAACTAACTTATATTAAAAATGAAAACGGTAAACATAGGAAAAACAGAAGCAGGAAAATAATTTGGTATACACCCCCATACAACCAAATGGTAAAAAACAAATTGGGACAAAAATTCCTTGAATTAATACTCAAGCATTTTCCCGGTGGAAGTAAACTTAGTACCATTTTCAATAGAAATACACTAAAATTAAGTTATAGCTGTACTGATAACCTAGAAAAGATAATTAAGAAACATAATACTAATATCTTAAATAAACACTTATACCAGAACCAAAAAATTGTAGACAAGGGAAAAATACAAACAACAACTAATGAGGGTGAACAAAAATTATGTAATTGTAGAAACCCTCAAAACTGTCCTTTACAAAATAAATGTTCCATAGAATCAGTAGTATACCAATGTAATATATCTTCTGTTGAAAACCCTGAAAACATAAAAATTTATATAGGTTGCACTAGCCATGAGTTCAAAAAGAGGTTCTACCAACATCAATCCTCGTTTAGGATAAATAAGTATAAAAGTCAAACATCTCTTTCGAAGTACTTTTGGCACCTAAAAGAATCCAATAAAACACCTACAGTGAAATGGAAGTTAATAAGAAGAGCTAGAATATGTAGGTCATTAAATGACCCATGTCCTTTATGCATACATGAGAAACTATATATTACTAAGTTTATAAAAAATAAAAATTTACTGAATCAGAGAAATGAAATAGCTATTTTTTGTCGTCATTGCCAAAAGTTTTCTTTAAATAATCTTTAAATAATCTATAAAAAAAAAAAAAAAAAATTACCTGATTATTATACATACTCATATTTGATGGGTATAAATAATTTTAAATAATGTAGATAATTATATTACATTTACTTGGTTTATAAAGAAATATAGCCGATTAAAATTAAAAAGTTAAATTTGAAAGTAGAATTTTTAAAAATGTTTTAATATTGAAATTAAATAAAACAGATTCTAACCTAAATATCTTTTAAAATTGTAATTAAAAAAAACGTACTCTAACCATAACACCTCTCTCAAAGCAATTCAAACACTGGAAAGAATCCAAGTGAACACAGAAAGTCATGTGAAATTAATAAGTTAGAATATAATATTGAACATTAAATGTCCTTTATACATACATATATACATTTATAATACTAAGTTTATTGAATTAGTGAAATAATTTAACCACCTTTGCCGTCAGTGTCATAAAGTTTACATAAAATAAAATAAAATAAAATAATATTTACTTATACTCGATAAGAATAAATAATTTTAAATACTGTAAGTAATCCTAATACATTTACTTGGTTTTTAACTAGGAGTATAGTATATTAAATATTAAAAATAACTTTTTAGAAAGGTGGATAAAACATATTCTAACCTAAACAGTCCCTCAAAATCTTTAAATATACAAATAGAAATAATACCATAAGAATTTTTGCCGTTAGAAATAAACCCAGATGACATGAATTTAGCGGATGTCAGAATTTGTTAAAAGATACATCCCTACCCATCCCTAAACATAACCCCGCTTTCAAATGTAACTATTAACTGAGACAACGAAAATTAAAAATTGAACCCTCTACCACCCCTTGTCTAGATGAATGGATTTATCGGTAACCTTGGAAACCCTCAAACTATGAATCTTTCCTGTGCCGTTAACAACCGTAAATTTTAAAAAGTAAGTTACTCCAAAATTCGCTTGATGAGGAAATGGAACTAATGTCTTTGGTTTAATAACAAAATTAAATTCAGGGGCTTTAGCTTCCATTTCTGAAACATGGTCATCACTGTGTAGCGGTAAAACCATATTTTAAATCTATTAATTTATAATATTAATGCTCTGTAAATTTAAATTTACATAGAGCACTATTGTGTAAAAATAAAAATATCTATAAGAACACCGGATTTTATATCTTACTGTTCTTTCCTTTTTATTTATATATACATACATTGGCTCCTAATCAAAGTCGAGCACTTTAAATCTTTATTTTTATCAGGAAAATATGGAGAAAATAAATTTCGGAATTTCTCTGAAAAACATTCCTAATACAAACAAAAAGGAATATTTCGTTGCATTAATGCAAAAGACGGAGGAACTCATACGAAGGATGAGATGGAAGGCCTACTTCTTCCTTCAACGGAATGATTTACAAAATAAAAACAAGGAGGTTTACGGTTTTAAAAGCAAGAAAGCAGCACCATTTGTTCATAGTTTGTCGGCTTTTGAAAATGACCTTTTGGATATGATAAACAGCATAAACTTCAGGGAGAAAAAATGCCACTTCCAGAAACACCTAGATAGAATAGTGAAAGTAATAAACACTTCTGATAAAATTTTAATAAAGTCAGACAAAACTGGAAACTTTTATAAGGCAACCACGAAAGACTATAATGATCTATTCAATAAGGACTTACATAAGAACTACAAAAAAGCAAATAATAGTAACCTAAATATGGTCCAGAATATCAATAATAGTAGTAAAAAAATCACTGATAAACTGAAGATCAGTGACAGAGTAGGTAAATTATCTGAAAAAGAGAGCTACATAACCTTAAAAGACCACAAACCAGATTTCGAGGCTAATCCAACTACAAGGATAATTAATCCTACAAGACCAGATATAGGAAAAATTAGTAAAATGATCCTTGAAAGGATAAATAAACAAATCAAAGATAAAATAGGCCTCAAACTTTGGATAAATACCGAAGACGTGATAAACTGGTTCACCTGTATAAAAGCAAAAAACAACTGTACACTAATGCAGTTCGATATTGAAAATTATTACCCATCAATATCTAAAGAACTGTTCTTGAATGCGTTGGACTTTGCCACCCAGTACACGGATATTACTGAGGATGAAAAGAACATTATATTAAATGCGAAGAAATCGGTACTGATCCATAATGGTGAGCAATGGGTAAAAAATTCATATGACCACTTTGACATCACAATGGGATCACTAGACTCAGCTGAGTCTTCTGATCTTATTGGTCTTTTTATTTTATACAACCTAACAGCGCATCGTGATATTGATTCAACTGACATTGGTCTATACAGGGACGATGGTCTCATGGTTATTAGGAATTCTACTAACTTCAGAATAGACAAAATTAGAAAGGCATTATATAAAGAATTTAAAAGCATGGGTTTAAAAATTACCGTTAGCACTAAAATTAAAAAAGTTAACTTCCTTGATATAACATTAGATTTAAAGAACAATACATACACACCTTATAAAAAACTCAATACGAATCCTGTATATATACACCCTAAATCAAATCACCCCTCATCTATAATTAAACATATACCTTTATCTATCCGAAAAAGAATTAGTACAAATTCAGCAAATGACAAGATTTTCGACGAACATATTAATTTCTATAATAAAGCTCTAAAAGATAGTGGCTACAAAAACCTAAAACTAACTTATATTAAAAATGAAAACGGTAAACATAGGAAAAACAGAAGCAGGAAAATAATTTGGTATACACCCCCATACAACCAAATGGTAAAAAACAAATTGGGACAAAAATTCCTTGAATTAATACTCAAGCATTTTCCCGGTGGAAGTAAACTTAGTACCATTTTCAATAGAAATACACTAAAATTAAGTTATAGCTGTACTGATAACCTAGAAAAGATAATTAAGAAACATAATACTAATATCTTAAATAAACACTTATACCAGAACCAAAAAATTGTAGACAAGGGAAAAATACAAACAACAACTAATGAGGGTGAACAAAAATTATGTAATTGTAGAAACCCTCAAAACTGTCCTTTACAAAATAAATGTTCCATAGAATCAGTAGTATACCAATGTAATATATCTTCTGTTGAAAACCCTGAAAACATAAAAATTTATATAGGTTGCACTAGCCATGAGTTCAAAAAGAGGTTCTACCAACATCAATCCTCGTTTAGGATAAATAAGTATAAAAGTCAAACATCTCTTTCGAAGTACTTTTGGCACCTAAAAGAATCCAATAAAACACCTACAGTGAAATGGAAGTTAATAAGAAGAGCTAGAATATGTAGGTCATTAAATGACCCATGTCCTTTATGCATACATGAGAAACTATATATTACTAAGTTTATAAAAAATAAAAATTTACTGAATCAGAGAAATGAAATAGCTATTTTTTGTCGTCATTGCCAAAAGTTTTCTTTAAATAATCTTTAAATAATCTATAAAAAAAAAAAAAAAAAATTACCTGATTATTATACATACTCATATTTGATGGGTATAAATAATTTTAAATAATGTAGATAATTATATTACATTTACTTGGTTTATAAAGAAATATAGCCGATTAAAATTAAAAAGTTAAATTTGAAAGTAGAATTTTTAAAAATGTTTTAATATTGAAATTAAATAAAACAGATTCTAACCTAAATATCTTTTAAAATTGTAATTAAAAAAAACGTACTCTAACCATAACACCTCTCTCAAAGCAATTCAAACACTGGAAAGAATCCAAGTGAACACAGAAAGTCATGTGAAATTAATAAGTTAGAATATAATATTGAACATTAAATGTCCTTTATACATACATATATACATTTATAATACTAAGTTTATTGAATTAGTGAAATAATTTAACCACCTTTGCCGTCAGTGTCATAAAGTTTACATAAAAAAAATAAAATAAAATAATATTTACTTATACTCGATAAGAATAAATAATTTTAAATACTGTAAGTAATCCTAATACATTTACTTGGTTTTTAACTAGGAGTATAGTATATTAAATATTAAAAATAACTTTTTAGAAAGGTGGATAAAACATATTCTAACCTAAACAGTCCCTCAAAATCTTTAAATATACAAATAGAAATAATACCATAAGAATTTTTGCCGTTAGAAATAAACCCAGATGACATGAATTTAGCGGATGTCAGAATTTGTTAAAAGATACATCCCTACCCATCCCTAAACATAACCCCGCTTTCAAATGTAACTATTAACTGAGACAACGAAAATTAAAAATTGAACCCTCTACCACCCCTTGTCTAGATGAATGGATTTATCGGTAACCTTGGAAACCCTCAAACTATGAATCTTTCCTGTGCCGTTAACAACCGTAAATTTTAAAAAGTAAGTTACTCCAAAATTCGCTTGATGAGGAAATGGAACTAATGTCTTTGGTTTAATAACAAAATTAAATTCAGGGGCTTTAGCTTCCATTTCTGAAACATGGTCATCACTGTGTAGCGGTAAAACCATATTTTAAATCTATTAATTTATAATATTAATGCTCTGTAAATTTAAATTTACATAGAGCACTATTGTGTAAAAATAAAAATATCTATAAGAACACCGGATTTTATATCTTACTGTTCTTTCCTTTTTATTTATATATACATATATGTATATATATATATATATATATATATATATATATATATATATATATATATATATATATATATATGTATATATATATATATATATATATATATATATATATATATATATATATTTAAACATGCCCAAGTAAGTGGTCGATGGAAGTGTCCAAGAGAAATGAAATGGCCGATCTTCATGTAATTCTTGGACATTTAGTGAGGACAAAAGTCAATATAGTAGTAACGGTGGCATTGACTAACTCATTAACCATTATCCCGTAGATTGGCACCTGCGCAGTGCTTATCTTATCAACATTGTTGTAATCATCATCGTCTACTTTATCAAAAAATTTCGGAATTTTTTTCCAATCATTAACAATTTAATTTGGAAAAGTTCATCATTTTAAAACGAACACCGCAAAACCAACGTTCGGGCGAATTAAAAACCAGGCTTATAAAATCATTTCGTAGAAAAAATGTATTTCAAGCATAATTTTATCACTGATATCTGACTAATCAGGTGGGCTAATGCTTGATGATGCTTTCACAACGCTACCCACATTAATATCAAGGCGTATTAGCATGTCACGTAGAAACACCATTTCTTTTACTATCACCGGAATTAAGAAAAACATTCGTCAGTACCATGATGGGTGTCCGGTTAAAAATACGAAGTTCTTTAAGCGTGGACGTTAGGGTGGTGTAATGTGTTAATTAGTAGAATTTGTATTAGTAAATAATTATTACCACCAAAGATTTCTTACAATCTATAAATATTTTTTGGCTTTAAATAACCCGCAAATGTTTGATAAACTGAAAAAAAAACAAATTAATCTATTAAATTTTATCAAGACCGCTTAACCGTTTCTTTGTATATTCAAGTTGGATTGATGTTTGCATGACAAACATCGTATAAGTTATATAAAGAAAGAATGAATAATATATCAACGAAGATGATGTGTTGAAGGCATCAAAAGTTAGAAAAATCTGTACGGTAATAATCTAAATGGTGTTTATTAAAAGAAATAAAAAGAATATATCCTACAGCAAGGGCAAGGCTTCATTTATAATCTCAAATCTGGAAAAGGAAGGGCTTTTTTACCGAATCGCTAAAAAGAGCGATATTCTCGATTCTTAATTAAATTCAAAGGGGAAAAAATCTCTTAATAATCTAATCTGTTAAAACTAATGACTATTTTTAGGTTTTTATCATTATTTTCAAACAAGCAAAATAATCGAGTTTTACATTTCCCAAAATTTCAAAGAAGTGCGTAAAATTTTTCAAAACACGCGATTCTAAATTAAAATCCTGCGAAACATAAATTGGAAAAATTTAAGAAAAAGGAACCAAATAATCAACTTTATTTTCTTATCAAACATTTTAAATCTCGAGTCGCACTGGAGCGTCTTAAGCCCTTTTCAAATTAACAGTTTATTAATATTTATTTTTAGACGAGGTTTTAATAAAAAATCACGTGAGAACGCAAACATTCACGTCCAGTCCACGTTGCTTCTATTCATAATTTTCCAGTTTCTTTATCTATCTCTATCTCTGGGTTTTCTCATTCTCTCTATGTGACTGTTTCTCTGTTTCTCTCTCTCTTTGTTTCTTTCTCTCTCTGTTTCTTTCTCTCTCTCTCTCTTTCTCTCTCTCCCCCCCCCTCTCTCTATATATATATATATGTGTGTGTGTGTGTGTGTTTGTGTGTGTGTATTTGGGCAGACATCCCTCTTTTATACAAGTTTTGTTAAAAAACGACTGACGAAGTATTGCGGTTAAATTTCTTAAGATATATCTATACCTCTAGGTTTTTTTAAACATATATCTATACCTCTACGTAAAAAAACGATCCATACATTCTGTTAAAAGTCAAAATAAAATCGTCTCTAATAATGGCTAAACGTATAGCCGACACATTCAGAAGATTCCGACAATTTCTATATAATTTATGTCTAGACAAAAAGAAAATCATAAGACAAGAAAAATGAAATAGTAAATTTAACCGCAGTTGTTTTTGATGAAACATGTAAGTATATATATATATATATATATATATATATATAGATATATATATATATATATATATATATATATATATATATATATATATATATATATATATGAAGAAATATAGTCTTAAAGTGTGCTATATTTATGGGATAAAGTGCTCAATATCAGAGATAGAGCGTGTGTAAATATAAAAATGAACATAGAAGTCAACACTTAGAGGCGACAGTCTGTTTCATGCTAGTGCAATCGTCAGGCAACTCAGTCTAAGTGTTGACTTCTATGTTAATTTATATATATATATATATATATATATATATATATATATATATATATATATATATTTTTTTTTTTTATATATATATGTATGTATATATATATAAAATGAAGAGGTTATAATAGCTCCAACGAGAGAAAAATGTGTATATCAAAAAGAAGAGAGAAACCGCAAATGTTTTTGGTTGCAATGTGAATGTTTTTTTAAAAATATTATGCATTATCTTCCATAATATAAATATATATATATATATATATATATATATATATATATATATATATATATATAACATGCATAAAGATATAAATATTTGTGAACAATTGTGTGGTGTTTTTGAGTGTGTGTGTGTGTTTTACGCGTCTATTTTGGAGTTCTTCACATTTGAATAGTGGAGACGTGTTGCAAGCCAGTAGTACTAAATTATGAATTTAATTATTACTGGAAACTCAAAAAACTTAGTCTTGTGACAAAGTAATATGACATAAGCAGCGTAAATAAACACACACTCATATCCAGTTTGTAGCCGTGTCCTTCTCTCCAGAGTAGGTCTTGTCAACAATATGGAGTACCAAAACGAGAATGGACCAGTGAGTTTGGCTGAATTTCACTAAATTGCTTCGTGTCAGCATTTAATGCCAAATCCTATGTTGCTCTTCATTTCCACGGTAGTGACATCTCAGACATGGATAATGATGAACAAGGATTTCGTATTTGCTATTTGTTGCCACAAATTGCAAGTCTAGGAAACCATTACAGGAAGATGTATAATAACTTTTAATTTGATAAAGAAAACACTACATAATCCCATTACAGTACTATTTTTTAAAGCTTTTCACCCCAAGCAAGGCTGGAAGCCACTAGCACGCAAGGGGTTACAGAAGGTTTGGAGGAAGAGCTGATAGGAGTGGTAAAGGAGAGGATGTGGAGAAAGAGAGTGGATCGATCAAGGCAAGGGGGTTACAGAAGATTTGGAGCGAGAGCAGATAGGAATGAAATGTGAAAGGATGTGGAGAAGGGAAGTGGATAGATCAAGGCAACTGGAGATGTCGATTGACGTTACACTTAAATAGTTGGAGATTATATTTGTCAGGCAAACGGGAATAAGGAAGGGACTTCCACAGGCGAGATGTGCGAGACATGAAGCTACTGGAGTAGAAGAGACGTCTACATCTAACAGTTTCAACAGTGAAGGTGTGGGAACGGGATGCCAGCCTCGTAGGACGCTTAAATTCATGAGGCCTAGGAACCAGCGAAAGCAGCTCATCGGAGCAATTACCGTGAAAATATTTGTAAAAAAGACAGAGCGAGAATAATGTTTCATTTAAATAGCATATCACTAACCAACGCCACCAAAATGGACGAAATGACTTGATGCCACATATGATGAAATTACAGGCTGGTATATAGTAATAAAATAGTATGAAGTTTCTAAATTTAGGCGCAGACCAAAAATGGAGAATTAGTGTCATATCAGATCTGGGGCTCTATTCAAATACTTTGCTCGGCGTCGGGGATGGAGACATATTTTCCAACCCACAACCACTTTGCCATAGACGAAACACCGCAAGTTCAAAGCTAATCTATTGATATATCCATTGCAAAAAAATCTGACGAACTCAATTAGTTACCTCAGTTCAGGCTTTTGAAATTAAGACCCACCATATTACG
>OZ038475.1:142521699-142544199 GCA_964036315.1 Acanthosepion esculentum
TAGAGTAAGATTTAGATTGAGAGTAAAAGTGATGTAACCTCGGCAGATTTATTCTTTCATAGGGATTTCATCCATGGCGCCAAACTCATTCAGAAATATCTAAACTGTCACCTTTATACTGCTTTCTCAGATATATGAAGAAACATGGTTTCGAGTGAATGAAGCGTGTGCATCTCAGCGAAAACTAAACTTTATGGCGACGCATTGACTGACTCTACACAATCACACATAAAGCCTGCACCAAATAACGGAATCTCCGCGGAGAAATTAATGTTACATGAAGCTGTTGACATCCGACACAGTTTCGAAAAGAAGTACAGGAGGGAAGCACTCATTAATAATGAAAAGAGAAGTAACAGTTAATGAGTGTACTTGAGAAACCTATTTTCTTGAAAAATTATTTCATTAGGTTTTCTTAAATTTCAATGGAAGCTGGCATTGTCTGCTCGGTCGATGACTGTCATAGCTTTCTTCTTAAGGAAACACTTAATATTATCATCGCTATACTTCTTGACTAGCTGCTTTTAATAAGCGCAAAATGCAAGTATATATATATATATATATATATATATATATATATATATATATATATATATATATATATATATATATATATATATATATATATATACATTTCATTGAATACGACAGACAAGGTGCTTTTATTTAGTTTTTTATACAATTTCTCATGCGATCTAAAAAAAATTTCTTTTCGGATGATAAATTATATAAAAGCTGTCCAACGTGTCTCCAGCTGTTCAATTCCCTTGCGGTAGAACTCGGGGCGGGGGTGGGGGTGACGCAAAGAAGTCCGTGAGGGCTTTGCGCAAAGTCTGCTTCATTGGTGAAGGATTTCCCACGAAGATGATTATCCATTGAGTGGAAGAGGTGGTAATCGGAGGCGCAAGGTCAGGTGAATAAGGTGGATGGCACAAAGTCTCCCACGAAGTTGCTGTATGGTATCCCTGACCACTCGCGCGACATGCAGAAAAAGCACACCTTTGCAATTCCCCACTGCTGGCTCCTTCTGGCGCAATGCGTGTTGCACACGTTTCAATTTCTGCGAGTATAGGTCTCCAGTGAGCGTTTGGCCCGTTGGTAGCAGTTCATAAGAAATCACTTGACGACCTGTCCACCAGACACAAAGCATAATCTTGCGTGGGTGCATAGGCGGTCTTGCGGTGTGAGGGACAGCATCCTGAGGAGACAACCAATGTCTGGAACGCTTGGGAGTTTCGTACAGGACCCACTTTTCATCACTGGTAAGCACTCGATTGAATAAGGATGCGGTACGGTGGCGAGAAAGGAGCGATACACAGGCTGCCACTCGTTGTCCCTTGTGGGCCTCCAACAGCGTTTGCGGAACCCACTTGCTCAGTTTGTACGTCTTACCTAGGCGGTGCAAGTGAAGTCTAACTGTTTCATCGGAAACATTGAATCGTCTTGCAAGTTCACCACACGTTAGAGTACTGTCCTATTCAATCCCCATTCAGGACTCCGTCATTCAAGACCTGTGGTCGTCCACTGCGAGGCTCATCATGGAGAGACAAATCTCCCGATTTGAATTTTCGAAACCAACGCCTTGCAGTACGTTCATTCAAAGCACTATCCCCAAACGCTTGACATATGCGGCGACTTGATGCAGCTGCTGATAAGCCCACTTTGAAGTCGTAAAGCAAACAGCCCCGAACGAGATCTCTAGACACTTCCATCATTCTCACAGCTGTCCGGCTTATAACTGATTACCGGGCATGGTGCGCGTGTTTTTTATAACGTCTGATGTTCCTACTTCCGGATGTGCGAATTTGAAAACAATTGCTACACGCATTTTGTATGTATTTCAACTTCATTCAATGACTAATCAAAAAACGGACCAATTTATTTTTGGTTACCTTGTATAATAGCCGAGAAAAATAACAGCACTAGTGGCCTGACGGTTGTATCTAGCAAGAAACAGACTGTCGCTTCTAAGTGTTGACTTCTATGTTCAATTTTATATTTACACACACTCTATCTCTGATATTGAGCACTTTATCCAATAAATATAGCACATCTTAAGACTATATTTCTTCATATATATATATATATATATATATATATATATATATATATATATATATATATGCAATCTAAATATCTATCTCCTTAAATATATTTGTACAAGGAATTCTTCTTGTATAAATATCTGATTAGAAATATTCAAAATGCAATTAAGACATTTAAATTTAATAATTCTTCATTATATTTAATTATAAATAATTTCTTGGATTTAAGACCATATCAATAAGTAGACAAACCTGGGAAACTATTTCGGTAGAAAATTATAGAGAAATGGAAATGAAAGAAATTATCTTAAACACAAGTCCAGTTTGATTTTATTTCATCAAATTATATGAGATACACAGAAAAACGGAGAATGGAATTTCTTGGGAGCTCTCTGTGCATTCATGTTTAAAATGTCCTCAGACATATCTCCATTCTCTGAATTCTCAAATTATTCATTAGAAATATATTAACTATATATATCTTAGGGATGAGATAATGAAGAATCATCATTAATAAGTATTAACAACAGATTTCATTCAACCAATTTTTGCAAATATATTAGTATGGACATAGAACGTTCTTACAATGTGAGGTAAACTTCCTCTACTTGCATTAAGAGTAATACGTGAAAATGTTGCTTCGACATGGTAAATGGTGCAATGAAGTCTATATGACATTAAACAATTCCAGGAAATAATTTGTCTTCCTATATAGTAATGAATGTTGGACAATCTCCTCAAAAATGAAGAACACACTTGAAGCAACAGAATATGCTTTTACAGAAGGATCCTGAGAATAACATGGACTGCATATGTGAGCAACGACGAAGTTTTAGAGAAAATGAAAACAATAAGTACAGTTATAATTAACATCAGGATGATACAGATGGAATTTATAGAGAACATAATGAAGATAGAGGGCTTGGAAAATCTGATACCCACAGGACAGATTAAAGTCAAGAGGGACAGAGGAAAACAATACTTAGTGAGAATGACTAAATGGATGGCGGAAAAGTGTTTGGGAGAAATAACAAAAAAGACAAAATTTATTAAGAGCTACACAGGTCAGGGAAGTGTAAGGGGACACGGCACATTAGATGAAGAAACGAATATGGTATGTCTCGGAATGGGATATATTTGATCGAAGTAGCTAAGTGGTTTTGGCTACTGTAACCAAGTAGTACAATCTAGCAGGTAGCAGTAATCAACTGGTACTCGTCGTAGTCGCAGGCAATATGCTTAGTCAATAGGTATAGACCAATAGGGTAGCCAATGGCGTAGTCCAATGGGCGTCGTCATAGACTCAATCTCTTCTACACATCCGATTGTATTTATGACTGACACCAGCCAATCATATTCCAGTGAGGGGGCACTGGTGTATGCATATTCCATTATATCAGAATATAAAGTGGTATACCTTCTATGCTGGTCTCACAGGAACAGGTGACCACCTGAATAAAGACTTGCTTTTCTCATATATCATAAACCGTCTTTCAAGTTCTGATTCTACTGAATGCCTAGGAACTCTATTGATTTTATTAGATTTATAAGTCTGATGAAAACCTATATACCGTATCACAATAGAAACATCATCGTGAGCACAGCAAGGAGGAAATAGCAGCCCCATATTAGTTTCATCTCTTCATAGACTGTTATGTATTTACAAGCACAGATGCGAAGAAATGGGCCAAGCTGATTTCAACATCATCTGATAGGAATCTACTAATAGAGAACAGTGTCCCTGCATTCTCTGTCGAAGCGAATGTACTGAGATATACTGATTGTACAGGTGTATAGTTTTATGATATGTGTATACATATTCGGGATAAGAATGATATATGGCAAAGCAATGAGTTATTATTTAGTAATAGTTCCAAGAAATGGGACTTAAACAATTCCAAAACAAAATAAATAAAGATGATCAGGAAATTGAATAAGTTCAGTGATGGTATATACCCAGTATATAGAATCAATAGCTGCATCTACTGCAAGGAAAGTTGAGTCACAGTGTCGTGCCAGAAGGTTTTTTCTCGTCACATTTCAGCTTGCGCATTTACAAATCTACCATTCGTTTGTGCATTGAATACTGTTGTCATATCTGGTGTCCTATTGTACATCTAGATATTCTTGAAAAAAAAAAAAAAATGAATTTGTAATGTAATCGATCCTGACCAGGCATCGGAACTTCAGTCACTTTCTCAAAGACGTGACGTGGCGTCCTCTTGTTTTTTCTACAGATATTTTCATGACAACTTCTCTGCTTTTTCCGTGGTACACCGAATACGTGAATTTAAGCGTGCTACTAGATTGGCATCTATGTCCCACAATATTACTGTTGAAATAGCTAAATGCAACCACCAATTCTACTTTAACAGTTTATTTTTCGCACTTCCCTCCCGTGGAACAAACTTTAGATCAGTTGCTTCCCTGATAACTTCAATTTAACAAAAATTAAGCCCAACTTCAATCGCCATCTTGTGTCTTCTTGAATAAGGTTTATATATATATATATAATATATATATATATATATATATATATATGTATATATGGTGTTAGATGGACGTTTGTCTAACACTGTTCCTGTACTTATTCTGTAAGTATTTTCATTGCAATCGTTATGAGAACCTTTCCACTTCAGTAGCTCGATGTTATGGATTTAAGCGTAGTACTAGATTGGAAGTTAGGTCCCATCATTTTACTGTTGAAATTACTAAATGAAACGCCAAGTTATATTCTAATCGTTACTTCTCTCGCACTCATTGCCTATAGAACTGTTTTCCAGATTCTAGCTTTCCTGTCATCTGCAAACTATAAAATAGAAACGCCTACCACAGCTTTGTGGTCTTTGAAAATGAAAAAAAGCTTCTTCTTAATGTCAGCCACAACCTTTCACTAAATGACCATTTGGTTAGAGTAAAACAGGAATTAAACACGTGGTCCGATGTATAAGTAGAAATAAGCGGGTTTTTTCCCCAAATGTTGGATAATCGCATATTATTTTAGTATGGAGCAATGCGACTTATACTAAGTTAAAACTTAATCAGAAAAAAAGAAAAAAAAATTTCTTGCCCCCACCCATCACTTTTTTCGGTAAGTATTCCAGTCGAAATGTCGGCGACTAAACCGACTATCCCACTCCAAGTTACGAGTGATGCGGCTCGTTAGCAAGCTAGTGGGACTAAAAACAAAGGGTGGAGTAAATCTTTGAGTCAACGGCCAGTTAACTAGAGGTGGTCTCTCCGTTATCCTGCGACTGCTCGTATCAAGCACAAACTAACTCTCGGGACATGAAACGTCCGAATAACTGCGGCAAGTTTGATAATGTTAAATAAGAGATGAACAGACTTAACGTCAACATTCTAGGTGTATGTCAAGGCAGATGGACAAACAACGTTGATTTCGTCAGCGACAAACACATGATAATTTATGCAGGCGGTGAGAAGAACGACAAAGGAGTAGGATTAATACTAGATAGTGCATTTCAGAAATCAACTTCCCGAAAGAATTCTGGTAGTGAAGCTGAAAGGGAAACTGTCCAACGTGGCTATTATAGTAGTTTACGCACCGACGGCACAAAACAAAAAGGACATCAAATCTTTCCGCTCCATGCTGGACAGTGCCAAAGCTCCATGCAAATCATAGGAAATCATCCTTATCACGGGAGACTTACACGGCAAAGTAGGCAGGGAAACGGCAGGGGATATAGCAGGAAGATTCGGACTAGGAACCCGCACCGAATGCGGAGAAAAATGAATCCAATGGTGCACGGTCATTACCAGGTAATAGCCAAAACATGGGTCCAAGATCATCCGAGACGACTACGGACATGGAGGAGTCCAGAAGGAAAAACTAAAACCCAAATTGATTATATAACCATCAACAAAAGATTGAGGAATGCAATGATTCTCTGCAAAAACCTTCCCAAGTGCCGAGTGCGCAAGCGATCATCGCCCTCATATATGTAAACTAAGCAAGAGACTGCGGTTATTGAAAAAGCCTAATGCAGCACCCAAACTGCAATGCAACAAACTCCTGAGCGATCTTAACCTGAAAGAATGTGGACAATGTGAAGAGAAGATACGAGGCACACAATGAAAACTCGAAATGGGGCGCACTAAGAGACGCTTTACTGACATCAGCAAACGATATCATCCCAATGGAGACAGGCCGAAGAAGGAAAAACGATTGGATGACCGATGGGATTTTCGACATGACGGAAAGGAGACAGAAAACCCTGCTAAGATATGGGATGGAGTATAAATATTTACCCAATGAAATAAGGACATAATGCAGGCAAGCTGAAGAAGAATGGCTAAACGAAAAATGTGCAGAAATAGAAAGATTGAGTCCCCCAACAAAAGAGACATACACAAACAATTAAGACAACTAACAGGACAGAAGACATGCTCAACAGGCTGACTAAAATCAAAGGATGGGACACTCATATTAGAGAAGGAAAAAATTCTTCAACGCTGGAGCGGGTATATTGGAGAACCCTTCCACGACGAAAGGGAACAATACACAAAACTTACAGCAATACACAGAACTTACGACGGACCTGCAATTCTGAAAACGGAATTCTGAATAAAAGCCGCACTTCCCAAATTGAACAGAAACAAGGCAACTGGGCCAGGCGGAATTGTAGTGGAAACGCTGACTGCCTTAGATGACTTTGGCATAGACAAAATCACCGAAATAACAAATGAAATCTACAACAGCGGGATGTACCAGAAGACCTCAGCAGATCGATCTACATCGCTATGCTTAAGAAACCTTCGCAAATGTATGCGAACTCCACCGAAAAATAAGCTTGATGAGCCACATGATAAAACTCATCATCCGTATTCTGTTGAATAGAGCGCGCAGCTGAATCAGGTCAGAGATAGGTCAAGAACAGCATGGGTTCGTTAAAGACATCGGAACAAGGAACGCAATATTCCTGCTCAGAATGTTATCAGAAAGAGCGATGCAGATGCAGAGGATGTGTGCCTATGTTTCATCGACTAAGCAAAGGCCTTCGACAATGTACGCCACAAGGATCTGATGGAACTGCTCAGCAACCTTGATATATTCGGGAGGGTTATCAGAATAATCAAGAACCTATACTGGCAGCCAATAGCATGAATACGCATAGGGAACGAGTTCAGTGAATAAACGAAAATAGAAAGGGGCGTAAGGCAAGGATGTGTCTTCTCACCGGACCTGTTCAATCTATACAGCGAGGGAAATTCTGAGAGAATTGGAAAACCTACCGGGATTTATCACTGGCGGCCACAACCTTAACAAAGTAAGATATGCAGACGACACATTACTCATAGCAGACATGGAAATGAAATTACAAAATCTCTTAAAGAAGGTAGCAACGGAGAGGGAGAAGAAAGGACTAAGCATAAACTACAAGAAGACATAATGCATGGTCATCAGTAAGAGGAAGAGCCCGAAATGCGATTTGCAGGTTGGGAACACTAGGATCAAGTAGACGCAGAAGTTTAAATATCTGGGAAGCGTCTTGACAGAGGAGAATAACTGCTACACTGAAATCCGTAGGCGTATTGGGATGACCAAGAACACATTCCAAAAGCTGAGCAGAGTATTGCGAGACAGGAGGATTTCTTTGGTAACAAAGAAAAGAATACTGAAATATTACGTGACATCTGTTCTTCTTTACGGCTGCGAATGTTGGACGATTTCGTCAAAGATGAAGAAGAGACTCGAGGCGACAAAGATGTGATTCTACAGAAGGATGCTGAGGATGTCATAGGCCGAACATGTGAGCAACGATGAGACCTCAGAGAGATTACAAACAAGAGAAGGATTATACTTAACATCAGAAAGAGGCAGCTGAAGTTTCTGGGACACATAATGAGGAATGAGGGCCTGGAGAATCTGATACTCACGTGTCAAATAGAGGGAAAGAGAGACAACGGAAAGCAGCGCGTGACATACCTGACGAGCTTGAGCAGGTGGATGACAGAATGTGGTCGGGGGAGGAAGCACCGGTAAGCAGCTTGTTGAGAGCTGCAAAGGATAGAGGAAAAGGTGGAGAGGCATAATCGCCTACGCCCTGAAAAGAAAATGACACAGAAAAAGAAAGAAAGAATTCCAATCGTCATCTTTGCTTTCCTTGAACCGTGTGTTCTTATTATCCTTTCTCGTCGAGTAACGTTCTCTCCGTTTCTTTCTCACTAATATCTTTTTCTCTTTAGTAAGACCTTGTATCTTAGTGGCATTATCTCTTGCTTGGAGCAAAAGTTTCAAAATGATCGTACAAATCAAAATATTAACCTCGAATCATCGATACATATGGACATCATTTATGTCATCCATCTTGTTTCGAAATGTCTAAACAAACCTCCATCTACAAACGTTTTCTCAGATCAATGATTAGAACGGGTTTCAAGCGAATGACTCCTTTACGTCTTAAAGAAGACTATCTTTCACATCTTACAGACTGCTGCTACATAATTACAAGCAAATATCGTTATCAAGTAAAAAAAACTCATTTGAAGACTTTCTATGAAGGAAAATGTCGTGCAAATATAACAAGAAAGGAAAATATTGATATAATCAAAATGTTGACATTTTACACTGCCTTAAACAAAAGTTTGGGAAGGAAACTCATCAGTAGTAGAAAGATTGATATAAGTTATTGAATCTGAGAAGACTAATTCTCAGAAAAATTATAAGAAAAATATTGCATAATTTCATAACGGGATAATGCAGATTAATCAGTGAATGCACGCTAATGTTTCCTGTATGGAAACGGCTATTCCTATCATTGTCATCATATCGTATTCATATTAAGATATGGAGAGAGAAGAACTTTAAAAGTGTTACTTGAAAACGTATGAAGTTTTTTTTCACTTCCGTTAATCAACAAAGAAAAATGTACACCGCATTTGACGAAATATTCCGCCCGATTTAAATTAAGATGATATAAACATGTATCGTGTGTGATATTGTCCGGTACACTTTACCGTGTATCTGAAACGGGATAACATCAAATCAGAAATGATAGCACCTGTTAGGGTCCCAGCTATGGGTAAAGATTTAAACCCAAACTGAGGTCAGGACACTAAGAAAGTGTAAAAATAGGTTTTAATACCAGAAATACGTTGTAAAAAATATTACTAGCAATAAATCTTTGAAGAAAAATTATTACCAGCAATACATTTTTGAAAAAAATATTACCATCAATATGTATCTTAAAATACAGTAAAACAAACCAAAGTACAATACTCAATGTAATCAGTCAGTTTTGTTACATGTGTGATACACGCTTAGTCGATCATGTATTTTTCGATACATGAATGACGAAGCATATTTTTTCCCACAGTAGGTTGCTATTTTTTCTGCGGTAGACCAGTTGCCATCCAAAGCGATAGAACCATTTAGGTTGCTATTTACCCACAGATAAAGGGGAGAAGAAGTGGATTCACACCTTTCCCAAGGGTATTAGCACGTAAGTAAATGTAATGGATTTGACTGGAATTCGAAGTCGGCTCTCCATTTCCTCAATCCGAGTTGCTATCCATTACTCCACCGTAAAGTATTAAAAACCGTCGAAGTTATTATTATGCAAAAATAAACAGGCCACATTAAATAAAATGTCATTCACCACAGGAAATGCTTTCTTGAATCATATATGATATAAATGATGTGCGCCTATATATTGGTATTGATTGATTGCTTTTCTACGGCGTATCAATCATTTGCGAGTTGATATATTAGTATTAAAAATAAATAAATCGTATTAATCTTGTGCGGTCTCGTTTCCAGTAGATTTTACACATGACATCACGCTTGTAACGGAGTAGGTAAGTTAGATGTTGATGCAGTAGTAATCCCGACTTGATATTATTTGTTGACTGTAATGGGGTTGATAGTAATGACAGAAATTTCAATGCATAAACGAACAACGATAACAACAATAAAACGTTCAGACCCGTGTTGACATAGATAGCAGGAATTTGTATTTCCTTATTGTGATGTGAATTACAGAATATTTGGTGTATGGCGTGTGTTTATAATTATATTATATATATTGGGTCGTATAAGATATACTATATTATCTATATATATTTGCATATATATATATATATATATATACTATATTATTTATTATATATATTTAATCGTATGACATATACTATATTATATATTTAATATTATATATATTTGGTCGTATAACATATAATATATAATATATATATATACATATATATATATATATTATTTATTGTGTGTATTTAGGGGGCATTGTTTCATTAATGCATGTTTCATTAAATAATGTAGACTAGTTTTGTCTATTACTTTAAGCAAATTACTTTCATATCGTCTGATAAGCTTAATAGCATTATCATTGAAAGACGAAATATATTATTTATTATATATATTTGGTCATATAAGATATATATATATATATATATATATATATATATATATATATATATATATATATAGTATTTTACACAAGATTGTGGGCGTCATAAAAAGAATGAATGGAAACTCTTTTTCTTTAAACGATGTCGAGCTTTATGATTAAAAAAAAATATCTCCATTCTTGCAGCAAATCTTACCCTTCCACGGCCAAAATATAAGATTATAAAAAGGTTAAAAGGAAAGGGTTACATTCATAACCTTCTGAGGTATACTTATGAGCGTTTTTAAATTTAAACATTTTGAAAAACTAAAGATATTTTATTCTTGTCTACAAAATAAAATCATTGCATTTGCCTTGACAAAGTCCCTCAGAGGACGAAACGCATCGGATTAGATTCGTTTTTCTTTTGTCATTATTCATACATCTATAAGGCGTCTGAGTGTGTGTCAAGTGTGGTGCATGTGTACAAGTGTGTGAGCTTTACATGCTTATGTATGTATTTATATATATATATATATATATATATGTGACCATATGTGTTATATATATAAATTATATATATATATATATATATATATATATATATATATATATATATGGTATATGCGTGTATGTGTGTGTGTGTGTGTGTGTGTGTGTGTGTGTGTGTGTGTGGTACACGCGCGTGTTTGCATATGTTGGTTGTTGTAAATAGATACTCGTGCATGAGAGAAGTCTGTTGCTTGAACCGTGTATTTTAACGTTCATTTGATTTCAGATCATTTCTCCGCGTTTCGATTAATGAGAATAACATGAGCGTAAACCTGAACAAAATAAAATCAATGAAAAACCTTCCTTGGTCAATGGTCTTTAATCAAAGTTGAGTTAACGCGGAACGACAGGCAGGAAAAGTACCACCTTTACATATATCAATATGTGCGTAGAGATGCTTCAAATGTAGGCTTATATATATATATATATATATATATATATATATATATATATATATATATATATATATATATGTTAGTAAAAAAGACAAGAGGAAAAACTATTCTGAGCCGAATCGTTTCCTCCTCTGAGGGACATTATCAAAGTTATAAAATCCCTCTGATTACGAAACGTTTCAGCAATAGTTTTTCCTTTTGTCTTTGTATTCCTTTTGTTTCTCCACAAATACACTCTATCTGATATATACCTGTTTATATAATAGTTATTTTAAGTTTTTAATATTATTGGAGAGATAGAACATTTATAAATATTAACAGTGTAGACATAGGAATCAGCATTGCATGATGACTGCATGTCTCACACCTCATGCATTGAGACTTAGAAAGCCACCATATTCTACTTTATGTGCTGTGTCCCGTCAGGACGTAGGCGATCTTGGCTCTCCATTTATCCTTTCCCTTGTAGCTCTCAATAAGCTTTGGCTTTTTGTTATTTCTCCCAGATCCTATTCTGCAATTCACTTGATTAAGCCTGTTAAGTATGTCACCCGTTGCTTTGCCTTGTCCCTCTATCCGCCCTGTGAGTATCAGATTTTCCAAGCCCTCCTTTCTCATTATGTGTACCACAAATTTCAGCTGATACTTCCTGATGTTAAGTATGAGTTTTGGTTTAATGCTCTGCAAGACCTCATCGTTGCTTACATATTTCGTCTATGGTATCGTTAGCATTCTTCTCTGTTGCCTTGTCTCTTCTTCATTTTGAGGAAACCGTCCAACATTCGTAAAGTTGGACAGATATCACATAGCAGTTCAGTACTCCTTGTTTGTTACCAAAGAAATACTCCTGCCTCGTAATACTCTGCTCAGGTTTTAGAATTCTTCTTTGGCCATCCCAATACCTATTTCGGATTTCAGCGTCACACTTACCGTCCTCTGTCAGAACACTTCCCAGATATTTCCGAACCTGTTTGATTTTAGTGTCCCCGACCTGTAACTCGTTTTTCGGGCTCATCCTTTTACTGATGACCATGCATTCTGTCTTCTTGTAGTTTCTGCTTAGTCCATTTTTCTCACTCTCCGTCGCTTTTTTCTGTAGGAGATTTTGTAATTTCTCTTCCGTGTTTGCTATTAGTACTGTGTCGTCTGCATATCTTATGTTGTTAAGGTTGTGGCCGCCAATGCTAAATCCCGGTAGGGCTTCCAATTCTCTCAGAATTCCCTAGGTATAGTTAGATTACGCCCCTTTCCATTTTTGTATATCTGTTGAACTCATTTTTATCTTCATGCAAGCAGTTTGTTGCCAATAGATTTTTTTTAGTATTGTAATGTGTTTCCCGAATATGTCAAAGTGACAGAGCAGCCTCAACAGCTCCTTGTGGCGTATTTTTCCGAACGTCTTTGCGTAGTCTATAAAACACAGGTGCACGTTCTTCTGCATATGTATTGCTCTTTCTGATAATATTCTGAGCATGAATATCGCGTTCCTTGCATCGTTAAATCCGACGTGCCACAGTGTGCTTCGTCAATCAAGCGAAGTTGAATAATACTTTATAAACGCAAATATTTCTCAAAATCTCGAAACATTTATATCTGTTCAACCTCATATCCTAACATAAACAAAGCAGTTTTTATGTAAGTGATGGATTTATATTTCTTAATCCGATAGATTATATATATATATACGCATAGATACATATATATATATATATGTATATATATATATATGTATATGTATGTATGTATGTATATGTATGTGTGCGTGCGTACGCGTGAATAAGCAAAGTCATTAGCAACATAAGAATAGTATAGCTAACCCAATAATCATGAAATGGAAAAAACAAGATGATATAATCTAATAACAAACTGATTGTAAAACCAAATTCATTCAATCAGTTGACATCATAGACTTGAAAAGTGAACAATCTTCTAAGGAAAAGGGCCCCCTTCTTTTCTGTTTTGATCTCTAAAATGACAATGAAATGTCATAATCTCCTCTTCTTTGTTTAAATGGGTATACACCCTTCTGTATAAACTAAATACAAATTATAAACATTTTTTTATCATCCAACTTTTACAGGAAAATTTATAACGAATAAATGTAAATATCTCGGTAAAATATTCTCTTTTCTTTTCTTTTTTCTTTGTCTTTGGTCACGTGGTGTTGTCTTGGTTGTCGCCTATAAATACGCCGTTTTCCTTTGCCTCTTTAGCCAGCTGACCCTGACGATCTGCCTAAGTGAAACCTTGGTAGGTTTGTCTGACTCATTAGGTTTGACTATATATATATATATATATATATGTATGTATGTATATGTATATATATATATATATATATATATATATATATGTATATATATATATATATATGCATGTATGTATGTATGCATGTATATATGTATATAAAATCATTAAAATAACGGGAGCAAAATGTCATTAATATTAATACCACATACACACACATATATGTGTGTGTGTCTTTGTGTGTGTGTGCGTTTAAGTGTGTGTGTTTGCGTGCGTGTATACTTGTGCCACTGTGTGTGTGTGTGTGTTTGTGTGTGTGTGTGCACGCGCGCGTGTGATAAAACTACAGTTTTAAAGTATGCTACGTGTATGGATTAAAATGTTTAATATCAGGGATATATATATCTAAAGTTTGTTTAAAGACCGACATCGCGTCATCCGAATATTGAGTTTAAGCATTAAACAGAATCTTGCTGTTGACCTCAGAGTTCACTTTTATATATATATAGTAAATTTAAAATTTATATATATATATATGTATATATATATATGTATATATATATATATATATATATATATATATATATATATATATATATATATGTATATATATATATGTATATATATATATATATGTATATATATATATGTATATATATATATATGTATATATATATATGTATATATATATATATATGTATATATATATATGTATATATATATATGTATATATATATGTATATATATATATATATATATATATATGTATATATATATATATATATATATATATATAAATATATATATATATATATATATAATTTTATTAACGAATGTAAAATACTAATTAACCTTTCTTTAAATATAACATATCAGATGATGAAAATGGTGTTACATCCGAAAAATGACAGTATTTACAATGATAAGGCCGTTACTAAATGCTGGAATCCAATGAAGAAAAGATAACAAATCTGAAAATTAAATGCACAATTATACGTCCAAATGCTGCAATGTGTCCCAAACCCAACTTTTCTCGTCAAGAGCAAAAATGTTGAAATGCAGCTGCAATTGGATACTGGAAAATGTGGGATCTCATTTGATCAGTAATATCTTACCGCCTTATTCATAAGACCTGGCATCAAACAATGATTAACTTCGATATATATATATATATATATATATATATATATATATATATATATATATATATATATATATATATGAATAATGACAAAATGATTAACTGATGTTTTCCTTCATCTGTGCAATATTACCATCTGGCTTGATAAAATCACTCAGAGGTTGAAACGCCTCGGATAAGATGAGTTTTCCTTTTGTCTTTATACATAATTTCCTTTTGCAGATATAGTCTATCTGAAATACTTACATACACACACATACACAAAAGCACATACACACACGCATATATATATATATATATATATATATATATATATATATATATATATATATATATATATATATATATATTATAATATATTTTTAAAATAAATCGGGACTCGATACCTTAATTCAACTTAATTTTAATAATTATATTGAGGGTTTCTGGCTCTCGCCTTTGAAACATGAGAACTCTTATGTAGCGAAGGAATCATACTTTAAAAAATTATATAATATAAGCTCTACTTCTGTATGGAGCACTGTCTTTTTAAAAATAAAAACAAAAATACTAAGGAACTCCGGATTATTTACCTAACGTGTTCTTTCCTATTATTCTGCATACCTGCACACACACACACACACACACACACACACACACACACACACACACACACACACATATATATATATTTAATTTTAACAGATACATTTACCAAAATTACACAAAAACACCTTGAAATACTAAAATCGCCATTGGCTTCAAATATGGCCTCCAGACGACTTCAGAATCTCCTGCAACTCTACTGAACGGTCTCCTTGTTTAAGTTGGTGAATGCTGCTATAATCTTGTTGTTACAAGGAGTTTTATTGGTCTCTTGCTGAACTACAACTCACAAATAATATTCAAGGGGGTTGCTATATGGGGAGTTAGGTTTCATGTTAGGAGATGTATGGGGTGATGGGGTGAGGTGTCGCAGAAATTGTCTGACAGCTATGACAGGGTACTCCTGCATCGAAATATTTCTGAATCCTCTGCCCTGTCCTGACATTGACACAAAATCACCCTGAAATCTTCGGATTGGAGCTTCATGTGTGAATGTCTAGCAGCACACCATGTCGTTTCCAAATTTCTGGCTGTGTGAATTGCGTCATGCTGCTCATTCTTTTCACAGATGCTGCCTAACCGACTCTGCTATCCTGTGTAGTCAAATAAAATTAAAAAAAGCAAAGCGCATTAGCGAAATTAAAATTTTTAAATGGCGGCAATTTACCCATCGTACCCTGTATATACGATAATAAATATATGGGAAATGAATTGCTGTTGATCATAGGTAAGATTATCATAAGGAAACAAAATGAGGATAATGAAACATCTGCAAAATAACAATGGGGTTACATGAAAATCATGAATGAGGATTTCATCTTTTATGTATTGTGCCACTTCAGGATATCGTACAGTGACCCACCGCAAAGTCTAACGCGTTTTAACTCTAAAAAATCTCTATATTCCCATGTCACTATTCCGCTGTGGAAGTACGCAATAAAGGTAATAATATTCCTGGTGGTACTGTGGTACTGTCTGTGAAAAAAAAAATAAGGGAGGTAATCGATATAAACCGTGGTAGACCTTGCTCCATGATATGACCCATGCTTTCATAAAAAAAATCCATTGCAAAAAATTAAAAGTTGTGTCTGTTCTTTTAATTCCACTCAGTGAAATCTGAAAACAATTCCTTTTTTCTCCTTTTGACCTTTAAATATATACTGAAAATATGTTATTTTATACTGTTATTGGCGCTCATCTAATATAAGGCCCAATAGCCACTCAAGGTATAGACTTACTGGGTGGTGTTGTATTAGCGTAAGTAAGGATACAAAGTGAACTTCATGGTGCTATATAGGAAAGATAATAGTTGAAGTGTTTAAGATTATTGTCGTTGGGAAAACAAGAGAATGAACAGACTTAGAGGGAAACAGAAACCTAATCCTAAACAAGAAACAAGTGTTTACCCTCTACTCCTGTTCAAAAGACAATTAAAATTACTTTTGCACATATTCTAGCGAAAAGAATCAGATTTTCGGTAAAATAATAATAAAATAATAAGAGAACGGTAGGTAGAATATAACGATTAACATTGTGTTGAAATTCTGAAGAACAAACTTGGCTGCAAATAATTCCAGAAGCAAGAATTGCGAGAGAAGATCATACGGTGACATTAAGGATAAAATGATGAAACCTTGCAGCCAATCTAGTACTGCCTCAAATAACTTTTTCCTCATTATGTGTTCAAGAAATTTCCATCGACTCCTTCCCATTGTAAGTGCGTCTATCGTTTTACCATTTTCCATAAAAATTCCACATTTTTCATGTGTTACGTATAAGATATTATTAATATCTTTCTCTAATCTTCTTTGCATCTGTGAGGAAAGTGATCGCCGTACTAGAAAAATAAGCGATGCCACTGAAAAATCTGACGAGATTTCCTCTTCATTGATCGCCAAGGGAAATCGGTAGGTATCTCGTATATTATAAAATATAACACACATCACGCTGCTGCTGCTGATAATCATAATTGCGACAAACAATAGTAACTGCTATTTCTCAACGCTGTTATTACAGTGCTCTCTATTGTATTTCATATTTTTCTTTAAATAAAGATAATAATAGTCAATAGCAATGCTAAATTCGGTAATAATTGAAAGGAAATTGGAGAAGATTTCACGATACGCGTTGTTACCATAACCACAAAGATGGCGCACAGAAACCTCTGATAAAAAGCTGAAATTTAGAAGATATTAATTTCTATTCTTTTTTCTGCTGTTATTGTCATGAATATTTTTTTCCATCCACAGTTTGTAGATGTATGATGTGATTTTGGAATCTGTGGGTTTTTTTTTCATTATTTCCCTTTGCTTGTTGGCATTACTTTGTGTTTTATATTCGTAATTGCTTGGAAAGCGTCATTATATTTCTTCGCTTCAAGATCATAGGGTGAATATAAAATTAAGAAAGAAAACAAAAAATAATCCTATCGGTGCCAAAAAACTTCAAAAGCGATGAAATAGACGAAGGACTGTAATCTTGATAATTCTGTACTGTGACTGCTTTCAAAGCGTCTCCCAAAAGTTGCTGATTAACAAGTTTGAAATAAGATCAAAAGGATGTAAACAAATATTACAGCATTGTTAAACATAGAAATACTGGTGTAATAGTGGAACAGTTACAAATTTTACATATTTTCTCTGTTAATACTACTACTATAACTAATAATAATAAATAATGTCGTCTATTTTAATGAGATCTTCTGAATTAGTATGAACATGTTCCACCTCAGACCCTGATTGTAGACAGTAAATAATTTGCTTCAACCTCTAGCAAGGTTTGCTGACTTTTCAAATCAAATAACAATGCTAACAACAACAACAACAACAATAATAATAATAATGAAGAACAATCAAAGCCAACCGACCAAACATTAAAGACCACAAAAAAGTGCCTCCTTATTATGACACTCCCTGCAGACTGCAATGTGTCTTTGAAGATATTCAAAAAGCTGTCAAAATACAAGGACCTTGAAATCAAAATCTCAAAAATATGGCACATGGGAACATCAACAATCCCTGTTGTAGTTTGAGCCCTAGGTTTGGTTGGAAAAGATTCCAGTAGACTAATTGAAAGGATTCTTGGAAGCCCATTCCTCAAAGAAATACAAAAAATTGTTAAAAGTACAGACTACACTTTACGAAGGTCTTTTTCTATGTAACATTTTTTATTTTTTATTTTATTTTATTTTATTTTTTTGTCAGTGGAAAGTGTCATGATGCCATTTCTAACCTTAGGTCTCTGGGCGGGACCCGGAAAGAAATGTGTACACACCAGAAATCAAAAGAAATAAAAACAATAATGATGATGATTATGATGTTGATGATCACGATTTTACAACGAATGCTGCAAACTTAGAGCTTTGTTTCCACAAAAATAGAGTGTGAAAAGGACGGTTTTTCCATTGACACCACTATTATTTTTCTACTTTTTCTCTTTAGAAATGTTTATTGTTACAATACTCTGTGAACTAATTGGGAAAGTGATTTCAATTTAATATATTTTTCTTTTTTACCGTCTATAGACAGCGTCACGATAGTTTAATGACTCCTAATCAGAATGAAGCCAATACAGTGTACAATCCTGCAATAATACAACACTTATGAAACAATTTTGAATATTTGTGACTAAACTTTACATTTGGTTAACAATTGTGTGATTTATATTGTTTTCATTATAAGTGAGTTTTTATATTTTTCAGTTACTATTTCTGATTTCAAAACTAATCTGATTATTTTCTCTCATCAGGTAAAATTAAAAAAATAACTCCTACAAAGCGTGCACAGGTTATTGCGTTCCATGAACATTCAAACATATCTGTGCGACAAATAGCACAAAGCCTCAAGATAAGCTGGTCCAGTGTTGGACGCATTGTGAAAAACAGGTTCTATTGAGTCAGGTATTGGGTCACAATATGGTTGGACGCATTGTGAAACAACATTAAAATACCGAGGAAATGTAGCAGGGACCTGGCATGAGTTTGTTCTCTGTGTCGCCTCAAAAGGTTTTTCTCTCCCGAGTTCATTCTTCAAATCTACAATTCTACCTTTCGTCCTTGCATTGAATACTGCTGCCATATATAGTCTGGTGACCCCACCACTGTTCTCGACAAAGTCCAAAGACGGATATGAAATATGGTACGTCCTGACCTTGCATCTCGACTCCAGTTACTTTCTCACAGACGATGCGGCTTCCCTCTCTCTTTTCTACAAATATTTTCATAGCAACTGCTCTGACTAGATATTTTCGCTGGTGCCCTAACTGCAAGAATTTAAGCGTGCTACTAGGTTTGTATCTCGGTCCCACCCGTTTACTGTCGAAACAGTTACATTTAACTGCCTCTTCTACTCCAACAGCTTTATCTCTCAAACCTCCCAACAGTGCAACTCCCTTCTTATTGGTCACCCTGATAACTATTAGGTTGGTGCAAAAATAATGTCGTTTTCTAACGTTCAAGATCATGTCAAAAAATGACATTATTTTTGCACCAACCTAATATAATCTTGAAGACTTTATATGTAAAGTCAATCGGCACCTTCTGATGCCTTGATTTTGATCCTCCGTCCATCTCTTTATCCTTTCCCCAAACACCCCTCTTTACTCTTCCTTCCACTCTCTATAACCCATTGTGTGCTAGTAGCACTCCAGCCATGCTTGGGGTGAAATGCTTAAAAATAAAATAGAATACGTAGTGGAATCCGATGTGTCCAAATCTTACTCAACTCTCAGGGGATGGCTACCAGAAAACCACATAAAAACAGCTTTTGACAGAAAGAATGAAAGATAAAGAACTCCAATGGGAAAAATGTCATAATGATTGGAGGGTGGAAGATTGGAACGAAGTGTTGCTCTCGGACGAAACGTCCTTTGAAGGGAGAGGTCATCGATCCCCACTTTGTATGGAGAAGCAAAGAGGAACCCATATGATATGGCCATATTGAGCAAAAGTCAAAATGCTTTCCCAAGAAAATTTTCTGGGACAGTTTTAGTGCAAATGTGTTAGGTAGATTGAAAATAATCGACGGAGTGATGAATAGAAAAAAATAGGAAGATCTTTTGAAAATCCATATGCTCCCAACAACAGAAGAAGATGGTCTGCTTCAGCAAGATAATACCACCTGCCACACATCGAAAACAAAATTGCTGATTTTTTTCAAAATGCAATTGTAAAATTGTTGGACTGGCTAGGAAATTCCCTTGACATAAACCCCTTTTGGGAACTTGTGAAGTATTCTGAAGCAACGACTGATAAACACGACTGTATCACCATAAAGAAGCTAATCTATGGTATCGCAATGAAGAAATGGGCAACATGTATCTGAAAGGGACCGGATATATGCCACAATATATGTCCAGATGCAAATTATAAAATAAAATTCGAATCTATTAACAGTTAGCCAATGTTTTACCAATGGGTCTAATAAACAAAATAAAAAAATAAATAGTGTAAATAAACAATCTAATGAATAAACAGTGTTTATTATTTTTGTTGTCAGTTCTCAAGAACAAAGAAAATGTATAAATTCACTTTCATATGTTTAGGTTCATTACAACTCGAACAATCCCCGGGGGTTGGGTAAAAAAACAAAACAAGTTGGTAACATTTTGATTGGGTTTAGAATTGGGATACTTCTGAAAACAATACAGTTTTGGATAGCTATAATTGTTAGGAGTTTTCTGTTGATATAGAGAGGTGAAGTGATGACAGGAGTATTTGTTATGATCCGCCCCATCTCTTTAAATTGCATCATAAGATATGCCTGGAATAATAATAAAAAATAATAATAAAATAATAATAATAATAATAATAATAATAATAATAATAATAATTATTGTTATAATAATAATAATAATAATAATTATTGTTATTATTATAATAATAATAATAATAATAATAATAATAATAATAATAATAATAATAATAATAATAATAATAATAATAATAATAATAATAATAATAATAATAATAATAATAAAGAGATACAAAAAATAGTTCTGAAAGTACAGCCCAAACTTTACGAAGGGCTTTATCTATGTAATTAATTTTTTATTTTATTTAATTTTAATTTTTTGCAGTGGAAAGTGTCATGATGCCATTTCTAACCTTAGGTCCCTGGGCGGGACCCGGAAAGAAATGTGTAAACGCCAGATATCAAAGGAAATAATAATAATAATAATAATAATAATAATAATAATAATAATAATAATGATAATAGAAACGAGAATAAATCCCAAAATTACAACCAAGAAAGGAGAACCTCAAAATTATTAAACAAAAAAGTCAATCTCACAGACATGAAGATGCACCTTGGTAAGTAAAGATAGAGAAATAATGTAAACAAATTAGAAGTGAATTATAAGTAATCGATGAACTATCAAGAGGAACAAATGTAAGGAGGAGAAAAGGCAGAAAAGTCAAAAGAAAATACAAATGTCCTATCTGCTAACGAAAAAAATATAGTAAACAATAAAACTGAAGGCTCAAATATCAGACGCTAGGCGAAAAGATCAAGAGTCTACAGACAGAACAAGATCTTTCAAACCGACGCGAATAAATCTTACAGATAAATAGGCAGACAAAAAATTGAATTAGCACCACACACCCGCAAAAATGGAAGAGGTTATATAGTTCTGGTAAAAAAATATGGGCTTGCCCTAAAGAACACAGTAAAGAAGCAAATTGGATTAAGCAAAAAGTAAAACGAATGAAAAAGTCACCAGGACAAACATAAGAGAAAATCATATAAGAAATTTTGAATGTGCACTGAAAAAATGCACACAACTGGAAAACCCCAGGAATAGATAAAATGACTAACGTCTGTCTCTATTATTTAAATACAGCACAGATAAAAAAAACTAGCCAAAGAAATTCAAAATATGGTCAATGATGCTAATAAAATTCTGTCATGGGTAACCAAAGGAATTAGCGCCCTTCTACCCAAGAATGGTTGCACAAATATTCTAAAAACCTACAGACCAATTACATGTCTTCCCACTACTTAAAATTGTTGACAGCTATTCCAACAAATCATATATATTCTTTCTTAGAAAAAAAATGACATACTACCTCTTAAACAAAAAGAGTGCAAACATGGCTCTTATGGATGTAAAGATCAATTACTTATTAATAGGATGATCATGGAAAACTGCTTCAATACAAAGAAGAATTTCAGTGC
>OZ038475.1:142549199-142564199 GCA_964036315.1 Acanthosepion esculentum
TAAAACAATTAAGCTCTCATTTTCTTACATAGTTTCGTTAAACCGAGATTTTAATATGGATGTCATGCATGGTGTCTAAGTTTTCCAGAAACATATAAACTGCAAACTCTATACAATAACTTTCTTCGTTCAATTATTAAAATGTCTTCTTAGTAAGGACCATGCTTATTTAGAACTTTTGAAGTGGCGCTACAATATCAAAAACAATCGTGTCAAATAATAGAAACTACCTCGCTTGAGGATTTTCAACAACAGTAATATTTAAAACGGAATGGATATATAAAGCAAAGAGACGAGAAAATAGTGACATCATCAAGACATTGAGGATCCACTTACTTCAAAGAACGAAACCCTGAAAGAATACTGGAAACTGTTGTAATACATGTTTAATGTAGTTTGAATGTAGCAATCCGACGTAGGAAGTAATTTGTCCAATGTAACAGCACCAATGTCTCGTAGCAGCTATTCAGGAATTCTTAAGGTCTTCCATATCAGAGGTTGACAGTGGATATTTGGAAAGAATAGGAACACGTACTTTTGCAGGTCTCCTCATCTGACAGGTTAGCGGTAGATCTTCCGAAAAAGAAAACAAAATGGCCGACTTTATACACACCGGGTCGAATATTTCTAGTCTTCTGAATGGTTAATCTTCTATGGGTGTACTATAAAATGAGTCAGCTCATTTTGGTTTGATCACTAGTATACAAGTGCACAAAATAATCTAACAACTGTGATAACAGTTGTAGAACTTGAGGAACTTATTTTATGAAATATTTTAAGCGAAATATATAAATTTAAAACAACATTATCACTAGAACATCAGTCAGTGAATCCCGTAAGTTTATTTACAAGTAAACAGTTAATATTACAAATGCCATTACCTAGTATCGGAGTAATAATGTTAGGAATATGATGGCATTCTGCATCAGATTACTACAGGCATTTATGACCCTATCTCCTGCTATTTTGAAAAGTCAATCGCCATTAAAGCAGCCATATTACTACAGAATTCTAACTGTTATTTACAAGGAAACAGTTAATATTACAAATGCCATTACCTAGTATCGGAGTAATAATGTTAGGAAGATGATGGCATTCTGCATCAGATTACTACAGGCATTTATGACTCTATCTTCTGCTATTTTGAAAAGTCAACCACCGTTAAAGCAGCCATATTACTACAGAATTCGAACTGTTAGAGAGCAGTCACAAATCGGCATTGTTCCTCTGGGAATAGTTGTAGTATCAGTGAGATATTAATGGTGTAACTGAGAGTTGAACAGTCTTGCTGTCACTCTTTCCCATGCGACAAAAACGGAGGCTTTTGGTGTGAGAATACAAATAAGATTTCAGAACTATAATATTGATCAAACTCTAGTGCTGTTAGTCGAGATCAAAGCCTGTAATTAGATATTGTTCTTATAAGTCATATGGCATGCAATAATGTTCTTTTTATTCCGATTTCTCTGGCCTAATCGATACATCGAAGTTGAGAGCAATACAACTGCAAGCATAATTTTGCCGCAGTTTGCTTTCTTTTTATTTGGTTTCTATTGACGTTATTTTATATTATATATTTGTCTTTTTTTCTCTTTGAATTGATCACTGCTAAGCGCAGCACATGCACGAATCAATCAGTCAATACAACATGCCATCGCAATAAACAAATAGGCAACTGGTGATATCAAGGACAACACTATGCATTATATTTCCTAAAAATGATAAGGATCAAAAATCGAACGCTGATGTATTTCACATCAAACGCGCAGCTGAACAATAACTTACGGCGCAGTGGTCGTCACTATAAGGTAACAAAACTTGTTCGCTTTTTCCTATGAGGAACTAAAACTATTTGGAAATGTTTGATTTTTTTTTACATTAGAACACTTGTGCTTATGTCTGTAAATGAGGAAAATCATTAATAACGATGTTAACTTTGTTACAGAGATAGAAAATAGTTCACTGAAACAATTGAGATTAAAACAGTTTTAGAAAACATATTTGTTTTCATCCGCCCCTGCTCTTTAAATCATATCATATGATATGCCTAGGATAACGATAATAATCTTAATAATAATAATAATAATAATAATAATAATAATAATAATAATAATAATAATGATGATAAAATGTGGCACATGGGAACATCAACAATTCCTGTTGTAGTTGGAGCCCTTGGACTGGTTGGAAAAGATTCCAGTCGGCTGACTGAAGTGATCCCTGGAAGTCCATGCCTTTAAAGAGATACAAAAAATTGTTCTGACAAGTACAGCCAACTCTTTACGAAGGGCTTTATCTATGTAATTACTTTTTAATTTTTTTTTGCAGTGGAAAGTGTCATGATACCATTTCTAACCTTAGGTCCATGGGGGGGGGGGGGCGGAAAGAAATGTGTAAACGCCAGATATCAAAGGAAATAAAAATAATAATAATACTACTAATAATAATAATTATTAATATTATTATAGAAACGAGAACAACTCCCAAAATTACAACCAAGAAAGAAGAATCTCAAAATTATTAAACTGATCAATGCACCACTCAAATTAATTGTGGAAGAAATAGGCCCACATATGAGTCTCAACGAAGCAATATATGCATCAGCAGTAGAAACAACTAAAAAATTAACCAGCAAAGTAAAAAAAAGTCAATTTCACAGACATGAAGATCCACCTTGGTAAAGAAAAATAGAGAAATAAATTAAACAATTTAGAAGTGAATTATAAGTAATCGATGAACTAGCAGGAGGACCAAATGTAAGGACGACAAAAGGCGATATTATATATGTATTACCGAAACGTTATTTTTAGTGGATACTCGTATTTGAATAGACGCTCAGTTTATATATTAAACAGTATATTTGTATTATTTTCCTCTTCCTGCTTGAATATTCGACAAATGTTCTTAGAGATAAATATGTGGGAGTCGGAGAGCACATATTTTTTTCTCTAAAAAGATTTCTCGAACAAAATATGCACCCCCAGACTCTCTGTCTCTGTCTCTCTCTATGTATTTCTGTCTGTCTGTCTCTCTCTCTCTGTCTTTCTCGGAATTACTATTTATAAACAACAAATCTTTAACAGTCTTTCCCGAACGATCATATCGGCTCACGAAACGTACGTTAACGTAAACTTTCGGACTTTGCTAACCAGACGCTTCTTTTTGCCTTAACGGTTAACAGCAAAAAGCTTCTAATAAATGTTTCGATCGGGGTTACAGGTCCCTGTAAGTAAACCACATATTTACTACAAAATTTCTTGAATATTCAGGCCGGTAAATTAATTAATATTATTTAATAATAAATAACAAACACACAGCAATTACTTAAATCTGTTAAAAATAAAACAACATTTAAATAGAAAATATATTAAATAATTGTTGGATTAATCCATTTCCTAATATATATATATATATATATATATATATATATATATATATATATATATATATATATATATATATATATTAGGAAATGGATTAATCCAACAATTATTTTATATATATATAAAAGTGAACATAGAAGTCAACACTTAGAGGGGACATCAAGCATGAAACAGACTGTCGCCTCTAAGTGTTGACTTTTATGTTCGTTCACTTTTATATTTACACACGCTCTATCTCTGATATTGAGCACTTCATCCCATAAATATAGCACATCTTAAAACTATATTTCTTCATATATATATATATATATATATATATATATATACATACATATATATATATATATATATATATATATATATATATGTAAATAAAAGTGAACAAAGAAGTCAACACTTAGAGCCTATAAGTGTTGACTTTTATGTTCACTTTTATATTTACACACACGCTATATCTCTGATATTCAGCACTTTATCCCATGAATATAGCACACTTTAAGGCTATATTTCTTCATATATTTCTCGTGCGATCTAATAAAGCTTTTCTTTTCGGAGGATAAATTATATAAAAACTGTCCGAATATTCTTTTTATCCGATCGCTTTCGGCTATACATTTAGCCATTTTCAAGGATTATTTTTCAACTGTTAGAATTAGAAATAGAAATAGTTTGTTATATGTATGTTTTATACAGTGATTCATTTTTTTTTGTTTCAAAACACGGTCAAGATATTATGTCCATGTTCAAAGTTAATATTATTAAGTGTTGGTTTGTTTGTTTTTATTAGTAAGGTTTCCATTATTTTTAGCCTTTTTTTGCAAGTGGATGATGCTATTATATTAGTGTTGTCGACAAGTATATTCCGAATAGTGTCCGGTAGGTCTCCATCAATATTTAAATGAGATCTAATTGAGCAATTGTCAGAAAGGTGTAGAGTTAATCTGGGTGTTAAACAATTTGTAGTGTGGCCTATATAATTATTTACGAAAGTTGATTCTTGAGGAATACAATCTGATTCTTGAAATATAATCCTTGAAAATGGCTAAATGTATAGCCGACGAAAGCGCTCGGATAAAAAGAACATTCGGACAGTTTTTATATAATTTATCCTCTGAAAAGAAAAACTTTATTAGATTGCACGAGAAATTATATAAAAAACTAAATAAAAGCACCTTGTCAGTCGTTTTTAATGAAATGTGCATATATATGTGTCATATCAAGACTGGTGGTCATAGTACAGGATCAGTCATATCAAGGCTGGTGGTCATGGTACAGGATCAGTCATATCAAGGCAGGTGGTCATGGTACAGGATCAGTCATATCAAGGCAGGTGGTCATTGTACAGGATCAGTCATATCAAGACTGGTGGTCATAATACAGGATCAGTCATATCAAGGCAGGTGGTCATGGTACAGGATCAGTCATATCAAGGCTGGTGGTCATGGTACAGTATCAGTCATATCAAGACTGGTGGTCATAATACAGGATCAGTCATATCAAGGCTGGTGGTCATGGTACAGTATCAGTCATATCAAGGCAGGTGGTCATGGTACAGGATCAGTCATATCAAGGCAGGTGGTCATTGTACAGGATCAGTCATATCAAGGCAGGTGGTCATGGTACAGTATCAGTCATATCAAGGCAGGTGGTCATGGTACAGGATCAGACATATCAAGGCAGGTGGTCATGGTACAGTATCAGTCATATCAAGGCAGGTGGTCATGGTACAGGATCAGTCATATCAAGGCGGGTGGTCATTGTACAGGATCAGTCATATCAAGACTGGTGGTCATAATACAGGATCAGTCATATCAAGGCTGGTGGTCATGGTACAGGATCAGACATATCAAGGCAGGTGGTCATGGTACAGTATCAGTCATATCAAGGCTGGTGGTCATGGTACAGGATCAGTCATATCAAGGCTGGTGGTCATGGTACAGGATCTGTCATATCAAGACTAGTGGTTATGATACAGGATCAGTCATATCAAAACTGGTGGTCATAATACAGGATCAGTCATATCAAGACTGGTGGTCATAGTACAGCATCAGTCATATCAAGACTGGTGGTCATGGTACAGGATCAGCCATATCAAGACTGGTGGTCATGGTACAGGATCAGCCATATCAAGACTGGTGGTCATGGTACAGGATCTGTCATATCAAGACTAGTGGTTATGGTACAGGAACCAGTCATATCAAGACTGGTTGTCATAATACAGGATCAGTCATATAAAGACTGGTGGTCATAATACAGGATTAGTCATATCAAGGCTGGTGTTCATAGTACAGGATCAGTCATGCAGGTGGTCATGGTACAGGATCTGTCATATCAAGACTATTGGTTATGATACAGGATCAGTCATATAAAGACTGGTGGTCATAGTACAGGATCAGTCATATCAAGACTGGTGGTCATAGTACAGGATCAGTCATATCAAGACTGGTGGTCATAGTACAAGATCAGTCATATCAAGGCTGATGGTCATGGTACAGGATCAGCCATATCAGGACTTGTGGTCATGGTACAGGATCTGTCATATCAAGACTAGTGGTTATGGTACAGGATCAGTCATATCAAGACTGGTGGTCATAATACAGGATCAGTCATATCAAGACTTGTGGTCAATGTACAGGATCAGTCATATCAAGGCAGGTGGTCATGGTACAGTATCAGTCATATCAAGATTGCTGGTCATAGTACAGGATCAGTCACATCAAGGCAGGTGGTCATGGTAGAGTATCAGTCATATCAAGACTGGTGGTCATAGTACAGGATCTGTCATATCAAGGCAGGTGGTCATCGTACAGGATCAGTCATATCAAGGCAGGTGGTCATGGTACAGGATCAGCCATATCAAGACTGGTGGTCATGGTACAGGATCGGTCAAATCATGACTAGTGGTTATGGTACAGGATCAGTCATATCAAGACTGGTTGTCATAATACAGGATCAGTCATATAAAGACTGATGGTCATAGTACAGGATCAGTCATATCAAGGCAGGTGGTCATGGTACAGTATCAGTCATATCAAGGCAGGTGGTCATGGTACAGTATCAGTCATATCAAGGCTGGTGGTCATGGTACAGGATCAGTCATATCAAGGCTGATGGTCATGGTACAGGATCAGCCATATCAAGACTGGTGGTCATGGTACAGGATCAGTAATATCAAGGCAAGTGGTCATGGTACAGTATCAGTCATATCAAGATTGGTGGTCATAGTACAGGATCAGTCATATCAAGGCAGGTGGTCATGGTACAGTATCAGTCATATCAAGGCTGATGGTCATGGTACAGGATCAGCCATATCAAGACTGGTGGTCATAGTACAGGATCTGTCATATCAAGACTAGTGGTTATGTTACAGGATCAGTCATATCATGACTGGTCTTCATAATACACGATCAGTCATATCAAGGCTGGTGGTCATAGTACAGGATCAGTCATATCAAGGCAGGTGGTTATGGTACTGGATCTGTCATATCAAGACTAGTGGTTATGATACAGGATCAGTCATATCAAGACTGGTGGTCATAATACAGGATCAGTCATATCAAGACTTGTGGTCAATGTACAGGATCAGTCATATCAAGGCAGGTGGTCATGGTACAGTATCAGACATATCAAGACTGGTGGTCATAGTACAGGATCTGTCATATCAAGGCAGGTGGACATGGTACAGGATCAGTCATATCAAGGCAGGTGGTCATGGTACAGGATCAGTCATATCAAGGCTGATGGTCATGGTGCAGGTTCGCAATATCAAGACTGGTGGTCATGGTACAGGATCACTCATATCAAGACTGGTGGTCATAATACAGGATCAGTCATATAAAGACTGGTGGTCATAGTACAGGATCAGTCATATCAAGGCAGGTGGTCATGTAACAGTATCACTCATATCAAGGCTGATGGTCATGGTACAGGATCAGCCATATCAAGACTGGTGGTCATGGTACAGGATTTGTCATATCATGACTAGTGGTTATGGTACAGGATCTCTCATATCAAGACTGGTGGTCATAATACAGGATCAGTCATATAAAGACTGGTGGTCATAGTACAGGATCAGTCATATCAAGGCAGGTGGTCATGGTACAGTATCAGTCATATCAAGGCAGGTGGTCATGGTACAGTATTAGTCATATCAATGCTGGTGGTCATGGTACAAGATCAGTCATATCAAGGCTGGTGGTCGTGGTACAGGATCAGTCATATCAAGGCAGGTGGTCATGGTACAGTATCAGTCATATCAAGGCTGGTGGTCATGGTACAGGATCAGTCATATCAAGGTAGGTAGTCATGGTACAGTATCAGTCATATCAAGATTGGTGGTCATGGTACAGGATCAGTCATATCAAGTCTGATGGTCATGGTTTCTTCACAAGAAAAGATGTTCTCTTAACACATATCCATCTGATAGTATATGACATATCCTGTACCATGACCATCAGCCTTGATATGACTGATCCTGTACCATGACCACCTGCCTTGATATGACTGATCCTGTACCATGACCTCCTGCCTTGTTATGACTGATCCTGTACTATGACCACCAGTCTTGATATGACTGATACTGTACCATGACCACCAGTCTTGATATGACTGATCCTGTATTATGACCAGCAGTCTTGATATGACTGATCCTGTACCATAACCACTAGTCTTGATATGACAGATCCTGTACCATGACCACCAATCTTGATATGGCTGATCCTGTACCATGACGATCAGCCTTGATATGACTGATCCTGTACCATGACCACCAGCCTTGATATGACTGATACTTTACCATGACCACCAGTCTTGATATGACTGATCTTGTATTATGGCCACCAGTCTTGATATAACTGATTCTGTACTATAACCACTAGTCTTGATATGACAGATCCTGTACCATGACCACCAGTCTTGATATGACTGATTCTGTACCATAATCACTAGTCTTGATAGGACAGATCCTGTACCATGACCACCAATCTTGATATGACTGATCCTGTACCATGACCACCAGCCTTGATATGACTGATACTGTACCATGACCACCTGCCTTGATATGACTGATCCTGTACTACACCACCAGTCTTGATATGACTGATCCTGCACCATGACCACCAGTCTTGATATGACTGGTCCTGTACCATAACCACTAGTCTTGGTATGACAGATCCAGTACCATGACCACCAGTCTTGATATGGCTGATCCTGTACCATGACCATCAGCCTTGATATGACTGATCCTGTACCACGACCACCATCCTTGATATGACTGATCCTGTACCATGACCACCGGCCTTGATATGACTGATCCTGTACCACGACCACCAGCCTTGATATGACTGATCCTGTACCATGACCACCAGCCTTGATATGACTGATACTGTACCATGACCACCTGCCTTGATATGACTGATCCTGTACTATGACCACCTGCCTTGATATGACTGATCCTGTACCATGACCACTAGTCGTATATGACTGATCCTGTACCATGACCACTAGTCGTATATGACAGATCCTGTACCATGACCACCAGTCTTGATATAACCGATCCTGTACCAGCTAAAAACTACAACCACGTTCCTTATTATGCACTTATTGTATCCACGAAATGCGTCAACATCATGAAGAGAAAAGCAGCAGAAACACAAGATCAACGTAGCCAGGTTTATAGCAAAAACCTTCTACTGCAGCATTGTGACATTATTATCTATTCCAAGTGAGGACATCATGAAAAGAACTTTTGCGAAAGCAAATTTAATTTACTAAATAGATAACGTGTGCATTTCATTTTTCCTGTATGTTTTTGATTTGTGCCATTTTTTCCCTATTATCACATTTGTGACGTTTTTACCTGTGTCATTTTTACCTGTACCATTTTTACCGTATCATTCCTACCCGTGCCATTTTTACATTTGCCATTATTATTGTGTACCGTGGTCAACCACCCTACTGAAATCGTTTCTTTACCTTCATCACCATCATCTACGAATTGCTTTAGAAATTCATTGCTATAGAAATAAAATTCTTAACTGTCACAAAATACATACATGTGATAGTGATTTGTTTTAAAAGAGACGACGTACGTCGATGAAACATGAGAGAAACCGTCTTATCTTTCGCTCTTTGAGAAAAATAAGAAAATAGGAAAACTTATCACAATGGTAAAGTTCAGTTGTCATGGAGCCGTCAAGCACACCATTGATATCAGTGACTCTATCACAACCCCATCATGGAAGTTACAGCAAGTAATAAAGGAAAATGGAAGATTTGCTTCCAAGGGTAGATGTATACCAAACAGATTGCAAGATCAATTACTATCAGATGGAGATGTGTTAAGAGAACATCTTTTTGTAAAGGTACCATAAACACTAACCTTGATATGACTGATTTAGAAGCTAAAAACCACAACCACACAGTTATTGCATCCACGAAATGCATCAATAGATTTTTTGTGCCATTTTCCCCACTTGAGCAATCGTGTCATTTTTACCTGTGCCATTTCTACCTGTGTCATTATTACCTAAATTTGTCAAAACCAAACCAATAGCAAGCCGGCTAAAGAAGGATACTGGAAAGACGAGACAAAAATCTGGAGACATAAAACTACCTAAATACAAATCTATACTGCCCAATGCCTTGAGAAGTCAAACGAAAGGGGAGCTGTAATAAACAGCGCAAAGAGACTCCAATCTTAAATCTAAGATCGCAGATTTTCATGCTAAGACGATCTTTAGAAGATAATGATCCTTATAATCTGAAAAAAAAACATTTTAATTTGAGTCTCAGAGTAAAGATTTCCTGAGTGTTTTTTTTAAATTTCATATTGTTATTGATATGTAATATATTTATAGCGAGAAAACATCAGAGAAATCGTTTATGTCGATGTAAATAATGTGGACAGCTTGCATCAAAGAGTGTTAATGAGTATATTTTCTTACTGAATACAATTGACATGCACTTACATATGTTGCTGCCTAGGTAAAGCCAACAGGCACGCACACAAACACCAACTCTCGTGTATATATACACACATACATACATCCATAAGTATACATATGTGAATATATATATATATATATATATATATATATATATATATATATATATATGAGGTGGGGTGGGGTGTGTGAATATATATATATATATATATATATATATATATATATATATATATAATATAAAGGGGTCAAACACTTTATGTTATATTCTTGCACTGTACTGGATATTGAGCTGTAATTGGATTCTATCCTCTTGGAAACATATATATATATATATATATATATATATATATATATATATATATATATATATATATATATATATATGTGGGTGTGTGTATGTATTACATGAATCATTCATACAAAAAGCAGATAGTGAAGTTAATGATATAAATGGCAAGAATCACTCTCGCAAACAGAGAGAGTGATTCTTGCCATTTATATCATTAACTTCACTATCTGCTTTTTGTATGAATGATTCATGTAATGTAAATTGAACTGCACCACATACTTGATATATATATATATATATATATATATATATATATATATATATATATATATGAAGAAATATAGTCTTAAAGTGTGCTATATTTATGGGATAAAGTGCTCAATATCAGAGATAGAGCTTGTGTAAATATGAAAGTGGACATGGAAGTCAGCACTTAGAGGCGACAGTCTGTTTCATGCTAGTGCAATTGCACTAGCATGAAACAGACTGTCGCCTCTAAGTGCTGATTTCCATGTCCACTTTTATATATATGTATATATATATATATATATATATATATATATATATATATATATATATACATTGAGACCTACCTGACACTATTTGTAACATACTTGTTGACAACACAAATATAATCTTATCATCTACATGCAAAAATGGCTAAAAACAATAGAAGCCCTATTAATAAAAACAAAAAAACAACACTTAATAATATTAACTTTGAACATTGACACAATATCTTGACTGTGTTTTGAAAAATGAGAACATTTTATAAAATATACATACAACAAACTATTTCTTATTTAACAGTTAAAATATTTAATCCTTGAAATGGCTAAATGTATAGCCGAAAGCGCTCGGATAAAAAGAACATTCGGGCAGTTTTTATATAATTTATCATCCGAAAAGAAAAGAAAATTATTAGATCGCATGAGAAATTGTATAAAAAACTAAATAAAAGCACCTTCTCTGTTGTATTCAATGAAATGTGCATGAAAGAAGGATTCCTGCCTAAACACACACACACACCCACACACACACACACACACACACACATATATATATATATATATATATATATATATATATATGGTAAAAACAAATCACGAAAACAATTATATTAATTAACTAATATTCTATGAAAAATAAAAACGTCTAATCTTAGAATCACAACTAATGCAAAACCCACGATATCCGGTCTTAATAAATCCAATGTAGAACATGATTATAAATATCCTTTAATATATTGTACCTAAAATACTGTTGGTAATGAAGAGCATGTATACTATATATTGATCATACAACAACAGCCCTATCACGTAGAATAACAAGCCACTTATCCGAGAGTAGTTCCAGAACAAATGCATTATTAACCATCACAAATCTCATACAAAATCTGAAAAATATATCCAAATGAAAGAATAAAGTAAAAAGAATTACAAATATTACGATCAATAATTATAAAATATATACACTAAAATAACAAAATATTCTGAAGAGGATTTTTGATCTTAAATATATTTTAGCAAAAAGTAATAGTAGGTTAACTATGATTTTGAGAAAATGTGGGACTACACACCTCTGCAACTCGTTGCACAAAGCTATAGACCCCACGTCGTAGAATTTCTGTGCGGCGGATCGAGCGAGAGGCAGGCTCACAGGCAAAAGAAAAACACAACTACAAACTTGGGTAGGACGAAAAGAGGAGGGAAGGCGTGTGGCCTTTTTGTGTATGATTAACTCTGGGCTGATTCTCGGCTGGCAAAAAAATATATATATCTTAGCTAACAATGTCCGGCTGCTAATGGGTCGCTCTTCGTTGTTACGTGCTCCGGCCTAAATCAACCTTCCTCGAACCTAAACTAAGTCTAACTAACTGCCGTGACCCAAAGCGCTCCCGTATATATGCAGAATCCTCTTTCATCATTTCCGGACAAGGGACACCCACGAATAAACCCATAACTTTTTCATGACCATTTCTCTCTTTGAAGAAAGTGGACATAAAAATATTTCTTCGCCTAGCTGACTCCGATTCAGGGACATTAAATTCAGACCCATTTAAGTTTTGACCAGAGCCGGTCTTTTTCCTATCTTCGTATTTTGACAAGTACTTAACACTCATCTACCCTTTTGGCCATATGTCCAAAACATGTTTTTATCTAGATTCCTAATCTAGTCATTGGGTCTTGAAGTTTGATACCCAGGTCAAATCTAACTAATCTTCTCGCACATATGTGTGCGCGCGCACGCACACACAGATGTGGGGGGTGTATATATACACACACACAGATGTGCGGGCGCACACACACACGCGTGCGCATATATCCAACTCATAGTGTCACAAAAAGATGAAACATTGAATTAGATATTGTGTTAGTCTATTCAAACATCTAAAAATATAACGTTACATGACATGACACGATAAAATGTCTACATCAGAATATAAATAAAAAATTAACGAAATGTGATGGAGAAAGCAAACCAACAAAGATATCGAAAACAACGTAACTTCCTGACGATGCGAAATACCTGGAAGAACTTAGAAGAAAAATATCAGGAAATGTATCTGTAATTTTGGACGACGAGTAAAATACTTTTACGAAAAACAGGCAGGAAAAATTAAATCACAATCGTTACAGAAGAATAAATTCCATGGTCTTCAATTGAGCAAACAATAGAATTTGCAGCCAAAATTCATATTATCTCCTCTTTCTCAATCCTTCTCATTCTCTTTCAATCCTTACATTCTCTCACTCTATTGCTCTCTCTCTCTCTACATACATACATACACACACACACACACACACACACACACACACACACACACACACACACACACACACACACATATATATATATATATATATATATATATATATATATATATATATATTCGACTCTTCCCGTTTAATTAGGCGTATGAGGGTCAAGCAGATCAGTTCCTAGGAACCTACAGCCCAGCCACCAGCACATGAGATTTGATTATAGTGGTGAAGGTTTTGTGCAGAACCGTCCACACTTTTTGAAGGGCCGAATACAGAGACCTGGTGCACGACGTGCCAAAAGGTCGCCAAACGAATTTGAATTTTGACTTTTCCTTCTACACAAGTTGTCACCCAAGGCTATAGAACCCAGTCTGTGCTGCTATTTACCCATAGCTGGAGGGTATTAGCACGTAAGTGAATATAATGGATTAATATTAAATATATATAATGACGATTGCACTAGCATGAAACAGACTGTCGCCTCTAAGTGCTGACTTCCATGTCCACTTTTATATTTAAATTTAATTATAAATTTTAATCTAAAATACATAGATCCTTTCCATTCCCAAGCGATTTTTGAAATGACCTGTTAATAAATGTATTTCCTTATAGGCACACAAAATCTTAATTTTTTACATTGTTCAGGTTACGGAAAAATCCAATAATTTTGATAAGGTGTGTTTGGATTTTAATTTCCCTAGACAACTCATGTATCAAATATAAGTTACTTTCAAAATCAGTTTAAGTTAAGTTCGGGTAGCTGCGTCTGCTCACAAACAATGCCATCCATTTTTTCTGTGTCGTCTGTGTTTTTCAATGATGTGGATTTTAAATTTAATTCAATAATAAAATTTAAAATTTTAGTTTCTGTCTTGAAACATGGTGATTCCTGTTTAGCAATGGAACCTTATTTTAAAAATGTTTTTAAATGTTAAAATTGAATATGTACATTTTTGTACGTATATCTAAGTGTGGGAATTTTTTTTTTTTTTAAATTTCCAAACACGACCAATCTGGATAAATCTGTTTCGCATCAGTATGAATAGACTAGCCGGCTTTCTGTTCTTCACTTTGATGTCTTCAATTTATGGCATCAATGTAATTTCGAATTCTTTTGATAAAACGAAAATATTAACAGACACTTTGCGGCTTCCTTACTCGTTTCAGAAAAGACAAGAAAGCATCGACAAAACATTTTTCTTCAGTCGTATCGATACGAAAGTTGAACGGATATTTTTACACACTCTATGTCCATAAAATAAATCACTTGTACGAATCCAAGAAAAATTTAATAAAAGCTTAATCGCAATGTCTTGACAATCGACTTCAATTAAATGTGTGTTTGTGTGTGTGTGTGTGTGTGTAAGATGGGTGTGTGTGTGTGCGCGTGTGTGTGTGTGTGTGTGCGTGTGTGTAAAGCCGATGAGAGGGTGTGTATGTGTGAGGCAATATGAGAGCAATTGCTTATCATGTCTGCAGATATCAGTTTCAGAGCTATATGAGGTAGGCAAGATGGCTTTTCTCTACTTCACTTTGATCTGTTCTGAAGGTATGGCAAAAATAAAGTTTCGAATTATTTTAATAAAAAGCAAAATACTAACATTTAAATTTATGCC
>OZ038475.1:142569199-142631699 GCA_964036315.1 Acanthosepion esculentum
ATGTGTGTGTGTGTGTGTGTGTGTGTGTGTGTGAAGATATTTCAGCATTTCATCATTTTCTGCGATGCCTACCTATGAATAAATATAACCAATCTTTGTCTTTTTATATTATTCCTTCCCTTATTACGTATATATAATTACATCAACGGCAGCATTTCAGCATGTCCGATGAAGTCATCTAGGACGAATGCGTCACAATTTGTCTTACACTTTGTCATTAATTTTCCTAATATTCCTGATATATATATATATATATATATATATATATATATATATATATATATATATATATATATATCATAAATAAATTGATTTAAAATATGTTTTTTTCGCTACATTGTGATACCATGTTTCAGAAATGGAAGCTAAAGCCCCTGAATTTAATTTTGTTATTAAACCAAAGACATTAGTTCCATTTCCTCGTCAAGCGAATTTTGGAGTAACTTATTTTTTTAAAATTTACGGTTGTTAAAGTCACGGCAAAACCCTCAATTATGAATCTTTGCCGTGCCTTTAACAACCGTAAATTTTAAAAAATAAGTTACTCCAAAATTCGCTTGACGAGGAAATGGAACTAATGTCTTTGGTTTAATAACAAAATTAAATTCAGGGGCTTTAGCTTCCATTTCTGAAACATGGTATCACTGTGTAGCGAAAAAACCATATTTTAAATCAATTAATTTATAATATTAATGCTCTGTAAATTTACATTGAGCACTATTGTGTAAAACTAAAAATATCTATAAGAACACCGGATTTTATATCTTACTGTTCTTTCTATTTATTTATATATATATATATATATATATATATATATATATATATATATACGGCCCGAAGATTGCATCTGGCATGAAACAGACTGTCACCTCTAAGTGTTGACTTCTATGTTCACTTTTATATTTACATATGCTCTATCTCTGATATTGAGCACTTTATCCCATAAATATAGTTACTTTAAGACTATATTTCTTCATATATATATATATATATATATATATATTGTTATATTTGTGGGAAGAAAATTCAATATCAGCGATAGAGCGCTTCTAGATAAAAAAAAGTTATGGCATAGAAATCAGTTTGATTTGTTTTAATGTCTGCCTTTAGAAAAACGTTCAGTTGTTTGTTTAGGAGTTTATATTGTTTTGGAAAAGAACATGGAAAATAGAAAAATACGAAACAACAATAAAAGAACAGTTTAAAATAACTCCTTAAAGCAGGAAAACATTGTCGAAAGAAGTAAATGGCAATAAGAACGTTTCCAGAATAATGTAAATTGCTAAACAAAATGTCGGACCACATTTCAAAACGCAGGCATGAAAATAAATTTCTACTATGCTACCTACAACTAAATTACGAACCCAAATAATAAACAACTAATGTCAACTATCAAAATAGAACCAAACAACAAATAAACAAGTAAATGGAAATAAAATAAATCAATACCCAAATAAGGTAAACAGAGTTCAGATCAAAAAAATTAATAATCCATTATTCCTAAGTAGTACACGTTGAAAAACCGATTTCCACTTTCACGAAACTCCGATAAGCTCTCAGGGATCTACATACAGAAGAGAGTATAAACATAGATCTGATAATCGTTTATGGTATGAAACTGCAGAAGCCAAGTAGTTTTTATTGCTATATCTGTACTCATATAACTATTTGAAGAAACACACTGCTACAATATCTTGAAACAGTTTTTAGTAAGGAGATACCTGCTTCACTTCTTGAATATGTTACAAATGAACGCTCTATGACAGTTGGAATTTGAGTCTGGTTTGAAATGATTTAAACTGACTCGTAAACAATAATTAACTGCAGCTATAAAAACCAAACACTTTGCGTTTTCTAAGCAACATGAATCCTGGACGGCTGAAGACTAGAGTTATGTTTTCCAGATGAATCTACCCTGCAGTAATTCGTTATGCGTAAAAGAAACATTAAAAGTCCACCTGATAAGATATTTGTATACAATTCAGAATATGAAGCACACAGAATGCCAGATTCTTTGGGGGTTTCATATTCAAATCTGGAAGAATTGGATTCAACTTCTTGCCTCCAGGAACAACGATGAATGGTGGAATGTATGTGCAACGACTGCAGGATGAGCCGGCGCTGCAGAATGAACCATATCTGTACATAGTGTGCCCTGATGAATGTGCATTCACCTGGGTACACTATTTATGTATAATGGTGCTCCATGCATTGGGCAAAAGTTCTGGACATGATCAACATGACAACAATGCATTTATTTTATCCTTTCCCCCGCTTAATGAGAATGCCTCTTGATTTTGTCTCAGGACAGAATGCAGTGGCCTCTTTGAATACTTTTGAGGGTTTGACAGGTCCAATTAACATCACTTATCTTTTTATTTTGTGTATTTGCTTTGATATTTTAGTTTGTTTATGGATTCTACCCCACCTTGTTACGTATCATTGACTGATTTTTATATATATAATATTATATATCGTTAAATTTTTATGTCATATAGTGTTTTGTAAGCCCCCTGAGAGTATACGTTATTGTGGTATAGTGATTTTCCAAGCGTAGCTTAGATGTGGCACAAGGCCGGAAGTAGGGAGCACCCAGTGAGGATCGAACTCACTATTCAGTCGTAATAGTTTTAGCGAGACAAGCCTGCTAGCCATTACACCGTATTGTGGTATATGAAGGATTGAATGATGATGAATAAGTTCTTTTGGTGGAAGTGCAAAGTGTAATGAGTGAATAGGTCGTGAATCTGATTAGCTTGGTATAAAATAGTAAGTGATGACTACTATCAGCCCATTCCCCACCATTTTCGGTCTTGTGCTTCAATTGTATTTTATATGCAATAAATCTAGACAACAATGAATTTACCGGTAAACAATCCAGATTTCAACCTAATTGAATTTTTATGGGAAATTGCTAAACAGAAATTTGTAGCAAAAACACCTTTTAAGTACCGTGTCACTAAGCGAGTTTATTAAAGAAGTCTGAAAAAAAAGAAATCTTGGTTTACAACTATAACAACCTGATCGCCAGCCTTCCACACCACATCAAATCATAAGCAAAGGAGATCATACAAAATGCTGATCGCTGAACTATTTTAATTGAACTAGATATACACATCATCATCTAAAAATTTTGAGTAACACTTAGTCAGTCTCTCATAAAGTACTTGTCATTGTGTTGTCTTTAATTTTAAACTAGTAAAATTAATGTTCATTTCTTTTGAAAATTAAAATTTATCACATTAGAAATGATAACAAGTTCAAGATTTGAAAAAACGAATATTTATCGTAAAGTGTGACTGGATATTTGAGAAAGCTGTTGAAGTGCAAAGAGAAATCAGGAAAGAGGTTCAAACAGATTCACCTACGCCATTTATCACTTGAATGAAAGATCTTTTTAAAGCAGAAGATTCACAAGAATCGTTCCGTAACACCACGTACATTGACGAACCGCAGAAAGCAAGAAAGGGTACTAGAAATATATCGACAAAGTTCAAGTAAAGCCGTGTGGCAAGCAGGTCGTTGGAAATCAAGCGTTCGTTGGATTTTAAAGCGCTGTAATTTAGATATTGATATTACAACAACAGTAATACATACCCTTCATGAAGTCGATTCCGAGTGAAGGGTTGTGTTTTCAGCGTGTTACTTGGTAAGATGTGGAGATTTTCAGCAAAGATTGTTTGGGGTGATTAAGATACGTTTAAATTGAATTGGTTCAATTAACCACCACAATTGTACTTACTATTAATTGTAGCTTTTTTGACCTTACTACGGCTGTTCTCTTTTACTGCAAATTGCTGCAATCGTCTGTCAAGTAAGCAATTAAAGAAGAGTTTGTGAATAAACGGTTTTTATTTCCAGTAAGATAGTGCATACCAACACTTATATCCCGATGTAATTGCCTACTTTAAAGAGATTTTGACAGAGTTGGATTAAAAGGAAAGGTCTTACAAAATACGAATATATATATATATATATATATATATATATATATACATATATATATATATATATATATATATATATGATTGAGTGATAAGCTAATTCTATAAACAACAGCCACCTGCACTAATGCAAAGCTCTTCAGTAAAATGTATGGAGCACTTTGGCTGATTGGCATTTGTTTACATTTGATAAAACAATACGCTAGATTTAGTTGTGTAACTCTACCGAGTGAAAATAGCTCTGGCTGGCACAAAATTATTTGCGTTTCAATTCTGGCTTGAGGCATTCGGAAGTCTAGTCGCACTGAGGAGCTGTGATACAGCAAAACAGTACTCTCTGTGAATGACATATATATATATATATATATATATATATATATATATATATATATATATACGCTTATATATATATACATATATATATACGCTTATATATATATATATATATACGCTTATATATATATATATATAAGCGTATATATATGTATATATATATATATATAAGCGTATATATATATATATATATATGTATATATATATATATATATGTTTTTTTAACAATAAATATATTAAAAAAATAACATTTTCAGACACACTGGGTTGTATATTAATTTTTTTTACAGTTTGCATCCTCGAATAGTTTCAGCCAGCATGGCCATCATCAGGAGAAAAAAAATCCCTGCTTGTTAGTAGCAATCATATGGCCTTAGTTGTCGCGAATCGTTATTGATCTCATTGGCCATATTTGCAATGCCCTCTTGGTTAAAACTTAATCTTTCATATATAACTTGGTTCATATATTTTATCAAAAGAAATCATGTTTATATATCATATACATGCGAACATCAATATACAAATATACGTGCGACAATACATAATAATGTCTCTTATCGATTTTCGCAGGAAGTACAACACTTGAATTGCATAAAGTAAAATTACAACCACAACTCGTCATTTCTTACACGTCGTCAGCGCGATTTACCATAGGTCTTTTCAAATTTTGGTCTGTTAACAAATTTGAAAAAAATTACGATATGTGGCATGTCACTCACATCTTTTCCAGCAATGTTGGAATAAATTATCCACCGTTTAGACGAGATCACATCGATTATGTCATCTATATAAAGTTTTCGGTAATACATTTTCTTCGATGTGTAGCAATTTTTTGTCGAATGGAGGAGTTCAATTACATGTCATACCTCTAATTTATACGCACTTCAATATCAGCTATTTTTTTTAGCCAAATTACGACCACATCACGTTAAAACACCGGATCCTGTACGATCAGCGAAGTTAAGCAACTTCGGTGTTCGTAATTCCTACATACTAAAGTCGGAAGTTCGAGTTGGTCAGCTTCTTTCCGAGAATCACTACTTTGTAAAATAGACTCCCGAGAGTCTAGAGTTAACCGTTATCCTCCCTACCCATAAAATGCACTTCTGACTTCTTCCTTTCATAGGGTTATGACCATATCCTTTTGAAAAACTCTTTCCTGTGCGATCGTCGACGTTAAGCAACATCGAGCCCTAGATGAGTGACCGTGGGAAAACAAGGAGATGTAAGCTTTGATGTACGGATAGTGTAATGGATAATGGCTCATAATTGTTAACCGGGGAGCCGAGTTCCAATTCGTTATATTCAAATGCTCGCAAATCCCTATGGGAAAGGTATAAATCCACTCTTCTCCTGCTACTAAGGGATAATTTGTAAGACATCTATCAGTAAACCATCATTCACAAAATCTGATTCACATTAAACAGACGAACGTTTGATAATTATTGTAACTATATCCGAAAATGGAGTGCAGTTGCCATTGTATGAACAGGTGGTTCTTTTTCCAGTCTCGATAGAATCCAAAAGCGTCTCCACGTACTTATGGGTCACAATAAATCCCCACCCTATTAATAGTTAAAAGTAAAAAAAAAAAAATCGTCGTGAAATTCCTCAGTTGGAGAGAATGATGGATAGGAAAATTGGCTGACTGTGGAACAGAGGGTTATTCGGAAATCCACGATCCTTTCCTAAAGCGCTTCGCCACGGTTACATACGTTTATTGAATGGAATTGTTTTTCTCCTAAACTGGATAACAACCATGGGTGAAGAGCCCAGTCTCATCAACCATTTAACCTATAGCTGGAAAGAGAAGTGTTGAATTTATATCTTTCCCAAGGATATCTTCAGATAATTAAACGTAACGAACTCGATGGGAATTCGAAATCGACTCTCTGCTTTATCATTCTGAGAAGCGAACCATTAAGCTATCTAGGAATTATTCATCATAGGATTATTCGTTGTTAAAATTGTATTAAGTTGATTTACCGTATATACACGCGTATCATGCGACCTATGAAGACCTAATTTTTAAGCTAATTTGACGAGAGTAAATGTATATATAGTTTTGTCAACGACGTAGCCAAGGCCAGGACATACTCTAGTTATATATCTCGTGTATGATGCGCCCCACTGAAATTTCCCTTCAAAAGTCGCACGTCGCGAGAATATACGGTTTATTTCTTTTACTAATCCCTTCGTTTTTGTAGTTGCTAGTAACCTGTTTATTATTCTTGCTTTGGATAAAGTTGCTTTTCCTATAAGGATTCTAACCTGAACGTAACCGCGCCCTTGCATGGCGTATTGCTGCCATATACGGTCTGGAGCCCCTTCTGTTTGTCTCAAGGTCCTCGATAAAATCTAAAGACGGATATGCAATGTAATTGGCCCTGATCTGGCATCTCGTCTGCAGCCGCTCCCTCACAGACGTGCCGTTGCCTCCCTCTGTCTTTTTTTTTACAAATACTTTCATGGTAACTGCTCCAATGAGCTGCTTTTGCTGGTTCCCAGACTTCATGAATTTAAGCGTTCAACTAGGCTGGCATCTCGCTCTCAACCTTTCACTGTCGAAACTGTTAAATGTAGCCGTCTCTTCTACTCCAATAGCTTCATGTCTCGCACTTCTCACCTGTGAAACTCCCTACCCATTTCTCGTTTTCCTGATATCTATAATCTCCAACTATTCAAATGTAATGTCAATCGACGTCTCCAGATGCTCTGCTCTATCCCCTATCCCTCTCTTCATCCTTTTTCTTTTATCACTCCTCTTTGTTCTCGCTCCAACTCTCTGTAACCCCTTGCGTGCTAGTGGCACTCCCGCCTTGATTGGGGTGGAATTGTTTAAAGAAATCCCCGACAATTTGTGTTATTTAGAAATACACAACTGTTTGAATCGCGAGCACTTTTTTCCTAATTTTTTCTATAGTAAAATACAGTGTGTGAAGCTCCAATAACGGAAAGAAAATACAGGAAAAATAATAGAAATGTAGAGTAAAATCGAAAAGATTAAACATTTAAAAGAGATGAAAAAAGACGAAATTAAATTTCTCTTCTTAAATTTGGCGCTAATGTTGACATATTTAGAATTTTAGCGTAATTTAGTTTGAAAACATCTCAGTAATGTAACAGCCATTGAGGATCAACGGCACATGACAAGCGAATCGGCTTACAAGATAAGCTTGCTCAATTTTTCACTACAGTAAACACGATTTTTTATAAGTTTTTTTTACTTGTCTCATACATATTCAGTGAACAGAGATAATTGTCCGACCAATTAATTGTATTATCAATTTTACCCTTTTCACCCGGTCTCAAATCTCTCCCCTCTTAATTCTCCCCGTATTTAATTCATTCTCGTTATATTTTATGTTGTTGTTTTCATTTTATACGCTTCTCAGTCAATCCGTTTTCCTTATTATATTCGTTCTTTTATCTTTATTTGCTTTCTCTTAGTATGTCTTTCTGCTTGTCTTCCCCCCCCACAGTAATTATTTCATATCTATCACTCTTATGTATTGTTTCCCTCGTGGCTAAGGTAGGTGTACTGATAAGTGCCCACATCACTGCTCCATACGATGAAAGACTCTATAAGAAGCGGTAATAATGAATTTTATCTAAATATATAACGTAACCCGAGAAACATTTTTTATAACACACGTTGATGGAAGCCTATCGCTTAACCGAAATATTGGGCGCTACAGAAATCCCTACTTTGTAAAACAAAAACAAGAGAAAGATGTAAAGAAGAAAGACATGAAAGTTGATCTATCTTCATATCTATTTGTCATATGTAGGGGGGGATTTGAGTAATCTATAGAGAGTCAGTACTGTAAAGAGCGATACCAGCTACTAGACTCAAGTAAATTATTTTCCTGAAAAAATTCCTTTAAGAGAAGATTTTATAAATTTTAACTTACAATGGCTGTTCGGTCAGTGAATGTTGAATGTTATTTTATAATTAAATTTCAACTGTTACCGCTCTTTCCAGTATTGATGGGGTTTTCCTTCCTAAGCTTTTATTTGAAGTAGTGTGGAATGTCAACATCTTCATTGTGTCATTATTTTCTATTCCCAAGCCCAGTAGCTGTTATCACCCTTTTCTGTACTGATGGGGGTTTCTTTCCTAACCTTTTATTTGAAGTAGTGTGGAATGTCAACATCTTCATTGTGTCATTATTTTCTATTCTCAAGCCCAGTAGCTGTTATCACCCTTTTCTGTACTGATGGGGGTTTCTTTCCTAACCTTTTATTTGAAGTAGTGTGGAATGTCAACATCTTTATAGTGTCATTATTTTCACTTCTCAAACCCAGTAGCTGTTATCACTCTTTCCAGTACTGATGGGGGTTTCCTTCCTAATCTTTCATTTGAAGTAGTATCGAATGTCAACATCATGATTATGGTATTTTCTCTTCGAGTTACATGTACTCGGCGTTTTAGTTGTTGCTGTTCTTGGAAGTCTTCAAATGATATCGTTTCTATTATTTGTTTGTGATTCTGTGTGGCCAACATACAAGATATTAAGAAGGATGGTCATCACTGATACTTACAGGTTTTATTTACTCAAAACCATTTTAACCATTGATTTGATAAATTGGTTATATACAGATGGCAGGTTTGATGTTCCTGGATGGATTTGACACGATTCATGTCATCCATATGAAAGTCTATCCGATGAGGTGCGTTACACGAGTTTATGGTTAATGTTTTGTTTTACTTTAGTCAATTTGTTATGTGGGACGAAACCTCTCCTATTCTATGTTCAATTCACTTATCTCCTTTGCTAAATATCTTATAACTGATCTATACATCGGTATATTTGATGTGTTTTTTATTTACTACATCGACTTCAGGAATTTTTATGATGGATCCAGGGGCGGCGCCCTCACTGTTTTCATTCAAGTTTCAGATCATAATTTTGGAAACCTTCATCTTGAGTCTTATTTATGAATAATGTACATTAAATGTCTTCAGAATATCACATTTATCTTAAGTATATTGGTCTTGGTAGGGAAAGCAGAATCGCTGTCTTTTATTAGTTGTTTCATTTGGGATATATTATGGAATGCTTAAATGATCATTGGTCATCTCTTTTTAAGTCTGTGTTGGAAAATATGTAGCGCATAGTTTAAGGTCATATGATACGTATTTATTTGGTTTCATTTGTCTTTAATTGATTATTTTGTTTTAATGACTTCCAATTTTTATCTAAGATATTTTTCAGATTTTATTATTTGCCTTCATTAGATACTACTGGAGATGTTTTACATTCTCTATTATATGGTCGCTACCAAGAGGAGAGCACAATATGCGAGTTACAAATTGGGGAGATCAGTATCATCAATAACTGGTAATTTAAGAAAAATAGACACTCCGAAAGTTAATCACATTATTACGAAACAGGAAAATTACATTATTAAGAAAGAAAAGAATGCTGAAAAGTTACATAATGCCAAATTTCTTTTCTGGTAGTGAATGATGAAGAATTTCCTCACAGATGAAGATGAAATTGAAGTAGAAATTTACTTGATCCCCCCCCACACACACACACTGAGTCAGGTTGTGATACAATGTCAGTTTTTAACGTGGGGACCGGGTGTTTTCGCTCGGGCCGCTGGTCCAATCGGGTCTTAGCTGGTCATAGCTTGTCCAAGCTTGTCAGAGCTGGTCTAAGCTAGTCGTAGCCATGTTACCAGCAGGACAGGGACAGATCCCTGTGCCAGGTAATTATCCTGTTTAACAGTGAAGTATACTGAGAATACCAAGGACGTAACATATATTCAATGGGGAAGTTTTAATGACGATGAAGAAGAAATAACGCTACTGCTTACGATTAGAAAAAGTTGAAATTACTTGATCACATAATATACAGGATCGGTTAATTAGACACTCAGAAGCCATATTAAAAGCAGTAGGAACAGAACCAACAGAAAGTAACCTACCTAAAGAACTTGTGTAAATGATTGACAGAACAGGTACTGGTTAGGATAGTAAGGGAGCAAAATTATTTACAGCTGCCCATTGTTATGGGTCCTTACCTATAACTACAGAATGAACTCTTCCTAACACTATGTATACTACGCCTCTCAAGAGAGAGAGAGAGAGAGACGAATCGAGTCGAGTCGATAGTAGTTCACTCCAAACCAGACTGACAGTCATACTAACAACTTCCACATCTTGTATTATTATTCCGTGTAATATATCTTCATTATTTCTACTCTTGTGTTCATGTTGTTCTTCCTTGGTCCTAACCTGGACCATAATACCCATGAAAGAAAGTTGGGAAGAACCATGATCGCACACGCCCTGAAGAGACAAGGTTCATATAGGGTGATGTTATTGATGTTTTTCTTCCGTTATTTTTATCTCTATTTTTCTTTGTTTATTTTTCTTTCATTTGTTAATCGATTTTTCTTAACCTTCCTTTCCTCGTCCATCTTTATATGACAGTATTATTATTCTAATCTCCACCTTGATTTATTCTTATTTCCATTTTATCTAAGAACATTTAAAATAATTTATATAATCCTGCTTCTTTTGATTTAACTTGCATTTAGTAATAGTCCAATAGCAAGGCTGATCAGTTCCAAATGGTCAAATTGGCTGCTAAACTGAAAAAATGACCTACGCCATTTTGTTAAATGGGACAGCGAATGATTTGTTAGTTTTAACACCCCACTAAAACTAAACTTCACTCTATTAATCACATGAAAGATTCGTATCTCCTTCCCATCAGCAAGGCTGACACGAACCTCCATGAGAGTGATTTGTTGCACCTTCTCGGGACAACACGGTTGGTATGAAGTGGAAAGATTATATTGAATCCATTGTAGGTCTGCTGCTAAGAGATGGATTTCACTATGTTGTGCCAGACTATTTTTCGCCCCTGAATCGATCTTAGATATTTATAAGTCTACCATTCTTCCAAGATTAGTATATTACTACTAAATATGTTCCGGTGATGCTGCTGTATATTTAAATATTCTTGATAAATTTTAAAGAAGGATCAGCAATATTATTGGTCCTGGCTTCTAATCATTCATTCCTTATGAATCTTAATTGCTTGGGGAATTGGAACCGAAACAACACTTCTCCAACGGACGCGGTTCCGGGCGATCCTCTTCAGTTTGGCTCGTGACGTGCCGGCTCTTTTCCCGGGGAATTTTTACCAGCATGCATCACTCGCTTCACGTTGTAGGACTCTTCCTCTGCCATGTTGTTGTTTGAAGATATGGCAGAACGTTTCTGTAACAAGCTAGTTTTAATGATTATGTTCTTAGCCTAATTAACAACCTGGAGGACCAGGGTGTGTCTTTCGTCTGGCTCCTACCATAGAGACCTGTATAGTTTGGTTGGACCAGCTAATGGCCGAAACTCACGCGTACATAGCTCTGTGGGTTGTTGATGCACGCAAGTCGCCCTACCACGTCAAGGCGATACACCATCATGACGACCTGGCTTCTAAGCTTCAGTCAATTTCCCACCGGCGTAATGAAATTTTCCTGTGTTTTTTTATAAATTTATGAAATTAAGCACAATATTAGATTGACTGAAAATTCTAATCAATTCACAATTCAATTGACTACATGTAACCGTAACTTCTATGCTAATAGTTTCTTTTCTAGCACTTCTCGCTTGTGGAAGTTACTTTTGGCTCCATGTTTTCCAGACAACTTTTATCTTCAAAACTTTTAAATGCAATATCTGTTGTTATCTACCGTTATTTTAATTAATCATCTATTATCCTCGCTCTTTCATAATTTTTACTTTTTTCCTATTTTTTCACACTCAGTAACCCCTTGTGTCTTAGTAGCTTTACTGCCTTGAATTGGGTCAAATGATTAAAAAAATATCCAGTTTGCCGCTAAACAGATATTTCTCCATATATCTCTATCTATAAAAGGCAGTGTGTGTGTGTGTGTGTGTGTGTGTGTGTGTGTGTGTGTGTGTGTGTGTGACCAATGCACGGTCGCAAATTTCGACGGATTTGCACCAGAATTTACATGCACATGCTGCAAGTTAATGGAGAGACCAAGACCGACGTTGCATTTCCCAACTCCCGTCGATAGTGGAAATAATCGATTTTTTTCATGCTTCTATGGTAGTTTTCATGTAGTTTGCGGCCATTTTCTACAGGAAGATTCTATTGGCCAGCGTGAGAGCCAACAGCTGCATTCGTCACAAGTGGGGAAAATTTAAATCTTCATGGCACTTTACTCCAATTGGATCATTCATTTGCTTAAACTCAACGTTGATTCTTAATCTTGCAGTCTGGGTTGGGTGTAAGGCATGTAGCAACATCAGCACGGCAAAGGGCATTCCTTTAAAGGCAAGAAAGGGCAAAAATATTTTAAGTCAAGTGATAGCGATTGCTGTATGAGTCGTACGATTTTTTAATCAAGCACAGGCAACGCCGGGCCATGCTGCTAGTTTTTAATAACATAATATTTAAATGACATAGCAAAATAGATTTTCAGGAAACTAAGCAAGGTATTAAGACATTGAGAAATGTTTTTAGGATCATAGAAAAGAGTGCCGAACTGACAAGTAATAGATAATATCTTATATGGAAATAAATGTTAGACAACTTCGTCCCAGCTGCAAAAGAACGCTGAAGCAACAGTGAGGTTCCTCCACAGAATATTGTTGAGAATTTGATGGGGTAAAGATGTGAGCAATGCTAATTTGTTATGATACATATAAGGAAGGCTGTACTTACAGTAAGTAAGAAACAATTGAGAATTCTGTGATAAATAATGAAAAAAGAGAGCCTAGAAAATTTAAAACTCACAGGACCTAATTAAAACAAATGAAATAGAGTAAAACAGGGAATAATCTATTCCAATGTTTTAGTGAATGGCTGGCAATGTGGTAAAATGTAGAGTACTACAAACACTATGGATATCTATGCTCGCTCACGTCCGGAAAGAAGAAGCACCTTCAGGACTAAATAGATCATGGCGTTCTACAGATTCCTTTATTAATATCTTCTTCTGATTTGAGTGGAAAGATAACGTAATATTTTCAAATTTCGCTCTCTATCATTTTGATTTAAGAATTTTCTTTCTCTTAGACTGTCTGCCACACAAATCGGAAGAGACCGGTTTAACCTGTTGTTTAGCCTATAGCTGGTTTAAGATATGGATTCATGCCTTTGCCAGGGACATGTGCAAAATAAGAAAAATAGATAAGGCTAGTACGTGAATTTCGATGGCGGATTCTGTCATTAGCGCTGATAACCGTTACGCTACACCCAAGCCTCTAATGGAGCAATATTCCGTTCACTTATCAGCAGAACAGCTATTTTTTCAATATATTTTTTCAAATTAATCTTTATTAAATTTATACTGCTGCCTTTTCTTCATTCGTTTTCACTTTCTCTGTTTTACATTTCTTTTTTAAACTACATTTATGTTTACGTTTTTTCCTCCCGTTCTTTTTCTAGCCTTTGCTTGCTTCTTTCTAAACCCTAACCTCTCTACGATACTGGCTTTACTTCTTTTTCCTTCATTCTTTCTTTTCTTCCCTTAATTTCTGGATTTATTCCCTCCCCTATTTATCTATTGAAATTTATTTTTTCTTTTCTCCTTTCTCCCATTGGAACTTATTTCTATATACCATGCTCGCTTTTATTCTTCGCCTTTTATTGATTTTTCTTTCATTACAGATTTCTTTATTGTGTTTTTTCATTTTTTTTCCATTCAAAAATCTTTCTGTCTACGATTTTGTCTATCATTCTTTTTTTTTATTGTGAGTTATTATTTAACTTTTACTTTTTTCTTTCCTTCATTCAACTTATTGTGTCAATTTTTCCTTCACTCCTCTTGTTCCGTTAATACTTTCATTGATCACGTTCCTATATTTGTTTTTAAATTCTTCCATTGAAATTTCGTTTTATCTGAGGATGATTTTGCATTTCATTCTCGTTCCGTCATTCCTGCTTTTGTTTTTTCTTCCTTCCATGAAAATGACTTTCTCTCTACATTATTATTCTTCGTTTTCTTCCTACATGTATTCCTTTGTTTTCTTCTTTCTTCTTAAGAAATTTTCTTCTCTTTCGCATTAGTAATTTTCTCCGTTTATTTATCTAGATTTATTCCCTCTTCCCATCTTCTGATTTATTTAGCCTTTTTCTTTATTAAATCCTTCAAAATGATTTATATCTGTCATTCTTTTTCTCCCTACTATCCTTACATCTTTTTACTTTCCCTCCCTCTCTTTGTGAATGATTCTCTGCCACTTTTGCTCATCACTTCCTTCCTTCCTTCCTTCCTTCCTTCCTTCCTTCCTTCCTTCCTTCCTTCCTTCCTTCCTTCCTTCCTTCCTTCCAGTCTACCATTCTTTTTTCTCTCCTTTATGCTGTCTCCTTTGACATTATGGCTTTTACTTTCTATAGAGCTAACAGGTTTAATTGGTGCACCAGATGTGCTTAAAGATTCTTTTACCTCTTGGCAGACGCAAGGATGTTTTATGTTCTTTTTAATTTTTGGCCTGCCTTTCTCAATCCATACAATTAATGAGACTCGATTCTCCTTTCACGTTACTCTTCGCGCTTGAGTATTTATTTAACTTTTATGAATTACATATGTGTGTATTCAGATAGATAGATAGATATATAGATATATAGATAGATAGATAGATAGATAGATAGATAGATAGATAGATGCAAAGAGCAAAGTCCCTGTTTGATGAGCGAATGAGGCACAATATAGCCTCTAAAAACCTTGGCTCTCGTGATTACTGGCATTACTTTAATAGGGTACTAAATAAGTGCAATGTCTCTATTCCCCGCACTCTTCAATCGACCTGAGGTGTTATCAACCTCTTGCTGATAAAGCTGAATGCTTTGCCCGTAAATCCTAAACTTGAAACATCTGGAGTACCCCTGCTTTTCGACCTGATTCTCGGCTGAGTGATATGCATAAAACACCTTTCATAGACTCTGCTATCATCTCTAACCTGGATCCCCACAAAACATGTGGACCTGTTGGTATCCCTGTAATAATCATTTAGGAATTTGTCCCTGAACTGGCTCCTATTCTCTCTAAACTGTATAATAATGCCACGCTGCCTCCTGCTTTATTGTCTGCTGGAATTCATTGTCTGTTGTTCCAGTTTTTAAGAACTCTGGTGAACCGTCCAACTCATCCAACTATTGGCTTATTAGCCTTCAACCCCTTTTGGCGAAAATCCTAGAGTCCTTAATCAGTGCTGAACTGATTCCTTGCTTTTTTTAGGCAAGCGATACGGTTTTTGTTTCTCCAGGTCAACTGATGATGTACTAACCATATTTGTGGAAAGAGTCTATCGTGCTTTCGAAAGTCTTTCACAAGCTCTGGCTTCAGGTCGTATCCACAAGCTGAAAAGTTACGGTATCTTCGGGCAAATTTTTAAGCTGATCCAGTTGTTCCTATCAAATCGTGAAATAAAAGTTGTCCTGAACGCCACTCGTTTGCATCCTTTCGTACTAACGCAGGTGTCCTCCAGGGCTCCATCCTTGGTCCTATGATTTTTTAAATCTTCATTAACGACCTTCCCGATGACATCAGCTCTCAACTTAGCATGTACCCTGACGACACTACCATTTACTTCTGCCTCGATACTAAGGCTGATTGGTCTGAAAATGGCAGTGGATGTAAAAAACGACCTCAACACCGTCGTTAAAGGTAGCAAAATATGGCTTGACAATTTTAATGCCTCAAAAACTAAACTTCTTTCTATTACTCATCTGAAAAAACCCCTCTTTGTCATCCATCAGCGTGGCTGATGCTCTCCTCCAGGAAAGTGACTTAATGCGTCTTCTCGGGCTAACTTTGTCAGCTGACCTGAAATGGAAAAACTATATCGAATCCATTGATAGGTCAGCTGCAAAGAAATTCGGTTCTTCTTTACTGTATATATCTTGCATTTATATAAGTCTACCATTCGTTCATGCTTAGAATGTTGCTGCCATATATGGTCCGGTGATCCTGCGATTTATCTGGATCTGCTTGTTAAGATCTAAAAGATTTCAGTATTATTATTGCTCTTCAGTCACTTACTCACCACCGTAAGATTGCGTCTCTGTCCTTTTAAAAAAAAAAAAATACTTTCACGGTAAATGTTCGAATGAGTTCTTTACTATGGTACATAGACTGTATGAATTTGAGCAGAATACTAAACTGGCGGCAAAATGTCATCAATTAACAATTTATCTAACTAGATGTAGCCGTGACTTCTACGCTAACAGTTTCTTTTCTAGCACTTCTCGATTGTGGAACTCTCTTCCGGTTCCATGTTTTCTAGCTTTGATCTGCAAGAATCTAATTGCCACACCAATCGCTGTTTACTGTCTTCTTGAATAATCTTTTCACTTTCTACTCATTACAAATTTCTCTGTTTCTAATTCTTCCACATCTTATAACCCCTTGCGTGTTAGTGGCTGTACTGGTTTGTTTGGGGTGACACAGATTTTTAAAAAGATACGGCATTTTAATCAAATTAAATGCTATAGATTATTTGCTAGCAAAATAAAAATAAGAAAACCGATGACGAATGGATTTTGCATTATCAATTATTTAAGCAGATTTTCATTTTAAAGTTCATTTTCATTTGCAGCTAATTTTAGAATATGTTCTTACATATTGTCAGTGATGTTCAAAAAATAATGATTTGACAGAGACTCACACCTTTCTGGCTTGTTAGAAAAATTCTATCATTATTAAATTTAACGAATAAAAATAATTGTCACAAGAATATACATATTATTCTACTAAGAAGAACAAATATATTTTCAGTACAAACATAGGATTTATGACCTCAGCATTTATACGTAATATATAAGAAGTAGTTATGAAAATAGAATATGGTAAGAATAAAGAAAGTAATATGAAATAATGAGACACGATTACGAACTAATGTAATCCACTACAGATAAGAACGTCGTCCGCTTATATAGTTGAGTACGATTACCTAAAAAAAAAAAACACAAAAAGAGAAAATTAAATATTTTTCATTTAAAAAATCCCGTTTCCTATACATTTACAATCAATGCTGTTTTCTGATGGATAGTGGAGGTCTTAGAGGGGCTCTCCCTTCTTCGGACCTCTTGTACTGGAGTTAGAGAATCAGGGAAAAAAGAACTCTACCATATAACAGAAACCACACCACTTGAGGTCATTCAACGGTACAAACAACTAAAATAGACATCACGCGAAGGGGGAAATAATGACATGATCAAAAGAGAATGGGATGCCCATAATAAAAGTTAGGATGGAATAACCAGCCAATCCCGGAAAGAGTTGTAGCATTTATTAAGCTTGATAAACCTCTTTTTCCGAACAAAAATGTTTTAAAAGAAAGATTGTATATATTACATCCGAAAGAAGCATTGGCTGATCGTTCAATGAATGCCGAGAATAAAGAAACTGATAATATTACTATTAACTTTAACATCGCCATGATATGTCTTTTATTTGATAATTTCACAATGTAGAAAGTGATTTTTATCAAACGTATCTGCATCAGGCAGCTTTCTTTGGAGCTATAATATAAATGAGTTTTCTATGTGGGTCCGAAATTTTCACAAAACGTAGGAAGAATAAAAACCACATATTCTGAATGAGCATCACGCGAAGAAATGTTCTCAACGTGGAATTATATTTATCCTTGATGGCAGGTTTTCATTCACGTAATAATTCTTAGGAATATAATATAAATTTTGTCTTGTTTTCGCTAATTTATATCTTTGGTATTTGTTCTTCGCATAACCGCCGGTATTCTGGGTATTTGGTCAGTTTTAATCACTTTGTTATATTTATCACCTTTTCTCAACGATGGTCTTTTCCTTAACACAGACGCTTGAACTGAGTAAGAATTTGAATAGAAATACACTAAAAAATATAAAACGAAATTATATTCTCTTAGCATAGAAGAAATAGAATAGCGTATTCTTTCATCATGTACACACCAAACTTTGAAATAAGGCAGACATCTGCAGACACTCAGGCGCACGAACACAGGCGCGCGCGAAAACACACGGACACACTCACGCTCGCGCACGCGAAAACACACGGACACACACACACACACAATCACACACACACACACACGCACACACACACACAAACATATATATATATATATATATATATATATATATATATATATATATATATATACACACGAGGGTCATTCAATAAATAAGGTGAATTTTTCGGTATAAGGACTTCTAATACAGATAGAAGCTTACTTTTTTTAAAATTTTTCAACGTAGTCTCCCAGCACTGTCACACACTTTTCGCATCTGTGCACAAGCTTCCGTATTCCCTCAGCGTAAAAATCTTTGGACTGATGTCTCAGCCAGTCGCTCACAACACTTTTGACTTCATCGTCACTTTTAAACTTCGTGCCTCTCGTGAAAGCTTTCAAGGGACCAAGCAGGTGAAAGTCTGAAGGGGCAAGGTGTGGGCTGTAAGGGGGATGAGGGAGCAGTTCCCAGCCCAGCTCGTTGATGGTCTGCACCGTTTGGGCTGCTGTGTGAGGCCTTGCGTTGTCATGATGCAAAATGGCTCATTCTGACTGATGACCCCTGCGTTTGTCCCAACAGATAAGCTCAAAGTCCTTGCAATATCATCCAGTCACCCTTCTGTCAGACTGAATGAGGTCATTGACTGATTCAATCACGTCAGGAGACCTCACTTCTGTAGGCCTCCCAGGCCTGTCTTCATCCTCAACAATGCTCCGTCCTTCTTTAAACAATTTAGCCCTCTTGTAGACATTGTTTTGGCTGAAACATGTGGCACCATACACAGTTGACATTCTCCTGTGAATTTCAACTGGTTTGCACCCTTCAGCAACCAAAATCTTGAAAACTGACCGCTGTTCAATCCTGGAGCATGCTTCTTGGTCGGCCATCTTTGTTCATCGTCAAAACTCTCAAAGTTTTTTTTTAATCTGCAAAAGAAATTAAATCCATGTGAAAAAGAAGTAAAACATAAAATAAAAAAGGAGTAAGCTTCTATCTGTATTAGAAGTTCTTATACCGAAAAATTCACCTTATTTATTGAATGACCCTCGTATATATATATATATATATATATATATATATATATATATATATATATATATATATATATATCCATTACATTCACTTAGACTGGGTTCTATAGCCTTCGATGGCAACTGGTCTAGGAGAAGGACAACTCTGAATTCAAAACCTGCGGAGGGTCGTTTGGGAACCCTGTGGCACGTAGTGCACTATGTCTCCGTATTAGGCCCTTCAAAAAGTGTGGATGGTTCTACACAAAACCGTCACCACTATAATCTAATTTTATGTGCTGGTGTCGGGCTGTCTGTTTCCTAGGAACTGATCTGCTTGACCCTCATACGTCGAATTCGACGGGAAAGTCGAGTATACATACATACATACATACCTACATACATACATATATATATATATATATATATATATATATATATATCGACACGTTTCCTCCTATGCTGGACGTTATCAAGACTTTATTTTCCTAGGAACTGATCTGCTTGATCCTCATACGTCGAATTCGACGGGAGAGTCGAGTATATATATATATATATATATATATATATATATATATATATATATATATATATATATATATATATATTGTGTGTATTTAGGCAGCATTTTTTCATTAATACATGTTTCATTAAATAATATAGATAAGTGTTGTCTATATATTTTATGTAAGTTTTTTTCATATAGTCTGATAATCTTAATAACATTATCATTAAATAATGAAAGAAAATCACAATATTGATACATACTTTTTTTTATTAATCCAATCTTACATAAAATATATAGACAACACTTATCTATATTATTTAATGAAACATGTATTAATAATATATATATATATATATATATATATATATATATATATATATATATATATATATATATACCGACACGTTTCCTCCTATGGTCGACGTTATCAAGACATTATTTTGGAACATGTATTTAGAAACAGAAGTAAAAATATATAATTAAATTAACAATCAACAACAATAATAAAATTTTCTCACTTTGGTTTTTTGTTTGGTATTAAATTCTCTTACTCAGTATTCGCCATAGTTTAACTTGGATTTTCGAGTTGCTTGTAAAACATTAGTTTTTTTAAATTTAAAAGAAAAAACATTAAATCTAACGATATTTCACATCTGTTCATAAATGCATGTTTCAAAACAAAATCCTTATATTTGCCTTGATAAAGCCGATCTGAGGAAGAAACACGTCGGTAAAGAAACTTAAACTTTTATCTTTATTTATATTTATATTTTTATACATAGAAAAAGTTTAAATACTAACATCACCCGAGGAGACATATTTATGGTGTTGAGACAAAATTGGTATCATGTAGCGATTATTAACATATTAATATCCTAAAGTGCATAGTTTACCTCTGTTCTGTATTGAGCCCTCTTTTAAATTAAAGTGGAATTATACTCCACTTGCTCTTATTTTACCTGTATACATACATACATACATACACACATATATATATACGTATACGTGTACTTGTGCGTACGTATATTGGTGGTTGTAGTTGTGGCTCTCGGTGGGGGCACAATTCCTTGGTTGAAGGAACTTGGATGACCACGGAAGATATGAATGAGCGGCCCTATGTCGAGTTTAATTCGTTACCTCTTCGTCACCGGGGCCCGTGGTACAGTTGTTATGACGTTTGCTTAATAACGTAACTGTCCGGGTTTCAATTCCTGGTAGTGGATGAGTCCCAAATATAGGAGGAAACGGTCGTCCAGTGCATTCTGTTGAGGTTTCTTCTAGTATATATATATATATACATATACATACCTGTTGTGTGTGTACTTGTGCGTACGTATATATATTTTGTGTGCTAGTGCCTGTGTCTCTGTGAATGTTTTCTTGATGTGCCCATCATGTGGCGTGACTTGGGCGTTTTAGGGTGACGGTGCCCTCCCTCTCCAGGTTGTATTTCATACATACATACATAAATGAACATACACACATACATAGGTAAAACCACATATATACATACTCGCACATAGTGCTAACCTCTATCAGAAAGATCTCCAGTTTACTTGTTCACTACTGAAATGCCTGACCAGTAAAGGGTATATCTAGCGCCGTGCTATTGTACGTTGCCTTCCTCTAGGAAGTGGACTTCGCAGAGAGCGGCGATGTCAACATTTAGTCTTGACAGTTTGTTTGCAATTAGAGCAGAGTGACGGTCTGGTTGACAACTGTCGGGTGTGTCCAGCATGGCTCTGATGTTCCAGCATGCTGCATGTATTCTTTTGATACCCTTAAAGATGAGTGTGAATTCTTTCTTTGCTGATGTTCAACCGGATGAAAAGAAGCCGGTTGACAGCGGTTAGACAAATGGGTAATGTAGACCACCTTTAACGTTTAGACCACCTTTTCTCGGCCTTTCTCTACGTCAAGCAAGCAGTGATATCCCTCGAGAAGGCTGCTTGTTCAATCAGGGTGCTGGCGAACGATGTTGTCGTCCCAAGGTCAATATCAGACGACCCTGCTACATGCGGGATTGGGGATGCGATTTCCAATTTTATCTTCCACCTGTCGTTTTTGCCCCTTTCTCTTCGCTAACAGACTTGGAAATGGTTGCTGGACGCGAACGTCTCTCTCGGGTCAGTTACGTTTTTAGGTGAAATGTAGGGTGCGCTGAACTTGTTCATCCTTTAAACCTAGAATATGATCTGTCATGGCCTAGCAAGCAGGAACAATGACCATAAAGTCTTCGGGTCATAAGTTTTACAAAATGTCTTTGTCTTAGCCAATGGTTAAAAAGTAAGTAGGAATCAATCTCCCAAGGAAACTTTGCTACATGGCTGTTGGGGAAAATTCTTTCTCCGCCCTTTTGACATATCTAGTTTTTCATCCTATAGTGTCACGAGCCAGCCTCCTCGCATACAAATTCTGTGTGTGCACCGGTTTACTCACCAATAATTCGAATAAGGAATGTATTAAGAACCAATAAATATTTTTTAGAAACAAATGGTACTGAACTGTTACGTAATATCGGTGCCCCTTTATGACCGTGAATGTTGAGCAAAAGACTTATAAATGAACTAAAAAGTTCAGACAAGAGAAATATTGTTCTACAGAAGGATGCTAGGGATACCATGAACTGAATATAAGAGTACCAACGAAATTTTAGTTCTTTTTAGAGAAGATGAAAACAACAAAGACACTTCTAATTAGGATCAGAATGCTACGACTGAAATTACTAAAGCATAAAAAGAGGAAAGAAGTCTTAGAAAATCTGTCACTCACAGGTCATACTGAAGGCAATAGTGATAGAGAATAGCAAGGAATATCCTACCTAGCGAACAAAATGGTGTGCACAACAGGGATTGGAAGAACTAGCAAAAAGACTAGGAGCTACAAAGTTCGGGACGCTGTAGAGAACCGTGACTGTTAGCGCCCTGAAGGTACACAGCAGATAAAGAAGATCAGAATTATTTATCATTTTGAACTACTTACCTGAGAAAGGAAAAAAGAAACATAGAAAAATGTCGGGTTGTGTTTAGGAGAAACGCCATAGTCGATAAACTGTTACAAATATAATAACAATGTTATCATCTGTGTAAAAGGCCGCCCGAACGGCAAGCATATCAGCGCTTATGAGAGGAATAAAAGAAAAGATAGAAATTAATGGCCAAGACAACAGCAAAAACAGCAGATAATAAGAACGACAAAGTAAATTTAGACAAGCGGATATAACTGCATTTTTTTTACGATGCACAAAGCACAATACACACGCGATAAACAGCGCAATAATTCAACGAATTCACTCTATCAGCTAATCTCCCTATGCCATATATATATATATATATATATATATATATATATATATATATATGTGTATATATATATATATATATATATATATATATATATATATATATATATATATATATATATATTGCATAATGAAATAAGTCTGTGATGCAAACTGTCTGTGTATCGTTCTACTGTTTTCGTCACCAGAATCATTATCATCAGTCTTTTATGTTTTACTTTTCCTTTCTTCTTCATGTTCTTTTTTTATAATGATAGGTGACAAGTGTAACTCGGCCATTTGCCAACAAATAGGCCACCCATCCGTTGGTATCTTTATGACAGTATGAGTATGCAAAAATGGCTGCGTAGCTGACGCACAAGAAATGCAATTTACTGAAGAGACATAGATTAATTTAGTTAAATGCGAAAATAACGAGAAAAGAAATATCCTTTCAAAGATAACCGCATGAACTAAAAATAATCTATGTGTATATGCATACTTGCATATATATATATATATATATATATATATATATATATATATATATATATATATATATATATATATGTATGTGGGGGGTAATTTTGAAGCACCTCAACGAAGAATCATATCCTACGCACATGCAAATATATGCAAAGGTTGTACTTTGACTGTCGTTCCGACTTAATTCAACTTTGATTAAAGCCCGTTGACAAGGATGATTTTCCATTTATTTTTTTGCTAAGCTTTACATTAATGTTATTCTCATTAATCGAAAGACACGGAGGAATGATCTGAAATCAAATGATCGTTTGAAAACCGCGCTTCAAGCTACAGGCTTTTTTCATGCACGGGCATATATTTACGCCAAGAGACATGTAAAAACGCGCATGCGCCACACGCACACACGCACACACACACACACACACACGCACGCACGCACGCACCCCATATATATATTTATATATAATTGTATCTATATACATGTGAGCGAACTCATATATGCATACACACGCACATATGTAAATTGATAGATCTTTGCAGGCTCACATACACTTACAAAGGCATAATACATTGGACATACTCACAGGCCTACAGACACACACACACACGCATATATATATATATATATATATATATATATATATATATATATATATATATATATATATATATATATATATATATACCCAAGTATAGGATTGGTGTATGCGGAATAAATTTCAATAACCAATAAATACTATTCTTAAGGGAGTGTTCAATACAGAGTAGAGCAAATATAATCATTTATTCGAAAAATATAAGTTAAAATGTTATAAAGTCACTGCAAAAATAGCCATTCTGTTTCAACACTTCTGGCGTCTTATCAAGTGATGGTCTTGAATGTAGAATCTACATTCAACACCATGACTTGATAAGACACCAGAAGTGTTGAAAAAAAAATGTATTTTTTTATTGAAACAAAACGGCTATTTTTGTAGTGATTTTATAACATTTTTATGTTATAAATAATAATAAATGATTTATATATATATATATATATATATATATATTATATATATGTGTGTGTGTGTGTGTGTGTGTGTGTGTGTGTGTGTGTGAAGAAATATAGTGTTAAGATGTGCTATAATTATAGGATAATGTGCTCAATATCAGAGATAAAGCGTGTGTAAATATAAAAGTGAACGTAGAAGTCAACACTTAGAGGCGACAGTCTGTTTCATGCGAGATGCAATCGTGGACTGACGTGGTATTAATTTTGCCGAGGAGGAGAGAAAGAGGGGTAATTTACGTTAATGGTGATTGCGGACCTATATGGCAAACTCGCATCAATCCAACTAAATTTGTTAGCTCTATCTCTGATATTGACCGCTTTCCAATAAGTACCGCCCATATAATATATAAATGATATATATATAATATATTGCACACACACACACACACACACACACACACATATATATATATATATATATATATATACATATATTTATATATATTTTATACATACAGTTTTCATATATATATAGATGTTTTTATTCTTATATATATATATATATATATATATATATATATATATATATATATATATGTGTGTGTGTGTGTGTGTGTGTGTGTGTGTGTGTGTTTAACTGAATACTATGGAGAAGGAAGAATTGTGTGAATAAAAACTTATAAAATATAACGGACGTATTCAATGAAGCATATATAAAAGTAGGGCTGCAGACCAACTATACTATATATATATATATATATATATATATATATATATATATATATATATATATATATATATATATGGGTGTTTTTGTTTTCAGCATGTTCTAAAAATTTATCAATTCAATTTCTCAACACAACCCAAGTGACAAATTCAGCAGGACACTGAATGATTTGGGACAGGCGATCGGGACTAAACCTTTTCCACTCTTGCTCGTAAAAATTAAAAAAAGAAGGCTCTAGATTTATGTCTTATACGTGTACATATATATCACAACATATGATAGATAGATAAATAGATAGTAAGAAAAAAAACAACTGATATTGATAGACAGAAATCAGCAAACATGAGCGAGACGGGTAACAATTGGTAATAACTGGGAGCAAACATCGATTACTAATACTTCAATATTAGTATTTACAAGTCACATATTCAGAAATCTTTCAAATATCACTCTCTCTTTACATGCTTATCTGATGCCCAACGCTGATGTCAATTCTACGATGTAATTGAATCAACTAGCATCTGGTTGGGGAATATATTTTCCGCGCCAAACTTATAATTAGAATTTGCGCCTCTGTCTGCAGGAATTCGAGAGAGAGAGTCACAAATATTTGTCAGGAAATCAAAACGCTTCGTTGCTAATCGATTGCCACATTCGTTCAGTTTACATCCGTTTTATCTCGATACCAAATACAAGTTCGATCAATCAGTTCGATCACTAAATTCCCACATGTTCCATGGAGTTAACGAGAATGGGTGTTCACTTCAGGAGGTTGAGATTTCAAACAGAACTAACATATTCAACATATTAAAAATTAAATTACAGATTTGCGATTTACATATTTATAGATTACTATAAATATTTTTTAGATGTACTCATATTATTTACATTATTCGGACTGTTATCCTCATCTTCATTGCCATATTCACAACGATTCGAACGTTGTACACTCCGGCCTTCATCAGATGACTGAATTTTCCAGCCGAATGATTTATTTCGTCCACCGTGATAGATTGTTCTAGTTCCCCGTGTCGTGCCTCTTCCAGATGTCTCATTAATTTCCCTTTCCAAGTTTGGTTTACCACTGCTGTGGCCTGGTATTGAACTCATAAATTTTGGGTTTAGTCAATGGATCTAACCAGCGTATTTATCCACTGAGCCAAGTATCCTTGACGACAGATAAAATCAAATGTACGTTTCGAAATACCAATCACATGAAGAAGGCCGGAGCACACAACGGCGGAAACGTTGTGAATATGGGAATGAAGATGAGGATAACAGTTCGAATAATCTAAGTAATCATATTACCTCATCTCTGAGATATAGAGAGATTTTGAGATGTTTTAGTCGTTTTTATGTATGCATAAACTAAAACGGTTCAGTGTCTATATTTTAAAATTATATATCTTAAAATATAGACACTAAACCGCTTTAGTTTTCCTGTGGGAAACAATGTGTCAGTTCTATCATCTTACAAAATAAATAAAGGTTGTATTGAATTCTGCCTTAAGTACATGGCGTCCAAAATGATCCGACTTTAATTAGTCATTAAAATTATAAATATACCATAATTATAGAACGAAATGAAATTATTAAGTTATGATTGTTTTGTTTGTTTTGTTTTACGGCATATCAACCTCAAAGGTTCATTTAATGCCGATGGCTTTTTAAAAAAATATTATTGTTTTATTAGAAAACCATTTCTGTTTCTCCCTTTTTTTTTCTTTTTTCCCTTTAAACGTATAACTTTATTTTAAATTTTCTAATAGAGGCCGATTTCCTTGAAATACGAAAAAATGATTTGGGGGCTGTTTTTTTTTTCAAATATATCTCTATTTTTTTCTTTGTAGATATTTTTTCTTGTTTCTGTGAAATCAATGCAGTCTGTTAGAATGTGTTTAATTGTGAATGGGGTTTGACATGGTATACAGAAACGTTGATCTTCTCTTTTCAGGAGATATGAGTGGGTTAAAAATGTATGGCCTATTCTTATTCTTGCAAGTGTAACTTCTTTTCTGTTTAGCTTCGTATTATGTTCCTGTTTTTTTAATTTTTGGCATGATTTCGTATAGTTTGTTTTGGGGAAATCCGTTCCAGTAAGTTTGCCATTTTTCCCTTGTGTATGTATTGATGTGTCTTCTAAGATCTGTGTAGGGAATTTTAAAGTTTACGTCAGTTGGGATATTTAAGGCAGCTTTAGCTGCTGAATCAGCTAATTCATTTCCTCTGATACCTGTATGGCTTGGAATCCAGCAGAAAATAATTTCTTTTTTGCTTTGGCTGTTTAGTTGCGATAGCTTGTTGAGTCATTTTGCAATTAGAGGATTATCTGTTTTTTTATTCTTTATTGCTTTTAGAGCAGAGAGTCTGAAAAGATTATGTATTTGGGATTTCTGTTGTTAGAGATTAGATTGAGTGCTAAGGTTAGTGCATGTAGTTCTGCACTTAGGATTCAACATGACTTCCCTCAGTTCCCTTACAAATATCAATCCACTATTTATATTATTCGGACTATTGTCCTCATCTTTGTCGCCATATTTATTATTACGTTTCAGCCGTTGTACTATTCGGCTTTCTTCAGGTGGTTGGAATGTAGAACTGAACCCTTTATTTCGCTCATTGGGGTAAACTGTTCTAGTTCAACGTGCCATGTTTAATGGATATCAGTTATCAGTTATCTCCTGTAAATTCTCCTCTCCAACTTCTCCATTGCCTTAACCGGGTATTGAACTCACACTCTTTGGGTCCTGTCACCGGATCTAACCAACGCCTTTATCCACTGTGCTATGGGATGTTGAACTGTATGTCGGTCTGCAGTCGGAAATTCGTCTGCAGCTGTACTGGTCAAACTTTCTGCCTCCGAGCAGAGAGTATCCCCATTCGAGGCTATGTCGAAGGACAGAGTCTCGTCTAGGAAAACAGCTAACCGACCCCGTTTTATACGGGGACTACGGGCAACTTTTTGTCCAGCATACGGGTTTGGATACCCCACATTAAATTCGGTATTGTGCCACATCCCATCGCATGGGGAGGTTGGTAGGTATTCTGCAGTTGGAGATTCCTCTCCGCTTGTGCTGGTCAAATTCTCTGCATCCGAGCAGAGAAGATCCCTAGATGAATCTATATCGAAGAACAGTGTCCCGTTTCGGGAAAAAGCTATCTGACTCCGTTTTATACGGGGGGTTATGGGTAATTTTTGGCCTAGCCTACAGACTCGGATACCCCACACTTAATTCGGCCTTGTGCCACATCCGACCGCGTGGGGCGGTGGATAGATATCCTGCAGTTGGAGATTCATTGTGGAATTCACTTGACTCACTTTTATCAGTTGAATACTTCTGCATGCCGCAGTTGAATCTTATGTGTTGTTCTTGTCCTAAGTATTAACGTTCCTGACCAAATTTTGTTTGATTATTCTATTCATTAACCTTCCTTGGTTACACACATATATAAGGTGCTATAGATAACATACGACCGTTAATGCTATAGGATATGTTTGAAAATGCCTCTATACGATTTAACTAGGCACAGGTACTGAAGGTCACCATTTTGAATCCTTCTATAGATAAACAAGTGTTACTAATGTTTCCTTTTATTATTACTAGTTTTTGGTTTCATGTTTATTTAGTATCTTTATCTACCTTCTATATCAAGAATCAGGAAAATAACCTTGATAACTGAAAATACTTCGCTAATAAAACTCAGCATTCTTAAAACGTAACATGCCTCCGTGTCTGGATCAGTTATAAAAAATCCAGTAGAGGAGGTATGTTAGTTGAACATAGGAAAGGTTGTGTTGATGAGATGATGATGCAATGTCACTAAGCATGCAAGAAAACCAGAATACTGACCTGAAAACGAGTCATCTTCTTAAATGACACAGATCTGATAGCAATATCAGTCATGGCATCCAACACGTTCAGAAATGTCGACTCTGGGTATAGCGTCATCTGTATATCAGAGTTTTCGTAGATTTATGCTTAAAAATGGCTACAAGCAAATGGATCATCTGGATTTTAAAGAGGATATTTTATCAGACTGACGCCATATTCATATAACCAAGTCACAAACTAATCTTCCGAAGATTATTATTCCGATAATATTAATCAGTGTAACATAAACATGGATCAAACGCCATCCGTGAGCATCTAGGAAAGCATGATTGATCCCAAATAATCTTTTTCCAAGATTGAATTGTTCCTATATGTTAATAGAAATTAAATAATGGCATTCGGACAATTATTTTTGAGATTTTTTCTATATAAGCTGACAGTCCGCACTTCATATAGCAAGAAGCTCTTGTAATTACTTATTATTTTGATGTTGGCAAAGATAAAATGATTCATTGTTCCGCTGATACGAACCTGGCATATTTAGAAGATGACTTCTATGTACCGAGAGAGGTTTACATGTTCGTTAAAAGATTGGAACGATAAAACTATATGCCGAATTGTTGTTTCATTTAAAAATTGTTGGTTGGGTACCAGCAGCCTAATAGAATATTCATATGACGTATACAACTACATGAATTTCTGAGAATGTCAACATATTCCGGATTTTGAAGATATATATATATATATATATATATATATATATATATATATATATAAAAATATAAAAGTGAACATAGAAGTCAACACTTAGAGACGACAGTCTGTTTCATGCTAGATGCAATCGTCAGGCCACGAGTGCTGTTATTTTTCTCGGCTATTTAAATATACTGGTCAGTGGTGCATTGTGGGTAGTCTATTTTGGCGGTTATTTTACCGGAAGTCGTTTATTTGTATATTTATTTATTTATGTCAAATTATTTTGCTTGTTTTTATTTAATTTGATTTTTATTTTTTATCTTATATATTTATTTTTTTATTTTTTATTTTGATCGGTGTTTTTATTAACGTAGTAAAAAAAAAATTATATAGCTTATTGTGAGTAGTCTATTTTGGCGGTTATTTTAACGGAAGTTTGTTTATTTGTATATTTATTTGGGTCAAATTATTTTGCTTGTTTTTATTTATTTTTATTTTTATCTTATATCTTTATTTATTTTTTATTTTATTTTGATCGGTGTTTTTATTAACGTAATAAAGATTTGTTTATATAGCTTATTTAATAGTTTTGTTTGTGTTTGGGAAGATAAAGCTATTTGTTTAATTTTAGGGTTGATTGTTGTGGTTTCTTCTGACTATTATTTTGGCGGAAACATTTTTTAATTTATTTATTTGGATTGATTATTTTTATTTGTTTTTTCTAAACGGCTAGTTTATCGGTATCGGTTGTTAGTTTATTTATATATTTGGATGTATTTACATCAATTTATTATACTTGTCATTATTTATTTGTTGCACTGTATATTTTCTCTTTTTGGTTTTTGATTTTTAAGTAACGCGGTAAAAGTAAAAGTTTCAAGAATATTTTTCCTATGTTTGTTTTAACGTTTTTGCTGTACGGTGGGTTAAACCATATGATATTTCTTTTCCTGTTGGCCTTTTTTGTGTTCTGTGGTGAGTGTTGCTGGGAATCCACTATCTTTTAGGGCTGTTTCGTAGTCTTCCTTAGCTTAGTTAAATATAGATTCATTGAAGGAAAGCCTGCAGTTAATCGATTTTGGTATCTCTTTGATTTTAGAAGGTGAGTGGTTGGAAGATGTGTGTATATAGAGTGGTTTATCATTGGGTTTTCTGTATGGTTTGCATGTGCCTTTTCTAAAATAACAGCACTCGTGGCCTGACGATTGCATCTAGCATGAAACAGACTGTCGCCTCTAAGTGTTGACTTCTATGTTCACTTTTATATTTACACACGCTCTATCTCTGATATTGAGCACTTTATCCCATAAATATAGCACGCTTTAAGATTATATATATATATATATATATATATATATATATATATATATATATATATATATATATATAGTCATTCACAGCCAGACAGTTTCGCTGTATCTCAGCTTCTCAGTGTGACTAGACGTCCGATTACTTCAAGCCGGGAATAAAACCCGAATGATTTGACATCAGTCAGATATCTTACCCCTAGGCCATCGTCTCACGGCAGAATTGAAGGAAATTTTAAGTTTTTTTTCTATACGAAATACGCCAGCGGCTCGGAGAACTCAATTCGTACTTGAAGAGTAATGCTTAATAGCAGTAGAAGCCGTTGTTTTTAAAACATTCTTTCTCTCGAGAGCTAAACCGGATTTCTGGGAGCAAATATTGTCAGAACCGTGTAATGGAAAATGCTGCAAAAACGATCCTCTGAAAATACTGATTTTCTTTTTTCTTTAATCACGAGAAACGCCATCTTACGTGAAAAGTACTATGATTCAATATTTAAGCATTCACACAAATAGACATACACACATGTCTTTCTTTCGTTTTTTTGTCTGTTGAAGCATTGAACGGCTAAAATCTTAATCAAATCTATTTTTAATGAAACGCTTTCCATTTGTCAAGTACGTTATATATATATATATATATATATATATATATATATATATATATATATATATATATGTGTGTGTGTGAGTGAGTGTGTTTGTACACACACACACACACTCACACACACACACACACACACATATATATATATATATATATATGTATATATGTATATATATATATGTATTTAGCCAGCAAATTCTCTTTTAGGCATTTGAATAAATAAATTACAGACAATATATCTGCTTATTTTTTAATAAAATCCGTTCATACTCCCGAATAACTTTCCGTGTATTGCAATTAAATGATGTAAGAAATCTGCTATGATTGTGAAAATCACTTTTATTTCCCATTTCCAAAGTAATTTCGATTTTCTTCCGCGATCATCTTCAGGGATCCAAGTATTAATAAAAAAACAGTGTGTTTATGTATATTACATTCATTGATGCATTTTTGTAAAGAGGGTTTTTTGTCGCGAGTCAACTGTATTACTGGTAATATTCTGTTTCCTCAAAAATGTATTGTTTGTAATTTTGCTATATAAAGGGTATTGGAAATTAGGTGGGTAAATAATTTGGATTTCAAAAGTGAAAAGCAAAGGGGAGAAATATGAAAGAGGAGTAGGACTGGTACCCAACAATACTGAATAAACGTTTTCTGGAATACACTCTGGTAGAGTATTTTTTAGTTAATATGAAAAGGAAGCCGTTCAGTATACACATGAGAGTAGTATACGCAGCAACAACACAAACGAATATATTCTGCACACTGGAAACGTTAATAGTTAATATAAATTGCAGTTAATTACCATGACGATGAGAAACGTAGACGATAAAGACGAGGGGGAACGACCGACGGCAACCTCCGACAATTATGGACTAGGATCTCGTAACGAGCGAGGAGGAAATGGCTCCATTGGTACTCCGCAAATGACGAAAATACATCACTTGATTGCGAAAGAACTCGGGAACCAAGTAGGCATTGAAAAGCCTAGTAGAAAACAGATTGTATGTGAAAGACTAGTTGACAATCAATATATAGGATTCAGGAATTAAATTGTAGACTTTAAAACCTATCGAAGTGAAACCACCTTTCCGTTCATAAGACAGAATTACGGAAATTAAAGAAAACTTGCATTACGCATAATCTCCGATACGTGAGAATCCAGGACTACTTAACTTGCGAACAGCGCTGAGAGAATTACCGAAAAAAATTGTCTCATTCATAGCGAAAGGCCTTTGGAATTCACTAGTAGCATCGACAAAAGAGATAATCCCAATGAAAACCGACAAGGAGGCAAAATGATTTAAACAGTGCAAAGACGGAAAGACATCAAAGAGACAACCGGCATGCATAAAATAATGACTGAAATAAGAGAACAAAAGATTTACTCTTCCACAGGATGCCTTAAATCAAAAGAGGGAATGCTCGTAAAAGAGAAAGAAAACTACTGCAAGGATGGGTCGTATGCATTCTAGAAATATTCCACGACTAATAGCTGAAGCCTACAGTGAACAAGAAGATCCTTAAATGTCTATGTTGATGGTATGAGCAACGCTGGCTAAGAAGAGCAGGAAGAAAGCAACAGAACTAGATGGATTTTTAAAACCTTATGAGATTTTGATATCGATGAGATAATGATGAGATATTACCAAACTTATAAGATTTTGGTATCGATGAGATAGCAATGAGATATTACCAACCTTATAAGACTTTGGTATCGATGAGATAGCGATGAGATATTATCAACCTTATAAGATTTTGGTATCGATGAGCTAACGATGAGATATTACCAACCTTATAAGAATTTGATATCGATGAGATATTACCAACCTTATAAGATTTTGATAGCGATGAGATATTATCAACCTTATAAGATTTTGGTATCGATGAGCTAACGATGAGATATTACCAGCCTTATAAGAATTTGATATCGATGAGATAACGATGAGATATTACTAACCTTATAAGATTTTGGTATCAATAAGATAGGGATGAGATATTACCAACCTTATAAGATTTTGATATCGATGAGATATTATCAACCTTATAAGATTTTGGTATCGATGAGCTAACGATGAGATATTACCAACCTTATAAGAATTTGATATCGATGAGATATTACCAACCTTATAAGATTTTGATATCGATGAGATATTACCAACCTTATAAGATTTTGATATCGATGAGCTAGCGATGAGATATTATCAACCTTATAAGATTTTGGTATCGATGAGCTAACGATGAGATATTACCAACCTTATAAGAATTTGATATCGATGAGATAACGATGAGATATTACTAACCTTATAAGATTTGGGTATCAATGAGATAGGGATGAGATATTACCAACCTTATAAGATTTTGATATTGATGAGATAACGATGAGATATTACTAACCTTATAAGTATTTGATATCGATGAGATAACGATGAGATATTACTAACCTTATAAGATTTTGGTATCAATGAGATAGGGATGAGATATTACCAACCTTATAAGATTTCGGCATCGATGAGACTACGGGAATAATGAATGAAATATCTGACTGGTAATTTACTCAGAATGATATAACAAAGAGCAATATGAATGTGGACCTCTGTTATATTGATTATACAAAAGCATTCAATAAAGTACGTCACAAAGAAGAGTTGAAGTTTTATGTAAACTTGATATAAAGGATCTTCCAATAATGTGGGCCAATTTCAAATGTGAATGAAGTTTAAACGTCTAATAATTTTTTTTCTTTCAGATTTGACAACTTAAATCTGTGGCAATTTTAACCATGGAAAGATTAACAATCTAACAACATGTTAAAGTTTCAAGAGCGCAACTGGAAAAATTGTTCGTAAATTAAAAAGAATAATCAAGAATTGCTGTCGAACATGCTATTCCTCGTGTACTTCGCATTCCACCTTAAATGAGTGTCTAATCAGAATTCAAAATTACATGAGCTTAGGCTACAGTTTCACGGGAAGACCGGGGTTATTAACAAGTAAAAAATGCTACGAAAGATTATTTTTCGAGAAAATTCGCACTACATCAGAAGAAACGAACAAATATCCCCCTACAGTTCCAGGGTTTGAAGGCACCCCCAGAATTAGAACGGAATGAACGACACAGATGAATAAAAAAATAATAAATAAGCGTTTTTACAGTCATTGAAAAAAAAATGGAATAAATTATCAACATTATACTTTGAGAGACTTTTCCAACAAACGGCCAAAAATAGTGCTGCATTAATCAAGTTAGCAGGAGGATATGTTGATGAGGACAAGGATATCAGCTGCGAAGAAGGGGAATATTTAACACATTATATACGAGATATAAGCATTACCGGCTACAGCAAATTTTGTCCATTCGGAGTCTTTCTGCCTATCAGGTCACACAGCGAAGAAAAGGAAGTTTTAACACATTATATACGAGATATATACGAGATAGTACCGGCTACCAGAGTGTTCAATTCATAGCGAAGAGATTTTAGATTTAATTAGTAGTAGACGACAAATTCTCTTTCTTTCAAATTGCTCAACCTAACAGAGAGGGGGGCATACATAGTTGTCCACAAAGAGACTGAGTTGCTGTATAACAGCACGTAAATGTGGCTAGACATACGATTGCTTCAAACTGGGAAATATATATATATATATATATATATATATATATATATATATATATATATATATATATATATATAATAAAAAAGGCTCAAACACTAATATTCCATGATTATAAATTATTAGATTGGAATCGTAATCACGGTCCAATACATCAGACTTACTGTTGTGGTAGGATCCACCTAATCTGCATAGGTGACTACCGACTATATAAATAATGGTTGGTACCAGAAGACAGGGAAGCGAATACAGAGATCCAGCTAGAGACTCTGACCGACTGCGACTTCGTCAACACATTCTCCAGGAACGTCTTCCCAGAAATATACAGAAATACTATATGTAAATATTGTGTACATTTTCTTGTTATAATACATCCTTGTTTTAAGTACATTTTGTGTTGCATTATTATTCCATGCATTAGTCGAGATTCAACAATGAGTCAAGACTCAACACTTACAAATTCAAAAAGAAATCGGAAAATATAACTCCGGGTATAAAAAATAAAATTTTATTGAGAGTGTATGTGTGGGAGTGGGAAACAAGTGTGAGAGGGAAATTTATGAAAGCTTTAGAGGGGTAACAGAAGAAAGAAGACCAGGAAGGCCTAAAGGTGAAGGTGGGGATTAAAATTTAGCAAAGCGAAGTTTTAAAGAGAGGAGTTAAATAACGGTTTAAATCAGTGAGATATAGATAAATATAAATTATTTTCAGATGCATAATTATTTATTATATTCTTATTCTGTCCTGGACATTGAGTTCTACCTGGATTCTATCCTCTTGGAAATTTATATATATATATATATATATATATATATATATATATATATATATATATATATGTATATATATATATATATATATATATATATATATATATATATATATATATATGTATATATATATATATATATATATATATATTGATAATTAATATTATCACTATATATATATGTATGTATATTGACCACTAATATTATCAATATATATATATATATATATATATATATATATATATATATATATATATGTATACTGACCACTAATATTATATATATATATATATATATATATATATATATATATATATATATATATATATATATATATATGAAGGCATGTAAATATCCAGTTTATGTAACAAAAATGTTGTTTGTAAATTCCTGTGTCCTTTGGGAGATTGTATCAACACTACCAGTCATCAAACAACAAAGTGTTTTAATCGCTAGTGTAGCCACAGCAAATATTGTCCCATTTAGCTGACCTCTTTTCACAGTGCAAGATAATTAATAATAAAAGTAAACAAGAAAAGAAACTAAACGGAATCTCGTGCACCATGTAACCAGACACATCTAAAAAAACATATTTAAATTTCAGAGTTGCGTCCTACATTTTCAGCATTTCTTATCTAGGAATAATAGTAGGTAAAGTACGTCAACAAAAAAACTTACGTTAGTCAAGAACATTTGTTTTGCGACTGAGTCATTAATTTTCCTACTATTAAAAAAAATAAAGCAGTACAAAAAATAAAACGGAATGGCATAAAATTGAACAGTGTATCAATTATTCATATTTACGTGTGAACATTTATTTATGAAAGTCAGGTTTTTATTGCAAGGACCTAATCGAAGGTACACAGATCATGCTGAATAACAGCTATAAACGTTTTTGTTATTGTTTCTTAATTCTGTCTCATTCTTTCCCGCCAATTTCACATTAACCTTAATGTCACTACACAGCTGACAACCTCATTACTTCTACACCAACTTCGACCACATTACAATTATTTGAGCGTCATCATGGTTGATTCTGAGCAGGATTTGCAAATCTTTACGTTTTCTCTTCTGTTTTGTTGGATTGATTTTCACTTTTACTGCTGCTAGCACGAAAACAACCGGTGTAAAAAGAGACACAAGATTATACGAAATGTTTCGAGTCGATTCAACTTCAGTTATCTTATGTCGGAACTGACTCTTGTAAATAATCCTAAACCGAAGACCAGTGACACAATAAAACACAATTGTCAAGTGAAGAAAAAAGAGAAAAGAAGCTTATAATTTCTATCGACCAAAAAAAAAAAAATTTAGAACTGTGGTTTATCACACCGCGCAATTATTTCAAGTTTTCAGAGAGGATTTATGAGCAGTAATCATTATAGGAAAAGAGGATTGAGTTACGCGCCCAGTAATAATAAATGAGCCCGTTCGAAACTGGTTCTCTGCACTGTTTTTGTTTATTTTTTTCTTCGTTTTTTTTTCTTTTACTTCCTGCTAAGTGTGTGTTAAAAATTATGACCAATTATCACGCTTGGAAAGAAATGACCATTATGAATGTACAGCATAAATCACAGAATTTTTTAGGGGCAGGAAAAAAGTAATTACAAGTCAGCCATTTTAAAAGTTGCGTTCGTATTTAACTTGAAGTCCAGCAGGGATTTTGCAAGAATTTGAATTTATAGGTTACAGTAGTTTTTAATTTTTTGAGAGCTTGTTTCCATTATAATTCTTATATATCCTAATCATTGTATTTGAACAGTAATCATAACTTAAATTGAATAAATATCCAAACTTCTTTGGTCATGTCTGATTCATATCTAAATCTATAAAGAGGGTAATTGGGACAGATATCGTATTAAGGAGGTTGGGTTTAACTTGCGTTGTATTAACAGAGGAAGTTTCCGTATGTTTTGGCGGAAACAAATAAGCGAATTTTGTTTCCCATCTTCAGTTTTCCGTTATTTTTATTCTAGTTTTTGTCTTCATTATATATTTCTTTTCATTGTCCGATGTAATATTATTCATTTTACTTATCTTTTTTCAACATATAAGGCCTTCTGTCGTTCTTTTTTCTTCCTAATTCATCTTTTCTTCTTTTTCTTTGCGTTTTCTATCATTTTAGTTGATTCATTTCTGTTCTTTTCGACTGATTTTTCGCTTTTCGTCATTATACATTTATTACCGTCTTTCTTTCTTTTTGCTATGTCTTTTTTGTTTTTGATCATTCTTCGTTTCTTCTTTGATTTCTTTCTTTGCTTTTTTATATATTTCTCTTTACTTTATCATTTCTTTCTTTCTTTTCTTCCTTTATTGCTTGCTTCCTTACATTAGGCCTTTTTCTTTCCATTCTTTCTTTTGTCCATCTTTCATTTTTTTATTTTTCGTGCTTACTTTCTTTTGTCTTTTTGCTTGCTTCCTTATCTTTATTATCTTTTTATTTTCCTCTCTTTGCACTATAACCTCTTTCTCTTTCTTTAATTTTCTTTCTTTCACAATGCGTTTTCCTTTCCGCTCTATGTGTAATCAGTTCATTCTCTTCCTTTCATTTTTCTTTCTTTCTTTCTTTCTTTCTTTCTTAGACTTCTTTTACTCTCTTTGCATAACCACTCCTTTCTCCTTCTATTGTTTCTTTCTACCTTCTTTTTACATTAGATTTTTTCAATTTTACCACTTTGCGTAACCGTTTCTTTCTTTTCTTTTCTTTTCTTTTCTTTTCTTTTCTTTTCTTTCTTTCTTTCTTTCTTTCTTTCTTACCTTAGAATTTTTCTTTTACTCTATTTGCATAATCACTCCTTTCTCCTTCTTTTGTTTCTTTCTACCTTCCTTTTTACATTAGACTTTTTCAATTTTCCCTCTTTGCGTAACCATTTCTTTCTTTCTTTCTTTCTTTCTTGTGCTATTCGTCCTTTACGCATATTTTTAATATTACCTGTTATTTTTTTCTTGCATAGAGTTCCTTCATTCATTTCCTCTTTTGTATCTGCATTAATTTTCCTCTTCTTATTTGGTTCGCTTTGATTTCCTCTCTTTGCAAAGGAGGGTGTGAACGCGTTATTCAGTGATAATTATACAGTTGTGATTTGGCAGTCCTGTACGACCGACTCAAGAGAAAACTCTCAATCAAATGCCAATTGATAACCAGCTTTTACCACTCTGCTCAAACGCGGGATTTTATTCCTGCATTATCTGAAAGGAAAAAAATAGCATTTCTGGTTTTTCTTGGAATTAATCACATGCTCCACAAAGTTCATAGGAATTCGACAAAGGAAATGCTGAAGACAAGAATTATGGTTTTCAAGATGCCAATGCCGATAATATCGATGATGGCAACGGTAGCGGCAAAATTTGAAGTGAATAGAGTCATAATTCCTTGATTATTTCGGACCAATTTCCTCATCATTGTTGTCTTTATAGCTTCAGCGTTCCTTATGTCTGTCGCTGTTGGAAAATTCATCTGATTCCTGGGAGGGTATGTGTTATTTTGTCTGACAGTGCAGAAATATATACGAGAGGCCGAACGATATAATTGAGAAGCACATATATTTACGAGGTCCTAATTTCCCTAGGAAGGATATATGCGTTTGAATTAAATAAAGGCATGTTTTCAGTGTCCTTGAAAAGGCATAACATTCTGTGAATGCAACAGAAGGAAATAATCTGAAAAAATGATTGTATTATGACAAAAACTAAATGACCATCTAAAGATTTCAGGAAATGATGTTCATGAAAATCTACGTGGTGATGACGATCCTGATAACAATAGATATTTCAATGACAATTACTTATTAACAACCCGAATAACGATGTTATTTATAGTTTAGATTCGTTTTAATCATTTCACTCGAAACAAGGCAATTAAGCCTCTAAGATGCAAGGGATTACTGAGAGTGAAATAAAAAGAGAGGACAATAAACTAACAGGTTCAAGGAAATAGAAGAGGGCGATTGACATTGCATTTAAACTTTTGAAGATTGTAGTTGATAGGAAATCAAGAATTCGGAAGAGAGTTCCAGGAATGTGATGTCCACTATGAGCAATTATTAGCCTCGTACATACGTTTACAAATAGCAATTTCGGTTGTGAAATTACGTGACCTGTATAACTGGACTCTTTTAAAATACGTAGTAAAGGCTTTAAATAATAAAATTTATATATTAACATATTAATGCACACATTCCCAAAATTACGAAGGTTGGAATTAATGGTGTAATGGAGAAACTGTTAATTAATTTTGGATTTTTATGAATTTTTATTTGTAATCGTATTTATCCTTCTTCTTCTTCTTCTTCTTCTTCTTCTTCTTCTTCTTCTTCTTCTTCTTCTTCTTCTTCTTCTTCTTCTTCTTCTTCTTCTTCTTCTTCTTCTTCTTATTATTATTATTATTATTATTTTCTTTGATATCTGGCGTTTACACATTTCTTTCCGGGTCCCGCCCAGGGACTTAAGATTAGAAATGGTATCATGACACTTTCCACTGCAAAAAAAAAAAATATTAACATAGATAAAGTCCTTCGTAAAGTGTGGGCTGTACTTGTCAGAATAATTTTTTGTATCTCTTTCAGGCATGGATTTCCAGGGATCCCTTCAATTAGTCTACAGGAATATTTTCCAACCAATCCTAAGGCTCCAACTACAACAGGGATTGTTGATGTTTCATGTGCCACATTTTTGAGATTTCTATTTCAAAGTCCTTGTATTTTGACAGCTTTTCGAATATCTTCAAAGATACATTGCATTCTGCAGGGACTGCCATATCAATAAGGAAGCATTTTTTTTTGTTTGTGATCTTTAATAATAATGTCTGGGCGGTTGGCTTTGATTGTTCTGTCAGTGTGTATTGTGAAGTCTCATAGAATTGTAAAAGGTTCTATCTCCGTAACCGGGTCTGGGTGGTGTTCGTACCAGTTTCTTTCAGTTTCCTTCCCGTAGAAGCTACAAATTTTCCAGTGCAGATATTGACCCACTCTGTCAGGCCGGTTTTTATATTCAGCGGGTGCTAATATTATTATTATTATTATTATTATTGCGTACTGTGTTCCTACAGAATGTGGGCGATTATGACTCTCCACAAGCCCCTATCATTTGTAGAGTTAAGCAAAGTTTGTCCATTTACAATACATTCCTCTGCCAGTTGTGATATCAATTAACACAGGCTCGTTGGGCAGGTAACTCTGTGTTTCCTTCTGTTTCTCTGCTCTTCATTATCTTCCGTGGTTAGCAAATTCTGCATGTCTTCTTTACTCAATATTTGTCCTAGAATTTTCAACTTTTTCTTTCCGATTCTAAATACAATGTGTCTTTTTTCCTATTTCCCTTTCAAAAAAATCCTAGTTTATCACATATTCCGTCCATGTTATTCTCAACATCAATTTCTTGAACCTCATCTCTATTGTAAGTCTCTGCTTCCACAGGGAGGAAATTGTGCAGTATTTAATGGCTTTATAGAAGGAAAAAAATACGTAACCTTTGAGCAATCTTTGCATTGAACGTAGTCTCTCTGTTTCTTAACATTTTTACATTTGGTAAGTATATTTCGCTACTCCAATATCACCTTTTTCATCGTCAGTTATAATTCTTCCAGATTTGCTTCATGTCACCAATTCACAGATCGCATCTTAGTCTGCACATCTGGCTAACAACCATATATATAATTTGTCCGGTTACAACTGATGAGTAAACCTTTCTTCTTGCTTTCATTAACACTATGTTGATACGGTTCTCCAATTCTCACACTGTTTCTGTCATTAATAAGCTTCCACCTGCTTATCATCAGCTGCTAAAATGACCAAATAGTTATTTTGATTTTTATAAATATGCGCGATTTCTTTTAGTTATTGTTATAATTAATAACAGATTTGTTTTGTTTCTATTATTTCAATAATTAATACCGATTTTTCTTTCATTATTTCTATAATTAAGTCGTTTCTTTTATAATAATTTTTATTATTTATATAATTCAAAAAATCACCTTAGGTACACCAGCTCGGTTAAAACAATAGGGACTAACTCAAGTAATCCTATATCCTCTATCAAAAAGCCAACCGTCCATTAATGTTCACAAATCCTTCATATATATATATATATATATATATATATATATATATATATATATAAAATAAAGAAATAAATTTACACATGCGCAAAGCAACCATTTTCTCACCATAAGAGTCAAACTTCACTTTATTTTATTTTTATTTGAGAAAGGACACAGAAGTTAACAAAAATGCCAATCTTTTTACATTTTTCTTTTGTGTCCATTCGTACTAATCGTCTAATAAATTGCAATAAATATTATGAATGTTTTTATTGTTTTTCTTTAACTTTTGTTGTACACACATTTTCTCCCTTCTTCAAACCAGAAACCTAAGTCCAGAAATGGCTTCATGACCTTTTACACTGATCTTTTTTTTAAAATAAGATAGCACACGTTTTATATAGATAAATATCTTCGTAATGTGTTAGCTGTACTTGTAAGTACAATTGTTTGTATTTTCTTTAATCCTTTCCGTGAGTATATCGGAAGCTTTTCCAATCAACCCTAGCGCTTCAACTACAACTGGAATTATTGATGTACTTATGTGCTACATTGTTGAGATTTCTATTTCAAGATCTTTGTATTTAAATAGTCTTTTGATTATCTTCAAAGATACATTATAATCTGCAGGAGCTGCCATGTCAATAGGAAAACACATTCTGTTTTTGTGGTCTTTGATCACGATGTCTAGGCAATTAGCTTTGATTGTTGTATCTGTGTGTATTGTAAAATTGTTACAGGTCCCATGTGTGTAAATGGGTCTGTATGATGTTCATACAATTTTATTTTCAGTATCCTTCCCGTAAAAGCTGCAGATTTTTCAGTGCAGATATTTGCCAAATCTATCAGGCTGAATTTATATTCAGTGGGTACTAACACTGTGCAAACCGATAAAATAGGGTCAATATTTTCTGGATATTTATCACATAATCTGCATTTGGTGTCAACACAATTTTTCAGAATATGCGCTTTGTAATTTGTAGTTAGCAAGCATTGATCCTGTTCAGCAATATTAAACGTTTTAAACCTTGCACTACCTAGCCACTGATGGGTACGTGGGTTGTCTACTTCATCTTGTTTGGCAGGGGCAGAGTATTAACTATAAAGAGGCTTATTCTGACATCGTCTTTTTTTTTGCAGCCGGTACATTGCATTTGGTTTTTTTTTAGTTTCTTTATAGTTTATTTCCACCTTTTCACCCCCTTGAAATTCACTTTTGAATATTTTGAATTCCTTTATTACTGAATAAATTTTCTTATTTCTTTCAACCAGTCTTGTTTAGTTTCCGTGTACATCCAGTTTTCTGTAGTTTCAAGGTGTCTTCGAAGACCGATAATTGTTGTTGTCAGACAGTTATAGTTGAACTAATCTTCTACCTCCTTCGGATCTGGACAACATACAGAGGATCGACATCAGAACCCTAGGACGATGCATGTGGTGGCAAGTGAGAGGCTTTCTTGTTTTGACATCCATTTGCTTAATGTCATCTATGGTCCAGTAAAGGGTATTGAAACTGTATTGCAACACAGGAATAGCAAATATGTTTATGGCTTGTATTATATTTTGTGAAATCAGTTCGGTATTTAACACTAGACTCATACGCCTGTAGCGTTCTTTACATAATTCTCTCGTCATTTGTTATGCGGTATTCCACCTCCTCCGCTGACTTCTAGGTATTTAAACGTTTCTTCTTCTTCCAGTTACCTAACGCTTGTGTCAAAATCTAGATTTATTGAGTGAATTTCTGTAATTCTCCCTTTCTTGGGTGTTACTTTTGCACACTTATCTAATCCGAAACCTTTACCGATGAAATCACTGAATGGTATTGACGTATTGAGAATACGATACAACTCATTGTCGTTGTTGGCAAAAAGTTTGAGATCATCCATGTAGAGTAGGTGATTGAATAATTTATTGTTTACTTTGCATCCATAGCTATTATTGTTTGCTTAATGCGTGAGGGGGATTAAGGACAGACAAAACAAAAGGAGCAACAGGGAGTCTCTTTGACAGATGCCTTGCTGGATATTTAAACAATTGTGAAGTGACAGTAACTTTGGTTTGATTTATATATAATGTGGTTTTCATGAGATCCATAGTATATTTAGTGAACTTTATCACCGTAGAGGCTGTCTATATTTCCAAAGCCTAAAGTATCCAAGAGTTTGACACACTATTAAAGGCTATACGGTAATCTATCCAAGCTGTGCTGAGATTTCAACCCTTTTCCCGCAATTTCCCAGCATCACTTTATTAGTAGTTGATATTTACAACCATATGAATCTTTTCGACGCCCCTTCTGTTCCAGGGGAAGAATGTTGCTTTCATCGAGAAAAGAGTAAGTTCTTTAGCACAGATGTGATCCTTGTAGTGGGCAGACATGTTATTGGCCTATAATATTTGGATCATGTTTCAGTGGGCCATTCTGGAATTTCATTGTGGTTATTAATTAGCATTGATAAACTGCGTAAGTCTTTCATGGATGATGACAAATGATAGAACCAAAATATCCTGGGGATTTCTATTTTGGGGATTTTGTTAGAGCTTGCCTAACTTTATTCTTGGTTATATTTTTCCATTCTTGTAGAGGTTTATCTTTTATTATTTATTGTTCTCGTGTGATCCATTCTCTATTGAGATTATATTCCTTTGTGTTGCTCCAAATGTTTCGTCCAAATTTGTTCAATTCTTCAATAGGTTTTGTCTTCTATAACTGTTATTTCAGTTTCGCTGCAAATCACCTTAAGGTCCGTTTGGAATATCTTATTTTGGCAGATAGAACTTACAGCGCGTTTCCTATCATCCGGTTCTCTGTGTCTTTAAATGCAGTGTCTATTTAAGTATTTCCTTGATTGTTAGAATTCCATTTGCCGCTTTAATATTATATTTACGCTTGTCCGTCTCGTTTACCGTGCTGAAAATTTGAATTGCTTGAAATCTTATCTAGTATCGATATTACATATATTATTATTATTATTATTAATAATAATATTATGTCAGTTCGAATTTATTTCGTCGGCCTATTATATATATATATATATATATATATATAATGCAAATATTTTTCTGAAGATTGTTAATGTTTGAATTATGACATCTGTTGTTTTTCTCTCCGCTGAAAGAATTGTAATTTTATTTTTCAAATCAAATTATGCTTTCTTTGACATAAGCCAATTTTCGTTTACAAACTCTGCATTTTAACATGATGGAAAGAAATATAATGCTATCCTGATACAGATAAAATATTTCTAAAATTTAAGTATGAAAGATTACTACTTAGTTTCCGATATTTTTGTAAGAGTCCACGCAGTGGCATACATATATATAAGGACTAGTTTATGTTATCTGTACTGATTCAAATCTGATAGGAATAATATTGCCCGTGGGAATTAAATTTTCAATCTCACATCATCAAAATAGGAAAATTACGTTTGTAGGAAATAAAAAAAAATTGAATTTGTATTAGACTTCCCTCCTAAGAGAAAATTATAGGATTTCCTCATTTTTTCCTATTAAAGTTTTCGAAATGAATGCCATGGTTCTTTATATAGTAGTCTGGTGTTGATAGAAATTCACTTAACTCAAAATGGAAGAATCTGTTCGGGAATAATGCATTGAATGAAATAGTATAAAAATAAACGTTTTAAAAAATGTAGAAGGAAAACAGACAAGTAGAAAGAGTAACCAAATATCGAAAAGTCAAATAATAAAAAAATGAAAAACGGATATAAAGAGAAAACATGATATTTTATTTAATTAACGTTGGCAAAGAAGAAAAATTAAGAAAGAAGGAAAACTTTTTAAATGAAAATGAAGCGTAAACAAATAATTAAAAGACAAAAAAATGAAAAAAAATTGAAAAAGAGAAAAAGAAGGAGAATTGTATTTAATGAACAAGAATGTCTTAAAAGATTTTAAAATTCAAAAGAAAAATAAGAAATGAAGGAAAATTGAGAAAAGAAAAGCAATAGAATGAGAAAAAGATGATAAAATTAAAAATCGTACAATGAGATATTGCAAAAAAAACATAAATAAAAACGAAAATGATTACACATAAAATATAGATGAGAAAGACAGAAGGCAGAAAAGACAAAACGGAAATTGTGGTAATTTTTTTTAGATAAGCTCTTGTTTCAGTTTAGATTTTAGCACACCCATCATTAATTATGCCACCACTGCGATTCAGTAGAAGTTATTTACGACCTTCCATAGATGTATATCATATTCCGTAATATTTTTCTATGAAACGTCTTTTGCAGATACTAGAAAATCGAAAAATAGGGAACAGAGAAATGGAAAGGGAAAAGGAAACTATCAGAAAGGAGAAACAAACAAATAGATGAAAATGTCCATAACATTTTCATTTATTAAGTTGATGTAAAAGTTTACATCACCAACACTTACACAATATTAGAGAAATCCTTACAACTTATGAACTCCTGTATTTGTTGTGTTTGCAATCAGGAAGCTGAATTTATTTTTTTGTTATGTTTTCAAAACCATTTCAACTTGAAGACTCACAGCAAATCAGTGTGATTTCTCATCTTTAGTAGCTTTATAACTAACTCGTAAAAGTCCTTCAAGCTCTTCAAGATTTTAAATGGAATCATGAAATTTTATTGATAGTGATTTTTTAAATGACTGCCTTGAATGTGTATACACTTGTTATTTATCAAATGAACTGCTTGTTATTCTTCTATTTGGTATTAATGAAAAACACTCAGATATTTACTTTATCTTTAAAAAAAGAATTATTTTTTGTCTAACTACAATATTAATAGCAAGTTCTTCTTGGATTTTGGTTTCACTATCAACATCCAGAGCCGATAACACTGTGTAATCCGATTTTGTCCTTGGGTAGCAACCATTATTTCCTGTATGCTTAGGACTATAAACTATGGAAACTGCCTAATATTTACTTCAAGCTTTGCTTTTGTGACCAAGATAAAGATACTTATGAAATTTGTAGCAAATGCAACAAAAATAAGTTATCTTAAATACTGTATATCCCTAATATTCCGTATTTTAATAACTCTTGCCAGTGATCCAGTACTGAAAACATCTATGGTACCGCGGACAGTAATACGCAATTGTTGAAAGATATTTAATGTGTGTTTTCAGTAAGACTCGTTTCAAAAAAGTAAAAAGTACTTAAATTCAAAAATATTCTCAAATTTTTACACTTAACAATTCCACGATCCAAACAAGCAAAAATTTCCGTCTTACATTCCAGAGTTCTTTAGCAGAGTTCGCAAATGCAGTGAGGTGCTCAGGTTTTGTTTTGATCCCAAACAGGTATGCCGAAATATGCCTTGTAGATCTCATACAATTTAGCAGATTTTGCCATAAAGTTATTTTTCCTACTTGCTTTGATAAACAACTAGCAAAATGCGTCTGCCGGATGCTTACAACCGCTCGATGCCATCTGTGGTGAGATGCAACTTTCAACGATGACGTGTCAGCACTTGCACGGCTCGAAGTAAAGTGAAATATTGAGCTGACGTTCCATGTATTTATACTGCTATCACTGTTGCGAGGAAGTTCTAAACTTTTGAAACGTTTAGGAACTTCTCGAAAGTTCTTAAATCTTTTAGAAAGTTCTAGAAACTTGTTCATTAATTCATCGCTGAATCTTTGTGGGAAATAGGTTACTTTCAAAACATCGATGTCCAGGTCGCAAAAGCAAAGTTTGAAGGGAATAATAGTCATTTCCCTTGTTTTCTACACAGAAGCATTTAAGATATAACAAGTACTAACCAAAGGTAAAACGTCAAAATTTTGTTACACAGTCTAATTCCTGCTTCTCGTTTTCTTTTCCCACACATCAGCTAACATTAAATACAGTAACGTTAAAATATTTATACGCAACTACAATCATTTACAATGGTTTAAACAGAAAGTTAGCAACTTTTAACGGTTGACAACCAGAACAGCCTTACTATGCGACCCCCGCAAAAAATATCGTTTTTCAATACAAGAGCAGCTACAAATAGAAGGAACACTGCAAATCAGGGATTTTGCTCATCTTCAAAACCTTTGAAAATATCTTTTATGAGTCCCCTCCAAACTTCCTGTGCTAATCCACGAATGTGCTGCAGGTATTTCAAACTATTCAAATTTTAAATCCAGACGATAAGCAACTGAGTTACACTCGAATTTAGTCCTGGATATGACGATAAACTACATCCCACAGCAAGTCTTCTGATAAGAAGAATCGAGGTTTTGCGGTGCGTTGAGCCAAATCATAATTGCTGCTGTTCCCTGGTTGACCCTTGCTCGCGGTGTTAGCACCTGTTAGGGTCCCAGTCATGGGAAAATAGTGAACTCTCCTCTCCATCAAAAAGCATTATGAAAGTATAAAAATGTATTTTTATAGTAAAAATACCAGCAATATATTTTATATAAAGTTACTAACAACAATTATTTATAGCAAAATTACCAACTTTACATATTTAAAGCAAAATGACTAACAATACATTTTATCTGTAGTGCAAGACATACAGTTGCGGTCAAAATCCTTAGATTTCGGCATTAAAGATGATATTACTCTAAACTGAATAAACCAACGGAATTCCATCTAAATAACACCAGTCATATGTTTTTTCATCATCCGCAAGAGAGATATATCTTGCTAGACAGTAAGCCTATTGGCAATAAAAATGGATTTATTAGCAATATTCTAAACAAGGAAATTAGCGGCTAGATCATAAACTGTCTAAATGGAACGTGTATGTGAAAGTTCTTTGCATTTGGTGAGTTTTAAGTGAATATATGTATTGAAAACTGCCGAAGATAGAATAAAGTCCAACTGCGCAACACTGCAGTGAGAAAATGGTTCATTTATATGACGAACATGTACAGACAAGAACTTTCTAAGAATCAAGTCAACCTGTGAACTACTGCGTTTTATTTTTTAACAAAGTCATTGGAAATGATCAAGAATTAGATTTCCTTCTCTATACAGCAAATTCACCAGTGAAATAATTTTCAGAAAACTATTCATGCTTCTACTATGTATACAATGACTTGTTTGTTCATCGATTCCAACGATTTGAAAATATTAAATAAAATCGGAATATTTCATTTTTAAAGAAATGCTAAATTACTTGTTTTTGAATGGTGAAATAAGATTAGAACAGTCTAAATATAATTCTCTAAATAAGGAATAATCATTCTATGAATTTTAATTAAAAAATATTTTCTCTACAACTAGCAAGAGAAATTTTTCTTTTGGAAATAAAATAATGCTAAACATTTCGCAATCTATTTTATCGCATACGATTTTAATATTAGAAATGTTAAACCCTTGAAACGAAATACATTTTATTGTGTATAATACCCACGGAGCACATATTTATCTCTATGTGAGAGAGATAGTGATCATTTCCTTTCATTATTATCAATACAATGGTTATTTGTACATATATACCGTCTGAAAGAGGGCTATGGAGATGAGATCATAAAAGACTTAGTACTTCATCATTCATGAGCAGGGGACGAATTTTGCATCTCTAGATAGTAGTCCTGCTTCTCCTAAGAAGCTACACCTGATCACAATAAGATGGATATGGAGTTCGCGTGCCTTAACTATATGGCCAGTTTGACGTGTCAAAGTGGGCTAGGAACAGATGTGTTAGCATCTTCGTATGATCTTCAAAATTAAGAAATTACCTAGATCATACACAATCTAAAGTGTGTAGGTAAATATATACCGTGTGATCATCTGAGATCAGTTTTCAGTCTTAGCAGAGATCTGTTCTGAAGTCAGAAGAGAGCCAATTAAATTGTTAGAATGTTTCGTTCACGGGTTTGTTTTCATATTTGCAATAATACTGTAGTGAATTAGTGGATATGAACACTAACGGCAAAATCAGAAATGACGAAAAAGCAGTCAACAGGCAATAAGCTCTCCGCATCATTTCTTTTTGAAGTGAATATATATATATTCATATTTTAGTAGTGAATGTTTTTCAATATTAATAAGCATTAAAATTTCGTTAGAAACAAATAAAAGAGTACTGAATTGTTACGTAATATGGTAGTGAATGCGAGACAATCTCCTCACATATGAAGTAGAAACTTGCGATAACGGATAAGTGGTTCTACAGAAGGATACTGAGAATACAATGGACTGAACCTGTTGGAGAGAAAATCTAAAAAAAAGTACGCTTATACATAGAATCAAAAAGGGAGAGTTGTAATTTCAAGCGTATATCGATTCTGATAACGTACAGGGTTAACCTGACTGTACGCTTTATTTAACATAAGTGGGTAGACTGTACACTGCCCATGTCTAGGAACATCTCGTCTAGTTCTTATTGTTAGTATTGTTCTATTATTCGTTACCCTGTTTCCACTGAGTTCATGTATAGACTACCTGGTTCAACAACCAAAATGCTGTGATAATAATAAAAAAGATGGAGACAATATTTCGAAATAAAGTCTAAATAACATATATTCTCTTTTAGTATCGTACAGATAACAGCTGAGTTAAAAAAAAACAGATTATGATATGAAACTGCGTGTGAAGCAGAGATGTGTCATTACCGCATCATTACAGAACAAAATGCACCCATTGTCCTTTATTGAGGCATACTGAATACGGAAACCAAATACTTGATGCGAGTGCAGTTAGTCGGTGGAGAATGCGTCGTAAAAGTGTTCTGCTCGAGTTTTCACAGCTGTCAATTCACAAAATATCCTTCGTTAGTTAAAATACATCGTCAGTGGTGGTGACTGCGTAAAACTTCAGAGCTGAATTTTTTCTATGCTGTCCATGAAAACATATACTTACTCAACGTAATTCTCATCTATTCATAATATATTAGATTTCTACAAAGCAACGTAATTATTAAATATACTTATGTAAGCATCTATGAGAGAAAACAAGTTTGAAGCATGTGGTAGAATCTGCAACGAAATAAAAATAGGACCTGTTTATTATTAATGCGTGTCTGAAAACAAGATTTATAAATATATCAATAAATAATATTTTGTTTAATGTAAAAGCTGCCATTTATTAGTTTTTTGAATATTTTTTCGGCAGTATAAGTGTAGGAAATATTTTTCTCTCTTTGTATATTTATTTTTTATCATGAAATAAATTAGTAAGACGAGATGTTTATATTACAGATGAACAATTTACACGGACATAAAATTTATCAACTGATTAAACATATGTTTTGACATAATCTTTTTCACAATTGCCATTTAAAATTATCTGACATCAGCTTCAGAAAGTAAAGTCTATTGGCCTTGAAATAATATGGATTGAAGGATACGTTTTTTTATGGATTATCAACTTGTTGCAGATTATTTAAAGTCAGATTATATTTTTGCAATGTAAGGTTTTGCGGGAGATAATGGTTTAGTGAAACAAGTCTTACTAATTAATCCATAGCTGTGTGGAGAAGAGGAGGCTTCATACGTTTCCTAAGGGTATCCACGAAGATGTGAATATAGCGAACACAACAGGAATTGGGACTCGGCTCTTTGATTAACAATTCCGAGCTATTATCCATTACACCACCTGCACATCCAAGCTTACAGCAACTGGTATTACCAAATGGTCACCAATCTAGGTACTGACCAGATTCGACGTTGGTTAAATTCGGTGATCATACGGGAACCGGTGTTTCAACGTGATATGACCGTAAGTCCTGGAAGAAAATTTCTAGTTAACAAATCGTGACAAAAATATATGTAAGTCCTATCAGTGTTCAAGCGTTGTTCTCTGCTGAATGATAGGGAATTCCATATCCTTTCCGGACGTAGGCAATCATTGCTCTCAGGCAATTTTATTTTTGGAAACTTAGTGAAGCGGTTTACCGTCCCTTTCACCACGTATTTGAAAATCAGCGTCTTCATTCTCTTAAATAATTTGCCACCCGATGCTAGATTGCTCAGTCTACCCTGCTATTTATCACATAGCTGGTGAACAGCGACCTAAATCGAAACAGATTCATGCATTTCCAAAAATATAATGGGAGAATAAATGAAACAGACTTGCCGGGATTTGAACACTGTTCGATTTCACTTTACGAGTCGTTAAACATTACTCTACTTATACATCCGCTAGACATTTTTTTTTCTTTTAAACTTTTCACCCCTGGCAAGGCGGGTGTGCCACTAGCACGCAAGGGGTTACTGAAAGTGAGAGCAAGAGTAAAGAGTTATGAGAGAGTAAAAGATAAAAAGAAGGGCGGGGAATAGATCAAGGCATCTGGATATGTCGATTGACATTGCATTTGAATAGTTGGAGATTATAGCTATCAGGGAAGCAAGTAAGGGGAAGGGAGTTGCAAAGACGGGAAGTGCAACACATGAAGCTTATAGCAGTAGTGATTCGAATATTTTTTTTTATAATTCTAACTTTCAGTCGTTTCATTTTATCTGCTATCGCTTGAAGACAATATAACATAATTTATAATTTTAATCTGCCCGCCAGGCAAATGTACAGTGTTATTCAATGATTCATTACCACCTCGACTGATAAAACAAAGCTTAAAAGTCATAAAGTTCATTTTCATTAGTTTATCACGCTTGTGAATATAGTTTTTACAATATGTCGCCTCATATTCCAAACGTCGAGGTGTTTAACTATGAGAACGCAGTGGAATGAATAATGTCTCGATGGCGTCAAAAAAGAAATAATTAGTAAATAAAGCCGGTTAATTCGTGATGAGAATAATAAAACTGAAATATAGAACAATAAGTGCTTTATGTCACATAAAAATGCGATTAAAATCAGAACATCAAATTTTAATATAAACATACATTTATACACACACACACACACACACACAAATATATATATATATATATGTATGTGCGTGTGTGCGTGTACGCGAACGCGCGTGTATGCAATTAAATCCCATATGAACTACAAGAAAATAAATGAATTTCTCCAAATATTAATCAATAACTGAAAATTACCATACAGGATGTACTATGAAAATTGAATACAAATATTTTTCTTGATCCTTTCTCCTCAAGAGATGCGATAATGGCAATTAGACTCTAGGGGTTACTGAGAGTGGAAGAAGATGAGAACACTTTGGTGAGAAGAAAGACAATAAAAGAACAAGATTCAGGAACATAGACTATGGTGTGTGATGTTGCATTTAAACTTTGGAAGATTTTAGGTAACCAAAAATCTCTTCCTGCGTCTTGCTGGAAAAAGATTTCCGCGAGCGAGAAGTACGAGAAAAGAAATTATTAGAATGGAACTTACGGTTACATCAAGTTGCTTGTCTAATATTCCGTCTAAAATCATAGAGTCTGGTACGGCGTCTAAATTCAGGACTGATAACATTATAGAGCCTTCTTTGGAATTTTTCAAGTATCTAGATATATTTTCTTAAAATCATTGCAATAATGCTAGTAAGATGTAACGTCCCACTGGGAGTTAATGAAAATTAAAAACAAAACAAAAACATTACAAGGAACTGGAAACCTGTTGTGGTGGGATCCACCTAATCTGCATAGGTGACTACCAACTATATAAATAATGGTTGGTACAGGAAGACGGGGGGGAGGAATCACGAGATCCAACTAGAGACTCTGATCGACTGCGACTAGTCAACACATTCTCCAGGAACGTCTTCCCAGAAATATACAGAAATACTATATGTACTTATTGTGTATACTTTCTTGTTATAATACATTCTTGTTCTAAGTACATTTTGTGTTGCATTATTATTCCATGCAATAGGCGAGATTCAACATTGAGTCAAGACTCAACAATGGCGACGAAGTAGAACGAACCATACGTCAAGTTTCAACAATGGCCACAAAGTAGAACGAACCATACGCCAAGTTTCAACAATGGCAAAGAAGTAGAACGAACCATACGGAAAGAAGAAAGAATTAATAGTGAGAGTTTTCAACAATTGGGAAAGTCATTGAAGAACCCAGGCTGGAAAAAAAAAACTATTAATTCAAAGTCCAACGTTAACATAACGACGAAGGATTCTGAACTTCTGGATATGTAGAACTCGTTAAAAGACGACTAAGCATAAAGGAACGTTCACACAGAAAAATTGGAAAGGTGTCGTAAACGAATAACGGTAATTTTAAATTAAAAAATTATCTACAACGAGACACCCTCTAAAAAGAAAAATGGCCGACTACAAAAACATGCATGGATTTAAAAGGAGCACAAATACACCGTGTCGTCTTTGAAAGGTAACAAACTTTAAAAAATTATTTTTTTTAAATTATTTGTTCAACAATATAGTGACGAATTAGCTCTGATAAGAAAATCAGACGTTGTCATTGAAATACGCGAACAGAAGTCGAAAAAAAAAAAAAAAAAAAGTCCGACGCTCTCTGTTCACGAAAAAAAAATACCAAAGTTGATTAGCACGGGCGTGAATGTAAAAGCAAGTCATAAAAATTAAAAGTCGTACGTTGTTTCAATTTTTTTGGTCAGCTTATATGATATTCGTGGATACACAAATTAAAAGTATATTCCTTGTTGCATGAACACTATCAGCTAAAAATGGAGGAACTATCCAAAGTCATATCTGAATTATTAAAATCCCAGCAGTTGAGTCAACAACGTCAGCAAGAACAACAGATAGCACAGCAAAAATATCAAGAACAACAGATAGCACAGCAAAAATATCAAGAAAAAATATGGCAAGAACAACTGATAGCAATGCAAAAATATCAAGAACGTCAAGAGGAAAGACTTTTGGAAATTCAAAAGTTAACACTGGAGAAATTAAACAACTATCAGGCAAATGAGGGAAATTCTTCATATTCTAATAACACCATATTTAATTCGCTGGAAACTTTCAACTATGTGCCAGACGAAGAAAAAACGTTTGAAGCGTACTTTAAACGATATGAAGATATTTTCTACACAGACTGTGAAAACTGGTCGAATTCAAGAAAAGTCAGTCTATTACTAAGAATGCTATGTACAGCAGAACATAGCAAATTTGTAGATTTTATTCTACCGAGAAAAACAACTGAATTGGAATTCTCGGAAACAGTGAAATTGCTAAAAGAGCTGTTTGGAGCAAATATGTCGCTTTGGCATAAGCGATGGTTATGCATGAATGTCTCTAAATCCGACGATCAGGATTACTTAACATATGCATCTATAGTGAATAGACATTGTGACAATTTCAGATTGGCAGAGATTACGGTTGAAGAATTCAAGTGCTTAATTTTTGCTCAAGGACTGGTATCCAGTAAGAGTGCCGAAATAAGACGTAGAGTTTTGTCTAAACTCGAATCTGAACAAGGCCTTACCATGCAAAAGTTAGCAGAGGAGTGTCAACGGGCCATAAAGTTAAAGAAAGAGTCTCAAAAAATCGAAGAAGCTGGTATTGCTTATATTAAAAAAATAAAAAAGCAGTCAAAGTACCCAGTAGAGAAAATTGGAGAAAAAATTCAGCGTATTTTAATAATAGACAAGAAAATAAAAAGAACGAAAATAAAAAAGTCCCACCATATAATTGCAGACGTTGTAACAAAAGACATTGGGAGATAAATTGCCCATATAGAAATGAGAAATGTTACGTGTGCCAAAAGAATGGTCACAAAGGATCGTGTTGTAAAACGAAAAAATTCAAGAGTCGAATTAGACAAACAAATTCGAATATCAAATCAGATAGAGATTTGAGGAAATATGTGACGACTGAAATATTCAAAAAGAATATCAAATTTCAACTCGATTCGGGGTCAGACTTAACAATAATGAACGATGAAACATGGAAAATTTTAAAAAGGCCTACAATAATGAAGTCAACGAAACTCGCTCGAACGGTAACTGGAAAGCAAATTAACTTCGAAGGCGAGGTTGTACTTCCAATGAAATTGAATGGGATCGTTAAAAAAATAAAAGTTTTCATTCTGAGAAATGGAGAAAACTTGTTGGGTACAGATTTTACTGAAACATTCGAATTGTGGGATAAACCGTTAAACTGATTCTGCAGAAAAATAGAAAGTAATACGCAAACAAGACAGGACATTAAAGATGAATTAAAGAAAAAGTTTCCGGAAACCTTTACACCTGGTCTTGGAAGATGTAACAAATTTGAAGCTAAATTTGAATTAAAAGAAAATACTATGCCTATATTTAAAAAGAAACGAAACGTGCCTTTCGCAAGTGTAGAGAAAGTTAACGAAGAACTTGATAGGTTGGAAAAAATGGGAATTATTTCAAAAGTAGAATCTAATTCATGGGCTGCGCCGATTGTGTGCATAAAAAAGAAATCAAACCAAATCAGAGTCTGCGTTGATTTTTCGACAGGGTTGAACTCTGTAATTAAGGACTACCATTACCCGTTACCGAGTCCTGAGGAGGTTTTTACGCTAAATGGCGGAGTGATTTTTTCAAAAATCGACTTATCAGATGCCTATCTCCAAATTCCCGTCGAAGAAGAATGTTCGAAGTTACTAGGGATAAACACGCATAGGGGTTTATTCAAGTACAACAGGCTTCCTTTTGGTATTAAAGTGGCACCAGCCATTTTTCAACAAGCCATGGACGTCATGTTGAATGACTTAGACTTTGCGTGTGCCTACTTAGATGATATTATAGTAAGGAGTGCAAACGTCGACGAACATCGAGAGCACCTCAATCAAGTATTTAAAAAGATTCAGGACTTTGGATTTAAAGTCAAAGAATCAAAGTGTGAATTTGGTTTGGAGGAAATTAAATATTTAGGTCACATAATCAACAAAAATGGCAGATTTCCAGATCCGGAAAGGTCCATTGCGATTAGAAACATGCCGACGCCCACTAACGTGGCGACACTACAGAGTTTTCTGGGGCTCTCGAACTATTATCAAGCATTCATTAAAGGAATGTACAATCTAAGAGCTCCGTTGAATGAACTACTGAAAAAAGACAAGGCATGGGAATGGACGGTAGAATGTCAAAAAGCCTTTGATGAAATTAAGAAAATGCTTACGTCCGACCTCTTTTTAACCCATTACAATCCTAAATTGGATATTGTAGTGGCAAGTGATGCTAGTTCATACGGGGTAGGAGCATGTATTCAACACATAATGCCAGATGGTTCTAGAAAACCGACTGCGCATGCTTCGAGGGCATTACTCCCAGGAGAGCGAAGTTATTCACAGATAGAAAAGGAAGCGCTGAGTATCATTTTTGCCATAACAAAATTTCATAGATACATCTACGGCAGACATTTCAGGTTAGAAACGGACCATAAACCTGTGATCACTATTTTTGGGTCAAAGAAAGGGTTACCCGTTTACACTGCAAATCGACTGTTAAGATGGGGAACCATTCTTCTCAATTATGATTTCCACATAAAACACCTATCATCCAAAAATATAATTCATGCGGATACCTTATCAAGACTCGTACCGAATAAAGATGAAGGATTCGAAGAGTCAATTATTGCAAATATCAGAGCAGATTATGAGGTGAAAAGCATGGTAAACAACATTGTAAGAGAGCTACCGGTTACATCAAAGGAAATCAAAAAAGAATCTGAAAGCGATGATTTCATTTTAGGAATAAAAAGTAAAATGGTAGCAAATGACCAAAAAGTTCAGGAGATCTATTCAATTTGTGACGGAATTTTATTATATGGTGAGAGAGTAGTAGTACCAAAAAAGTTGCAGAAAAGAATCCTACGGGACTTTCATATGGGTCACCCGGGGATTAATAGAACAAAAAGCTTAATGCGAAGCTTTGTATATTGGAAAGGAATGGATGTGGATATCGAAAACATGGTTCATCGATGTAAAGGGTGTGCGTTAGCAGCTAAGGCACCACCTATAGTACACAAACCATGGCCAAAGACGGATCATCCGTGGGAAAGATTACACATTGATTTCGCTGGTCCAGTAGAAGATTATTACTACTTAATACAAAATGGCCGGAAGTACTACGCTGCAAAAAGCCTACGTCCAATACCACAACAATTTTTTTGCATGAACTATTTGCACGGTTCGGTGTGCCAGAGTGTATTGTGAGTGACAATGGTACACAATTCACTTCTGACGATTTTAAGGAATTTTGTGAGTTATATCAAATTAACCACATAACGACGCCGCCGTATCATCCGAGATCCAATGGACTCGCAGAAAGATTTGTAGATACGTTAAAGCGCGCTCTGAAGAAAGCCTCAGGAGTTCCAACGGAAAAGGCGCTTCAGCAATTCCTACAAATATACAGAATCACGCCTAACCAGAGAACACCATCAAACATGGCACCAGCTGAACTAATGTTCGCTAGGAAAGTTAAGTCAGTGTTTGACAAGCTTTTGCCAGGAAGAAATAGAATAAAGAACACTATGTATACAGCTAGAAAAAGATACACCCCCGGAGAGAAGGTGTTTTTCAAGTGCTATAGAAATAACATTGAGTTCTGGGAGCGAGGCATAGTGGACAAGAGAATCGGTGACCTGATTTACATAATAAAAGGGCCGAAGAATACTCATAAGAGGCACCAGAACCAACTCAAAAAATGCTACGTGCTAGAGCATGAAGAGAGTATACCGGATGAGGAGGAAGATCTCATTGATGTAATGTATGATACTTTTCAAGTAGAACCTCCGCAGAGTGCTCATGAACCGAGAAGATCCGGTAGGAAACGAAAGTTCACGGACCCATTGGACGTGAATCCGAAACGAAAAAGATATTGAAAAAAAACAGATATACATATGAACTATGCAAAGGGGATCTACAAAGAAATAACCATAATCATCATCCCATATAGAAGCCAGTTTGAAATCCAAAAGGATTCCAAGGCTTGGGAGGGGGGTGTTGTGGTGGGATCCACCTAATCTGCATATAAATAGTGGTTGGTACCGGAAGAGGAGGAGGAATCACGAGATCCAACTAGAGACTCTGATCGACTGCGACTAGTCAACACATTCTCCAGGAACGTCTTCCCAGAAATATACAGAAATACTATATGTACTTATTGTGTATACTTTCTTGTTATAATACATTCTTATTCTAAGTACATTTTGTGTTACATTATTATTCCATGCAATAGGCAAGATTCAACATTGAGTCAAGACTCAACAAAACCCAATCCTAACCAGGAAATATGTAATAAACGTCTACTTGTGGGAGGAGTGTGAACCGGACGATAACAAACTTATCTATACCTATAGCGCTAAAAGTCAAAATGAATAATAGTAAATACAATTGCAGTTTTTACGCAGGCACGTTAAAGCATGGAGTAGTTTTTTTAACTAATTTTTCGTAAGAGATATCTCAGCTACTTTGAATACAGAAGATTATATGCGTCAGAATACACCTTTGAAATGGGGTAAAAGTTTATTTATTTTTCTTTTCGGAAAATATGTTTCTGTATTTAAAAAACTGAAGCATTCGTATAATATTATCAGTGATGACAGTATGATTGACTCATGTCACTCCGTGTGATTTCTTTCTAATTTATTCGTTTGAAAATAAAAACGTATATTTCTTTAGAGCAAAACAATTATGATTCAAAAGTAAAGGAATTTTGCAAGTATGATCTTCCATAGTGATAATCGTCTATAGGTTAAAAGGTTATTTTACGAAACACTAAATCCTTATAAAATTAAGCGGGTAATTCAGAAAGACGAAGCGGAATGCATGCGGCACGTGGACCGCTGTTTGCCAATGACTGCTTCAGAAGTATAAAGTGGAAGTAGACTTTAGAAGAAACCGGAAATACAATCCTCACAGGAAGCAAGGGATAAACCACTACTCCTTTTCAGAAAACCGAGGAAAGCTGTCAGCAGGATCGTTGGTGAACCTCTATACTTCTAATAGCAAGAACAGCATACCAGATGCGGCAGTAAGATTCTATGAACGGGTGAATGCGGGTTGAATGTGAAAGTAGAGAGAAAATAGAAGAAAAAAAAAAAACACTGACTGGGCTAAGTTCAAATCGGATAAATATAAAAGCCATCAATACAACCACTTTCTGGTTGTCGGATCAGATAACGTAAATGTATTGACCCTTTCATGAAAAAATCCCAATACATTTCCTTGCTTTTATTCCGAAGATGCGTCCATAGCACGTGAAGGCGAAACGCGTTGTTTGTCTACTTTGTCTCACCCCCCTCACTCTCTCTCTCTCCCTATATATATATATATATATATATATATATATATACAATATGTAGATCTGATGAATATGATCGTATTTACGATTCCATTGGAATAAATTATGACCATGGAATATTAGTGTTTAAGTCTTTTTATCATATATATATATATATATATATATATATATATATATATATATATATATATATATATATATATATACACACAGACACACACGCGCGCATATATATATATATATATATATATATATATATATATATATATATATATATATATGCACAGGTAATCGATTCGTTGGTATATAATCCTGCTGGATCCTAATTATTGAAACTGATGCACAGAGAGATCGATGTATTTATTATAGCAGAACAAATGTTTGTTTTTTTCAGCAAATAAACAGAAATTACCTCAAGATAGTGTATAGCCTACTTCAAGCCGTTCTGTACCGGGCTGTCATCAGCCCCTAAGTGTCTGTCTTCGGAGCATTGTTTGAAATTTATTTTCATTTTCAATACCAATGTTCCTCTGGTAGACGTCTTGTTAATGAGAATGGGTTAGTGTTAGCGATTTGTGGGGGCGTAAGTTATCTTATACCGGGGGAGGAAGCAGTCTAGCTTTGGAGTTTATTTATGATCAGGACATTTCATTGTTTGTAGATTAATATCAGTTCTTCCTATGTGGCGATTCTTATACGAACCTCAAGTGTATTTTTTCTGGGATTCGCAATAAATAGTTTCTTTACTACAGGTGTCCAATCTTATTAATAAGCGATACGAGATTCAAACTTAAACTCGTTAAGATTAATGTAAATTAGCTGAATTATAGTTTTATAGATTGTGGGTACTACCAGAGAACCCAATGGAATAAATCATGCTGTCCAAAACACTTATATGCGTAATTATCTTCATACATACATATATCGCACCCGGCCGGAAGTTACTGCCGGCTACTGAAACGTCTGAATGCCTCACCACGGAAAACAGAACGAATGCCATTAATTTCCGGTGACTCTGCGTTTTCAGAAATCGAAACACAAAAAAAAAACAAAAACAAAACCAAACATAAACATACACAAGTCCTCCTAACTAAAAATAATGACCAGAAACTAATTTATATACACATGGTATCCAAATGAAACCCATGTGTACATTCAAAAGTGGAAGGTAAATTTTAGTCGACAACCAAAAAACATTGTTAGCCTGGCAGCGATGCTAACCGCGGCCGATATAAACACAGCCGATTTCTTCCACCAAATAACTCGCCCCCGGTTTAAAGCGACGTGCTCCCCCATTCATCTTCACCTGGCCGACCTTCGTCGCTGACCACACGAAGCAGCATCAGCACCAGCAGCCATCAGTGAAGCCAGCCTCTCCCAGTCTTGTTGCCTTAATCAGCAGCAGCAGCAGCAGCAGCAGCAGCAGCAGCAGCAGCACGGGCACATTCTTATGCGATAGTCCTTCTACGGACTACCAAGCCACATTCTTATGCGATATTCCTTCTAAGGACTACCAAGCTGCATCTTTTGCGACTGTCATCCTAAAGACGAACAGGCTACCTCAGTACTGCCCTGCCTGCCTCTGGTCTGCCGCCCTGAACCAAGACAATCCTTTGATTGGCACTCCACGACTTCATGATTGGACTACTCCAGACAATACCTGTACATACTTTTGCCAGATTGATAAATAAAATTTGGCTTAGATTTTAAAACCCTCGCCTTTGTTATCCTTTCCTCGATCGTATTATCCTACGTAATTTTTCTGTTTGCGGGGTTAACAGCACCTGCTTGACTCCCCGCAACACATATATGTTAATTTACATATCCATACACATATGCCACTATACGCACACATACACCCCCACATATATGCACATGTATTCTTATGTAATTTGGAATTTATTTTTGTGTCTACATTTCATGATTAGTTCTCTCCGTTGATTTAATAGTTTTGCATTGATCTTCATATTTTATTATCCTGATTTTTTTCTTCTAAACATAGCTTGCACCTATCCCTAAAACTATTGGGTGTATTCGCGAAACCTAGAATTTTCCAATTTATTTGAGGATTCAGACCCTTTTCATTGAATCCCCAAAATTCCTTCCAAAGGGCTATTTGGTGTTTTAATTTTGGATTGGTGACTGAATATCTATGTGTACTGATTCTCTTCCTAAATTTAATTAATAAACACGTCAACAAAAAATCCTCCGAATAATATCTTCAAGAGGAAATCAATCAAAATTAGCTACTGATTATATGTGCCAAATTATTAATTCCCACAACAATTACGATTCA